>CM024755.1:97308651-97810040 GCA_014218235.1 Colocasia esculenta | reverse complement strand
TTCGGATTGACCAACTCCCTGCAGCGTTCATGGATCTCATGAACAGGGTGTTTAGGCCGTATCTAGATAGCTTTGTCGTGGTGTTTATTGATGATGTGCTGGTCTACTCTCCGGATGAGGCCACACACCATCAGCATTTGAGGGTAGTATTAGAGGTTCTCCGTGAGCACAAGCTGTATGCTAAGTTCAGCAAGTGCGATTTCTGGTTGCGCGAGGTTCATTTCCTCGGGCATGTTATCTCCGGTGCTGGTGTTGCAGTTGACCCAGCAAAGGTCCAGGAAGTTATGGATTGGGAGATTCCCAAGACCCCTTCAGAGATTCATAGTTTTCTGGGTTTGGCTGGTTACTATCGGCGATTCATTGAGGGATTTTCATCCATCGCCCCCCCATTGACTCAGCTCACCAGAAAGGGAGTGAAGTTTGTATGGTCCGAGAAGTGTGAGAGTAGTTTTCAATTGTTGAAGAATAAGCTCACGTCAGCTCCGGTGTTAGTCTTACCGAGCGGTGTAGAGGGTTTTGCTATCTACACGGATGCGTCTCGGATTGGGTTAGGCTGTGTGCTAATGCAGCAGGAAAGTGTAGTGGCTTATGCTTCTCGTCAGTTGAAGGAGCATGAGAAGAACTATCTGACTCATGATTTGGAGCTCGCAGCAGTGGTTCATGCACTAAAGATCTGGAGGTACTATCTTTATGGTGTCAGATTTGAGGTGTTTACCGACCACAAGAGCTTGAAGTATCTTTTCTCCCAAAAGGAATTAAACCTAAGGCAGAGAAGATGGATTGAGTTCTTGAAGGACTATGACTTCGACCTTTAATATCACCCTGGGAAGGCGAATGTCGTAGCGGATGCTGTGAGTAGAAAGAGGTCATTTCTCCAGTAGGACTGGAAGATGTTGGAGGATGCGGCTTGCGCGTTGACTGAGTTAGAGCCATCGCTATGCCAGGCTTTTGTAGCTCAGTTATCCCTTAGGTCCTCGGTTTTGAATGAGGTGATCGAGCAACAGAAAGCCGACCCTAGACTCCTAGAGTTAGTGGGCAAGGTGGGCATTGCTCGTGATGAGGACGGTGTGATTAGATTCCATCACCGTGTTTGTGTCCCTGATTTGGTAGATGTCCGTGAGCATGTGTTAGCGGAGGCTCATAGATCGTGATTCTCTATTCATCCGGGTAACACGAAGATGTACCAGGATTTGAAGAGGTCCTTTTGGTGGTCTGGCATGAAGAGGGATGTGGCAGACTATGTGTCCCGATGTCTAGTGTGCCAGCAAGTAAAGGCCGAGCGACAGCGACCATCCGGCCTTATGCAAAGGATGGAGATCCCAGTGTGGAAGTGGGAAGCTGTCACTATGGACTTTGTTTCGGGTTTGCCTCGATCTAGAAGGGGCAATGACTCGATTTGGGTAGTTGTAGATAGATTCTCGAAGACTGTGCATTTCTTACCGATGAAGAAGAAGCAGTCGGTTGAGAGCTTAGCTAGATTGTATGTTAGTAGTGTGGTTAGATTGCATGGTGTGCCGAAGTCGATCATTTCGGATCGAGATCCGAGATTTAATTCGAGGTTGTGGAAGGGTCTTCAGCATGCGTTAGGTTCGGAGCTGAAGCTCAGTTCGGCGTTTCATCCCCAGACTGATGGTGTAACGACCCTCTTCATACCGGTACGATTATACCAATCCCCATCGGTATAAAGGGCGTCGTCACAGTGGGACATTTACCCAACACTGGTCGATAGGTTGATATGTACCTGAATAGCAATAGAGTACAGCGGAATAAAATAAACAACTCAACTCTTAATCCGTCCCCAACACACATTCCATAATCTGAATAGCGAGATAGAAGGACAATGTCCACGATAATACAAAATAAAGAGAGAGTTACAATGTCCAAAATATTGTCCATACAATAATCCTTGTTCTGCAAAAGAAAAGTACAACTGGTAACAGCTCCACAAAATAGTCTTCTAATGATGATCCTCGCCACGCTACCTTCTAGTGCACGATACCTGTCAACCTGTACGCCGAAGCAAGAGTGAGTCCAAAGACTCAGCAAGCGACACTACTCATGATATACACATACAAGTCTTAGTGGTTTCTACATGCACTTTTACAATTAACAACACATAGCATGCTAGTCAATTCAAGTTTTCTACCTATCATGAAAGTTCTACAATTTTATACATAACTCATGCTTTCAGATTTGTAAAATGAAATTCACCTATTACATGATCTCTATTCCATTTGCTCAAGAACTTTAGTCTTTTAAAGAGCTAAAACATGAAAGCTATCGACATGAACAATTTACACACATGAAAGGGGACACAACTAGCATGGATTTCACCTAGTTTTAAACACATACACGAACCTTTTCACATGCTTTAGATTGCTGATTTCATATGATTCAATGACTATAAATCTACACATGAGAGCTACAATAATACATAAAACACATCATGTGAATCAAGTAATCAAGCTATCTTGCACTCATTTTCACTAATTATCCCTAACATGGATTCTAGGCATTTGTGCACACATAAGCATGATAATGACAACATGAGTTTACTGATTTCACATGGTTTCCAATAACACATTCTCACATTCTCGGTTTCACATGATTTCATACTTACTCATTCACGTTGTTCACTTTTACACATTTGACACGTACACATGTTCACACTTATACAATTTACTCATTTCCACATCATTTTCTCTTTCACTTTCACTTATCACATATCATATCGATTGCACTTACCACGTGCGTCTTGGGCACTTACCACGTGCCATATTCACATATTTCACGTTTTACTCATTTTTCATTACTTAAACAATTTCCATGACACATAGTCCTAACCACCAGTAGAGGACACTAACAATATCTCATAGCTCGTGCTCATTCCTTAGCACAGCTCTCAACACAACTCATAACACAACTCATACACATACTCACCACCTAGGCAATACAGCGGTGAATCTTGGTAACTGCGCAGACCGGGAGAAGCCCTCTCCACCCTATCCAGTGGTACTTGTCCACCTCCGGGGTTTTCCCAATGCCTTTGGGACAAACTTATATCACATGGAGCCTTCTATAGGGACTTTTATATATACGGCTCCCGATGCCTCTAGGGTAGCAGTGTCACATAGGCACAACTTTTACACATTACCGTTTTACACATAACTCTTCTCATTTCATTCACTTTCTCACTCACATAAACATTCCTGTTCTTCCCTAACATGGTACTACAGGATTTCAAGAATTTAACACATAGTAAACACACTAATCATGTTGGTTTTAGACCATAACTAATCACATTGCGATCATATGCATGAATTATCACATTTCACATGAAAATACATAACTTTTTATTTACTGGTCCAAATGACCTGAAATTTTAACCACATACTGTTTTCGGGTTCAAGATGATACCCTCAATTTTTCAGATTTGTCTGAGCTAAATAGGATTTACAGAAAATCAAACACCTAATTAGCATATTATTCACAACTTAAGCTAACATGGGTCTAACACGTTTTGCAATTTATCCACTTACTGTTTTGCACAGAGACTACTAATATATGCATGATTTTAGAATACAAAATCACCCTAATTCATACATCTATACATCAATTACCACAAACCATTTTTGCATGTTTTTATTTTACCGAACCGAACTTATTTACAATTTCTCAAGCATGGATAAACTACTAAATTTTTCAAACACATATGCTGACCCACTATTCTTCATGATCAAACCGAAACCAAGGCATCAACACAAAACCCTAATCATAAATCATGAATTTTACAAGATTGTCTACAAGTCATGCTCACAATTTAAAAGATGCTAATAACCCACATTCACCATCACACTACATTTCTTCACACACCACAATGCACAATATACATAGCTTATAGGAATACCATATATCCTCATCACGGAAATCATAACGAAATTAACGTACAAGGGGGGTAGAACAGCTCACTGTTCTGTCCAGAAGAACTAGACGGCGGTCTCTGGCCGCTGACTCAGAGTCAGCGGCATGATCGATGGACGCCAAGGATGAACTGGACGTCCAGGGACCCTGCCGTTTACTCAGGTCTGTGCAGAAACACAGACCCGAGCTCTAAATCTTGGGTGAATTGGAGGGTCTAGGACTCGAGGAAAATTCCATAAAAATGTCAAAACCACCTAGACTCATACGGGGACACCATAGATAGGTCACTTGCATCTCTAAAATTCCTCCAAGGGATTTGTGGCTCGAAGAAGACCTCCTTGGGCAGTTCCAAGAAGTTGCAGAAGTGCCTCCAAGATCGCCTTCCTCCGGGTTCCTGGGTGATCTCTACGCCGAGGGGATGATGGGGAAGCCTTCTCCTTTGCTTCAGCCTCCTCCTTGTTGCAGTAGATCTCCAGATTCAGCTTCAAAGGGTCGGATTTGAGGGTTCTAGAATGGGGTTTTCTCACAGAATGCTCTAGGGTTTTTCTTTCTTCTCCTCCCTTCTTGCAAGGGTGAAAATGAGAAGTGGGGAGAGGCCAATTCAGGTTCAGAATGTAGGAGAGCCCCTCACCCACTCACCATGCCAATTAGACAGCCTTAGATCCGTTGGGGAACATCCCCCAATGGGTGGCCATGCCTTGTTTCAGAAGACAGCAGCTCTGCTGCGCATGCAGGTCAGAGAGGTTGACGTCCACATCGCTGGACGCCTGGGTCAGGATTGGCGTCCAGGTCTGGACGTTGACTCCACCTCAGCGGCCAGAGGTTGACGCCAAGGTGGCCTTTGGCCAGAACCTTAATTTATGCAGAAACTATGCATACCAAGCTTATATACAAGCAATATGTATATGGTATTATACTCATACTATCATTAGGTAATACATACCTTATTTATATTTAATATAAACACATGCACATTAATTATACTAATTAATATGTACATAAATATCTATATACATACACAAGCATACATAAGCATACTAAGATAAAATGTACGTAGACACCTACCTGTACGTACGTGATATTTTACACATGTATGACTCAACTCACGGCAAATTAAATGACGAGAATTATGAGGGCTTCGCAAATCATTAGGAGGTGATATGATTTATGCTAGCTAGGAATAATCCATTCGATAAAATAGTCCTCACATACACACACTTGATTTGTCATATATATAGTATACGCACATGGTGTAACATACTTATGTACATTATGCTTGGAATAGATGGATACAACATGCGCACCGGTAATTAGATTAACTTACACAACTTTACCTAACATTGCTTAAGCACTATATGCATAGGATTCCTTAATATGTACTATATGCATAATTTAGCCAATTGACTACTCTCACCTAAATATCATAAAAATACATGCAGGTTATTCATGAGGAGTATAGAATCTCAATATAAACTACTAATTACACCTACCGTGCTTGAACTCTTTATGCATATGCAATATACGAAGTACAATATTCATATTAGCTAAACCATGCAAATGAGCAACGCTTACAACTAATCATACACATGCATGCACAAATACACCAAGGTGTTATGCATGTAGAATTTGGGTATACAATTGTCACACGCACAAGATAACATACATACGTACATACACATATGTACTTCCTACACTCCCATACAAAATTCCATGAAATAGGTAGTATAGGATATTCTTCAATATTTATATAGCACACGCATAGTACTATTCAAGTATCCTAAGTCAAAGATTCTTGGTATTCATAATACACTTCTAATTAGCTAATTGTTCACTTCCACATTAATCATCATATACACCTATGTATACATATATAGATATTTGCACATGCTCATGTTCAAAAGAAGGATAAAACTTATAGTAGGCACAATGAAATACGCATGCTAAGCACACAACAACCGAACACCCAACACACCATTCATATACATACAGATATATAAAGAGAGTAAAAATCCGGGGTCTTACAGATGGACAGTCCGAGAGGACTATCCAGACGCTCATGGATATGTTGAGAGTGTCTGTACTGGATTGGAAGGATGATTGGGAGCGTCATTTACCTCTAGTGGAGTTCGCATACAACAACAGCTTTCATGCGAGTATTGGTATAGCTCCATTTGAGGCGTTGTATGGTAGGCCTTGCAGATCTCCTTTATGTTGGGAGGAGACCAGTGATAGGCAGCTGATCGGTCCGGAGTTAGTTCAGGAGACTTCGGATAAGGTCCAGCTTATCAGAAAGAGGCTTGTTGCGGCGCAGGATAAGCAGAAGAGCTACGCCGACAACAGAAGGAAGGATTTGGAGTTCGAGGTGGGTGAACATGTCTTCTTGAAGATATCACCTACTTGTGGTGTTGTCAGATTTGGCAGGCATAGTAAGTTGAGCCCTAGATTCATTGGCCCGTATGAGATTCTCAGACGATTGGGCAGCGTGGCATATGAGCTAGCTTTACCCCCAGCTTTAGCTAGTGTTCATCCTGTTTTCCACGTTTCTATGCTCAGGAAGTATGTCCGAGATCCATCTCATGTGATTAGTCATGAGCCAGTGGAGATTCAGCCAGATTTGTCGTATGTGGAGCAACCAGTAGCTATTCTTGATCGGAAGGTTCGACATCTCCGGAACAAGGGTATTGCGTCGGTGAAAGTTATATGGCGGAACTTCTCGCGAGAGGAGGCTACTTGGGAGCTCGAGGATGCAATGAAGAAGAAGTATCCCCTTTTTTTTTTAGTAGTGTTGTTCTAACTTCGAGGACGAAGTTTCTTTAAGGGGGAGAGGGTGTAAGGCCCTCGAATTTTGTTGCATTATTTTAATTTCGTGTAAATAATTCATGTTGTGTATGCATAGATGTACATATGTAACGTCGCGTGCTTTTCGGATCCATGCGGATCGTGTGTGTTGTGGTTGTGGCGGCCGTTGTGAGGCCAGTGTGAGTCGGTTGTGTGGAATGTATGGTGTGGATGCGTGGCTTGAGCAGGTGAAGAGCAGGGTTGGTCCTGAAAAGAAACAGGACTTGCTGCTGTTCTATCTGAGTTGGCGGCCATGGGTGGCCGTTTACTAGTAGGCGTCCAGATTGGTGGACTTTTACATAATGAGATTAACGGCAGTAGATGTGGACGTTTAGGCTGGCGGTGCTTGTTGGCGGCATAGGGGTTGACGCCAACCTGTCAGTTCAACAGGTTATAGGCTCACCCGAGGGCTATTCTCTCAGCTCACTCTCTTCCCCTCTTGCCCCAGCTTCGCGCCCCCGAGTTTCTGAAGCTTCCAGCAGGTGCCGAGGAGTAGTTGGACGATCGTAGAACGCGCGGCATCGCTGAATTATGCGAGGAAACGTCGCGGCGTGGTGCAATTCGCGTGGGAGCTCGCGGAGGGCTCGGCGTGAACCAGGAGATCGTAGGAGATTCTAACGCGTTCTGAGGTAGGGGACGAACCCTGGTAACTCCGTAGGAACATTAAAACACATCATAATCACTTGAACCAGCATGTTAATCCATGTTTGGATAGAGTTGCACCAAGCGGGATAATGGGTGGTTTGAGTAATTTACTGTATGAATCATGTTATAACGGGTTGTATTGGGTTCTAGCATGCTAAAGGAGTTGCATTTGCATGTTTTTCAGTAGTTAGAATAGTTAGAAAATCGGCAGGGCCGGATTAGGGTTTCTGCAGGGTTTATGGCCGGAGAACTTGGCGTCAACATCTCTTGTCGCCAAGGTCCTCAGCCAGGAGGTTAACGGCCAGGACCCTTGCCGTTGATTGTCAGTAAGCGGCAATCGATGTGGCCGCCTACTTCTATTTGAGCAGAAATAACTAAGTATAATTTATCGATAATGCATGTGTGTTGACGCATGAGGTGCACTGAGTGCACTTGGTTTACGTGTTTAGCATACAAAGTATGCTATTAGTTATTTACTTCGGTGACTGTGCGTTGTGTACGCGAGTCAGTTGGGTTCACGTGTAGTGGACCAGTGGTTACTCGTGGTTTACGTGAGATTTCACGTGGTTTGTGTGTGACGTGCACGTGGTTCTGTGTACGTGGCGAGTAGTACGACGCCTACCATGGTTACCTCTCCAGTTGGGTGCCCCAGGTTCTTTGTGAGCCAGGCTGTTAGCTCGGGGCTTTGTCCCGGTACTTGTGCTGTACCGTCGAGGTCTGTGTCGTCTGACCTGGACACCCTCACTCTTGTGTTAGAGTTGTACGTCCGGCTGAGGGAAAGACGACAGTGGGACAGTGACACTTGTGTTTGTTTTTAGTCACTTGTAGCGCGCTCGTAGTTGGGGGTACGGACACCAGTAGTCGACACTGGTCCCCAGCTAGTCCTTTTCCAGTGCCTCACTCTAGCGAGCCCAGGCCAGGGTCTCTGGAGGTGCCAGGCATGGGCCTGTGACCGTGTGGTCTACAGGTGGTGGTGTTTAGTTGGTCTCCACAGTTGCTTGACCTTTTTACGTGGAGCGGCAGCTGGACCTTTCGTCCGTGGCTGCGAGACTGAGAGGTAGACCTGTGTTAGTTGTCCGAGTCAGTTTCTGGTGTTGCGAACCAGTTCACGTGGCTCGTGTTGGCTGTCTCTACTTTAGCTTGTACACCTGTACTGGTTTTCCGTTTAATTATTATTGTTGTTTCTCGTAGTCGACAGACGGTGAGTACTTTTACAGCTTTACTTACCTGCTTAGTTGTTATATTAATTGTTGGTGCTGTTTACTATTCGTACTCGTGGTGTTTGTTTCGCTCGGTTTTGGGGGAGTTCCCTACTGAGCCAGTGACTAGAGAGGCTCACCCCTACCCCCACAGGTGAGAGCGAGGAGGACGTCTCTCGTCCGACGTCCAGTTCCGGGCCGCGTCGTAGCGGTGCAGGGTCAGCACCTCCAGCAGAGTAGCTTCAGCAGTGTAGTTCTGTAGTTGTTTACTTTCTTCAGTTGTACCTCGGGGTATGCCCCAGGCTCTTGTACTTCTTTTCAGCTTTTTGTGAAAATTTGGCTATGTAAACTTGTGATATATTTATGAAATGTGGTGTGTTCCTTTATGTTTACACGGACTGTGGTTTGGTATCCCTTGCGAGGCTTCGGCCCGTTCGCGGGAGGCGGACTCGGATCAAGTACGTTATCGGTTTAACGGGCTTGACCGAGGCGATCCGCCACAGTTGGTATCAGAGCAAGGTCCGTGTTAATATAAGGGAATTAAAAGGATACATAGCCTTATTTTGGTCATTTACACTGCTGGTAGGGACCCTGGTTTTGATCATTCATGGTTTTGATTTTTGTTGGTGTTTTGTGTATGTAGAAAATTTCTGAAATGGCTGATAGGAGAGATTGGGGTGGTGGAGGAGATGATCCGGAGGAAAGCACCCAGCGTATGATAGAAAGAATTTGGGAGAGCCTCACGGATATTCGGGCAAGAATGGATCAGCAGGCGCCAGTACCACCGGTTGCAGTGCCACCTGGGGATGGAGAGGTTGTACCTGTTGCTCCAGTTCCGCCGAGAGTGGAGGTGCCTTTTGTAGCTCATGTGCCACCACCAGTGTTGTTAGCGGAAGAACCGTGTTGCAGGTTGAAAAGTTTCTGAGATTGCAGCCACCTACTTATTCAGGAGGGCTGAATCCAGATACAGCTGAGCATTGGGTTCATGAAATTGAGAGAGTTTTTGCGACTATGAGGTGTCCGGCAGCGAATAGAGTGGTATTAGCTGCTTATCAGTTGAGAGGTTTTGCCTTGGAATGGTGGCGATTGAAGATGCAAACCACTTTTGCTGGCAGGACGGAAGAAGCTATCACTTGGCCGGAGTTTCTTGATGTATTTAACGATACATTCTTTCCGATCCAAGTGCAGCAAGTAAAAAGAGAGCAATTCCGAACTCTTCAGCAAGGTAACTCTTCAGTCTTAGAGTACCAGATGAGATTTATGGCACTTAGCCGTTATGCGCCATATGTGGTTTCAGATAATAATATGATGGTTGAGTATTTTATCAGAGGTTTAGAGTGGAATTGCAGGATGCGATAGTACCTCTCATGTGTAAGACAGTGGAAGAAGCAGCGCAGAGGGCAGCTACTTTGGAGAGGTCTATCCGGACTCGTCAGGCAGGTGAATCAGGTTCAGGTAGTTTCCGGCTACCGCAGCAGACAGTAGGTGCAGCAAGGGCAAGGCACCAGCAGGACCTTCTTCATCTGGTTTCGGGAAATGGGGCCAGAAATTAAAGCAAGCATTTAAAGGCAAAGGAAGAGGATGGGGAGGTCGTCAGCAGTTGCAGCAGGGCCGTGGTAGGCCTGAGGTGGAGGAGTCGCAGCAGAGTACTGCCAGGCAGCCTATTGTTCCTCCAGGGTATAGATGTTATAATTGTAATCAGCCGGGACATTTGATCCGCAATTGTCCGTATGCAAGAGAGTATGGGTATGGCAGAGGTGTGCAGCAGCAGCAGCCTCAGCAGTTCCAGCAGCCACAGGCAGGTCGTGGCAGAGGAGTACCGCAGCAGCGAGGAAGAGGTCGGGTTATGGCTATCACCCGAGCTCAGGCGGAGGCATCAATATGATAGAAGGTACTTTACCTCTTTATGAATATTCAGCAAGAGTCTTATTTGATTCGGGTGCCTCTCATTCTTTTATTTCCGAAGAATTTCTGGATTGCATAGCTCATCCTTTGAAGAGAAGTCTTGTGAGTTAGTGGTGGAGGTTCCTTCAGGTGAGTTCTTACTCACTTCGAGCTATATAGATGAAGCTCCTGTTATGATTGAAGGGAACCAGATGCCGGGTCGGTTGTATGCCCTGCAGTTGTCAGATTATGATATCATTCTGGGTATGGATTGGCTTGAGATGTATGGAGCAATGTTAGATTGCAGAAAGAAAAGGATCAGATTTTGTCATCCTAATGGTGCAGTGTTTGAATATCAAGGTATGCCTTTTTATACCTCCAAGTTTTAATTTCTGCAATTAAAGCTAGAAAGTTGATAAATGATGGGTGTGTGGCTTATTTAGCCTCAGTAAGTTTGGTAGAGGCCAGTCAGCCAATGGAAGCAGTTCCCGTGGTTAGGGAATTTGCTGATGTTTTTCCGGAAGATTTGCCTGGTTTAGCTCCACACAGAGAGGTGGACTTTTCTATTGAGTTGCTGCCAGGTACCATGCCGATTTCTAAAGCTCCATATCGGATGGCACCAGCAGAACTTAAAGAATTGAAAAAGCAGTTAGAAGAGTTGTTGCAAAAGGGTTTTATTAGACCGAGTCATTCCCCGTGGGGAGCGCCGGTTTTATTTGTGAAAAAGAAAGATGGAAGTTTTCGGATGTGCATTGAATAAAAATTGAATGACCATCAAGAATAAGTACCCGTTGCCGAGGATAGATGATTTATTTGATCAGTTGCAATCAGCAAAGGTGTTTTCTAAGATTGATTTGAGGTCCGGGTACCATCAGTTGAGAATTAAAGAGGAGGATATAGATAAGACAGCGTTCAGAACCAGATATGGTCACTATGAGTTTGTGGTAATGCCTTTTGGGTTGACTAATGCTCCTGCAGGTTTTATGGATCTGATGAATAGAATTTTTCATCCATATTTAGATCAATTTATTGTGGTCTTTATTGATGATATTCTAATTTATTCAGCATCTGAAGAGGAGCATGCAGCTCATTTGAGGTTTACCTTGCAGTTGTTAAGAGATAACCAGCTGTTTGCTAAATTCAGTAAGTGTGAATTCTGGTTAAAGGAAATTCAGTTTTGGGTCATGTTATTTCAGCCAAAGGAGTAGCAGTGGACCGAGTAAAGTGGAAGCTGTGTCTAGGTGGGAAGTGCCTAAGACAATAACCGAGATTAGAAGTTTTCTGGGGTTGGCAGGTTATTATAGGCGCTTTATTCAAGATTTTTCTAAGATTGCAGCACCTATGACTAGACTGACCAGGAAAGGAGTGCCTTTGTGTGGTCCGGTGAATGTCAGAGAAGTTTCATGGAATTGAAGAAAAGACTTACATCAGCACCTATATTGACATTGCCGGCAGGGAGTGGTGGTTTTGTGCTGTATACTGATGCTTCAAGGAGAGGTCTTGGTGCAGTGCTTATGCAGCATGGTAAAGTAATAGCGTATGCATCCAGGCAATTGAAGCCAGCAGAGGAAAATTACCCCACTCATGATTTAGAATTGGCAGCAGTTGTGTTTGCTTTGAAAATGTGGAGGCATTATCTGTATGGCGAAGATTTGAAATTTTTACAGATCATAAAAGCTTGAAGTATATCTTCTCGCAGAAAGATTTGAATCTTCGCCAGCGCAGATGGGTTGAATATTTGAAAGATTATGATTTAGTTTGGCTTACCATCCGGGTAAGGCCAATGTTGTAGCTGATGCCTTGAGCAGAAAGGCATATATGAATTTGATGATGATTAAAGAATGGAAGTTGTATGAAGAAGTAGCGGAGAATTCCTTGTATGTGCCCAGCAGTCAGCGTCGGGCAATTTTAGCTGCCAGTGCAGTAGAGCCATCTTTATATTGGCAGATCATTGAAGCTCAGAGAGCAGATGCAGGTTTACCTGAAATTGTGAAAATGGAAGGAGTTTCTATTGATGATAATTGTGTAGTCAGACTTCGGGGCAGATTATTTGTTCCTGCAGAGAGAGAGGTGAAGCAGCGAGTTCTGGAAGAGGCTCATAAATCTAGGTACACTATTCATCCGGGTAGTACTAAAATGTACCATGATTTAAGGAAGCATTTTTTGTGGCCTCATATGAAGAAAGAAATAGCAGAATTTGTGGCAAGATGTGCTATCTGTCAACAGATTAAAGCAGAGCATCAGAAGCCTGGAGGTCTATTGCAACCGTTGCCTATTCCACAGTGGAAATGGGATGATATTGCGATGGACTTTGTGGCAGGTTTACCAAGGTCGAGTTCAGGGCATAATGGAATATGGGTGTTTGTTGACAGATTGACTAAGGTGTGCAGATTAGTGGCAGTAAGTATGTCTTGGACAGTGGACAGGTTGGCAAATATTTATGTTGAAAGAATTGTTCCACTGCATGGTATTCCAAAGACTATTGTATCTGATAGAGATCCAAGATTTACTTCTGGTTTTTGGAGAAGTCTGCAGAAAGTAATTGGTTCTGAGTTGAGATATAGCTCCGCTTATCATCCCCAGACAGATGGTCAGACAGAGAGGACTATTCAGACAATTGAAGATATGTTGCGAGCTTGTTGTTTAGTTTGGGGAGGTAGTTGGGAGCATCATTTGGGAATGGTTGAGTTTGCCTACAATAATAGTTATCATACCAGTCTTGGGATGGCACCGTATGAAGCTTTATATGGAAGGCCATGTAGAACCCCATTGAACTGGCATGAAGTGGGAGAAAGGCAATTAGTGGGTCCTGAATTAATTCAGCAAACCACTGAAGTAGTAAAGCTTATATAATTAGATATCAAGGTGGTGACCTGAGGCCGGACATGACTATGCCAGAATATCCGGTGCAGATCACAGATCGAAAGATAAAGAAGCTGAGGAATAAAGAAATTGAGCTAGTTAAAGTGAGATGGGAAAATAGGTTGGGTGGTGAGGATACCTGGGAGTTAGCCGCAGAAATGGTTAAAGGGTATCCCTATCTGTTTGATTAAGCTTGTGTATTTTCTTTTTAGATGATAGTACTTGTAAAGGTGTGTATGTATGAGTTGTTTAACTTGAATTGTGTTATGAATTTCGAGGTCGAAATTTTCTTTTAGATGATAGTAATGTAACGTCGCGTGCTTTTCGGATCCATGCGGATCGTGTGTGTTGTGGTTGTGGCGGCCGTTGTGAGGCCAGTGTGAGTCGGTTGTGTGGAATGTATGGTGTGGATGCGTGGCTTGAGCAGGTGAAGAGCAGGGTTGGTCCTGAAAAGAAATGGGACCTGCTGCTATTCTGTCTGAGTTGGCGGCCATGGGTGGCCGTTTACTAGTAGGCGTCCAGATTGGTGGACGTTTACATAATGAGATTAACGGCAGTAGATGTGGACGTTTAGGCTGGCGGTGCTTGTTGGCGGCATAGGGGTTGACGCCAACCTGTCAGTTCAACAGGTTATAGGCTCACCCGAGGGCTGTTCTCTCAGCTCACTCTCTTCCCCTCTTGCCCCAGCTTCGCGCCCCCGAGTTTCTGAAGCTTCCAGCAGGTGCCGAGGAGTAGTTGGACGATCGTAGAACGCGCGGCATCGCTGAATTACGCGAGGAAACGTCGCGGCGTGGTGCAATTCGCGTGGGAGCTCGCGGAGGGCTCGGCGTGAACCAGGAGATCGTGGGAGATTCTAACGCGTTCTGAGGTAGGGGACGAACCCTGGTAACTCCGTAGGAACATTAAAACACATCATAATCACTTGAACCAGCATGTTAATCCATGTTTGGATAGAGTTGCACCAAGCGGGATAATGGGTGGTTTGAGTAATTTACTGTATGAATCATGTTATAACGGGTTGTATTGGGTTCTAGCATGCTAAAGGAGTTGCATTTGCATGTTTTTCAGTAGTTAGAATAGTTAGAAAACCGCAGGGCCGGATTAGGGTTTCTGCAGGGTTTATGGCCGGAGAACTTGGCGTCAACATCTCTTGTCGCCAAGGTCCTCAGCCAGGAGGTTAACGGCCAGGACCCTTGCCGTTGACTTTCAGTAAGCGGCAATCGATGTGGCCGCCTACTTCTATTTGAGCAGAAATAACTAAGTACAATAATTATCGACAATGCATGTGTGTTGACGCATGAGGTGCACTGAGTGCACTTGGTTTACGTGTTTAGCATACAAAGTATGCTATTAGTTATTTACTTTGGTGACTGCGCGTTGTGTACGCGAGTCAGTTGGGTTCACGTGTAGTGGACCAGTGGTTACTCGTGGTTTACGTGAGGTTTCACGTGGTTTGTGTGTGACGTGCACGTGGTTCTGTGTACGTGGCGAGTAGTACGACGCCTACCGTGGTTACCTCTCCAGTTGGGTGCCCCAGGTTCTTTGTGAGCCAGGCTGTTAGCTCGGGGCTTTGTCCGGTACTTGTGCTGTACCGTCGAGGTCTGTGTCGTCTGACGTGGACACCCTCACTCTTGTGTTAGAGTTGTACGTCCGGCTGAGGGAAAGACGACAGTGGGACAGTGACACTTGTGTTTGTTTTAGTCACTTGTAGCGCGCTCGTAGTTGGGGGTACGGACACCAGTAGTCGACACTGGTCCCCAGCTAGTCCTTTTCCAGTGCCTCACTCTAGCGAGCCCAGGCCAGGGTCTCTGGAGGTGCCAGGCATGGGCCTGTGACCGTGTGGTCTATAGGTGGTGGTGTTTAGTTGGTCTCCATAGTTGCTTGACCTTTTACGTGGAGCGGCAGCTGGACCTTTCGTCCGTGGCTGCGAGACTGAGAGGTAGACATGTGTTAGTTGTCCGAGTCAGTTTCTGGTGTGCGAACCAGTTCACGTGGCTCGTGTTGGCTGTCTCTACTTTAGCTTGTACACCTGTACTGGTTTGCCGTTTAATTATTATTGTTGTTTCTGTAGTCGACAGACGGTGAGTACTTTTACAGCTTTACTTACCTGCTTAGTTGTTATATTAATTGTTGGTGTTGTTTACTATTCGTACTCGTGGTGTTTGTTTCGCTCGGTTTTGGGGGAGTTCCCTACTGAGCCAGTGACTAGAGAGGCTCACCCCTACCCCCACAGGTGAGAGCGAGGAGGACGTCTCTCGTCCGACGTCCAGTTTCGGGCCACGTGTAGCGGTGCAGGGTCAGCACCTCCAGCAGAGTAGCTTCAAGCAGTGTAGGTTAACGGAAAGCCTCGGCCAAGCCCGTTAACAATAACGCACTTTGATCCGAGTCTGCCTCCGCGAACGGGCTGTAGCTCGCAAGGGAAACCAAACCACAGTCCGTTAAACATAAAGGAACACACACATTTCATAATAATTTTCACAATTTACATAGCATATTCCATTAAAACTGAAAAGGGTTACAAGAGTTGGGGCATACCCGAGGTACAACAAAAGAAAGTAAACATATAAAACTACAAAGCTACAAGGTACACTGCTGAAGTACTACTCAGCTGGAGGTACTGACCCGCTCCGCTACGACGCGGCCCAGAACTGGACGTCGGACGGGACGTCCTCCTCGCCCTCACCTGTGGGGGTAGGGGTGAGCCTCTCTAGTCACTGGCTCAGTAGGGAACTCCCCAAAGCCGAACAAACACAAACCACAGGTACAAAACATGTAAACAGTACCAACAACATTAAAAAGCTCTAAGCAGGTAAGTAAGCTTAAAAGTACTCACCGTCTGGCGATACGAAAACAATAGTAACTAAACGGTAAACCCAAACAGGTGTACAAGCCAAAGTAGAGACAGCCAACACGAGCCACGTGAACTGGTTCGCGACACCAGAAACTGACTCGGACTACTAAACAGGTCCACTCTCAGTCTCGCAGCCACGGACGAAAGGTCCACTGCCGCTCCACGTAAAAAGGTCAAACAACTGTGGAGACCAACTAAAACACCACAACCTGCAGACCACACGGTCAGGCCCATGCCTGGCACCTCCAGAGACCCTGGCCTGGGCTCGCTAGAGTGAGGCAATGGAAAAAAAGGACTAGCTGGGGTCCAGTACGTCTACTGGTGTCCGTACCCCCAACTACGAGCGCGCTACAAGTGACTAAAAAAAACCACAACTGTCACTGTCCCACTGTCGTCTTTCCCTCAGCCGACGTACAACTCTAACACAAGAGTGAGGGTGTCCAGGTCAGACGACACAGACCTCAACGGTACAACACAAGTACCGGGACAAGGCCCCGAGCTAACAGCTGGCTCACAAAGAACCTGGGGCACCCAACTGGGAGAGGTAACCACGGTAGGCGTCGTACTACTCGCCACGTACACAAAACCACGTGCACGTCACACACAAACCACGTGAAACCTCACGTAAACCACAAGTAACCATTGGTCCATTACACGTGAACCCAACTGATCGCGTACACAACGCGCAGTCACCGAAGTAAACACTTAACAGCATATCTTGTATGCTAAACACGAGAACCATGTGCACTAGTGCACCTCCTATGATATCACGCATGCATTATGATAAAACACCATAAATAGCCATTTCGTTCATATAGGGGTAGGCGGCCACATCGATTGCCGCTTACAGGAAGTAGACGACAAGGTCTCTGGCCGTCAACCTCCTGGCTGAAGATCTTGGCGGCACACGATGTTGACGCCATGTTCCCCGGCCTTAAAACCTGTAGAAAACCCTAATCCGGTCCTGCGAGTTTTCCACTCATTCATATTACAGAAAAACATGTAAATGCTATTCTCTAGCATGATAGAACCCAATACAACCCAATTATACATGCTTTACACATTAAACTACACAAAACCACCCATTATCCGCATGGTGCAACTCTATCCAAACATGGATATCATGCTGGTTCAAGTAGTTATGATGTGTTTAATGTTTCTAGGGAGCTACCAGGGTTTGTCCCCTACCTCAGACGCGTAGAATCTCCCGCAACCACCGGTTTACGCCGAGCCTCCGCGAGCTCCCACGCGAATTGCACCACGCCGCGACGTTCCTCGCGCAATTCGGCGACGCCGCGCGTCCCACGATCGACCAGCCACTCCTCGATACCTGTTAGAACCTTCAAAGACTCGAGGGCACAAGCTGGGGCAAGAGGGAGAGAGGTGAGCTGAGAGAGCTGCCCTCGGGTGAACATATAACCTGCTGAACGACAGGTTGGCGTCAACCCCCTTGTCGCCACATGCACCGCCAGACTAAACGACCACAAAAGTTGCCGCCAAGTTCATGATGTAAACGTCCATGAACCTGGACGCCAACAGTCAACGACCACCCCTTGGCCTCCAACTCAGACAGAACAGCAGCAGGTCCAATTCTAATTCAGGACCTACCCTGCTCTTCACCTGCTCAAGCCACGCAATCACCACCATGCATTCCACACACCCAACTCACACTGGCCTCACAACGGCCGCCACAAACCACAATGCACATGATCCGCATGGATCCGAAAAGCACGCGACGTTACAATACTATCATCTAAAAAGAAAATTTCGACCTCGAAATTCTTAACACAACACAAAAAGTCAAACGATTTAAACATACACAACTTTACAAGCACTATCATCTAAAAAGAAGATAAAAACTTACACAAATAGATAGGGATACCCTTTAGCCATTTCTGCGGCCAATTCCCAGGTATCCTCACCACCCAACCTATTTTCCCATCTCACCTTAACCAACTCAATTTCTTTATTTCTTAACTTCTTGATTTTTCGATCCGTGATCTGTTACGGATATTCAGGCATGGTCATATCCGGCCTCAGGTCACCACCTTGATATCTAATTATCTGAGCGGATCTCAATGCATTCCTTAACATGGAGACATGGAAAATATCATGCACATCTGCAAAATCAGCTGGCAAATCAGCTATAAGCACTTCCCCATTCTTTCAATTACCTGGAAAGGTCCCACATACCTTGGACTCAGCTTTCCAGATTTACCAAACCTCATTATACCTTACTTGGGGAAACTCTCAGAAAACAAAATCTCCCACCTCAAACTGAAGTGGTCTCCTCCGCCACATCTGCAAACTTTCTGCCTACTTGAGCTGCCTGCAATTTTTCTTTAATAAGCTTTATACTTCAGTGGTTTGCTGAATTATTCAGGACCCACTAATTGCCTTTCTCCCACTTCATGCCAGTTCAATGGAGTTCTACATGGCCTTCCATATAAAGCTTCATACGGTGCCATCCCAAGACTGGTATGATAACTATTATTGTAGGCAACTCAACCATTCCCAAATGATGTTCCCAACTGCCTCCCCAAACTAAGCAACAGGCTCGCAGCATATCTTCAATTGTCTGAATGGTTCTTTCTGTTTGACCATCTGTCGGGGATGATAAGCGGAGCTATATCTCAACTCAGAACCCATCACCCTTTGCAAACTTCTCCAAAAACCAGAAGTAAATCTTGGATCTCTATCTGATACAATAGTCTTTGGAATACCATGCAGTGGAACAGTTCTTTAACATAAACATTTGCCAATCTGTCCACTGTCCAAGACATACTTACTGCCACTAATCTGCAAACTTTGGTCAATCTGTCAACAAACACCCATATTCCATTATGCCCAGAACTTGTCCTTGGTAAACCTGCACAAATCCATTGTAATATCATCCCATTTCCACTGTGGAATGGGTAACGGTTGCAACAGACCTCCGGTTTCTGGTGCTCTGCTTTAATCTGTTGACAGATAGCATATTTGCCACAAATTCTGCTATTTCTTTCTTCATATGAGGCCACCAAAAATGCTTTCTTAAATCATGGTACATTTTAGTACTACCCGGATGAATGAATAGTACTTGATTTATGAGCCTCTTCTAGAATACGCGCTTCACTTCTCTTTCTGCAGGACAAACAACCTTCCCTAAGCCTGACCACACAATTATCATCAATGAGACTCCTTCCATTTTCACAAATTCAGGGAAACCTGCATCTGCTCTTTGAGCCTCAATAATCTGCCAATATAAGAGGCTCTACAGCACTAGCAGCTAGAATTGCCCGACGCTGATGCTGGGCACATAAAAGAATTCTCTGTACCTCTTCATACAACTTCCATTCTTTAATCATCATTAAATTCATATATGCCTTTCTGCTCAAGGCATCAGCCACAACATTGGCCTTACCCGGATGGTAAGCCAAACTGAAATCATAATCTTTCAGATACTCGACCCATCTGCGCTGGCGAAGATTTAAATCTTTCTGCGAGAAGATATACTTCAAGCTTTTTATGATCTGTAAAAATCTCAAATCTTTCGCCTACAGATATGCCTCCACATTTCAAAGCAAATACAACTGCAGCTAATTCCAAATCAGGGAGTGGGGTAATTCTCTTCTGCTGGCTTCAATTGCCTAGACGCATAGGCTATCACTTTACCATGCTGCATAAGCACTGCTCCAAGACTCTCCTTGAAGCATCAGTATACAGCACAAAAACCACCACTCCCTGCCGGCATGTCAATATAGGTGCTGATGTAAGTCTTTCTTCAATTCCATAAAACTTCTCTGACATTCAACGAACCACACAAAAGGCACACCCTTTCTGGTCAGCTTAGTCATAGGTGCTGCAATTTTAGAAAATTCTTGAATAAAGCGCCTATAATACCTGCCAACCCCAGAAAACTTCTAATCTCGGTTATTGACTTAGGCACTTCCCACCTCGACACAGCTTCCACTTTACTTGGGTCTACAGCTACTCTTTAGCAGAAATAACATGACCGAAAAACTGATTTCCTTCAACCAGAATTCACACTTACTGAATTTAGCCAACAATGGTTATCCTTAGCAACTGCAAAGTTATCCCTTAACAACTGCAAAGTAAACCTCAAATGAGCTGCATGCTCCTCTTCAGATGCTGAATAAATTAAAATATCATCAATAAAGACCACAATAAATTGATCTAAATATGGATGAAATATTCTATTCATCAGATCCATAAAACCTGCAGGAGCATTAGTCAACCCAAAAGGCATTACCACAAACTCATAGTGACCATATCTGGTTCTGAACGCTGTCTTGTCTATATCCTCCTCTTTAATTCTCAACTGATGGTACCCGGACCTCAAATCAATTTTGGAAAACACTTTTGCTGATTGCAACTGATCAAATAAATCATCTATCTTGGCAACGGGTACTTATTCTTGATGGTCACATCATTCAACTTTCTATAATCTATACACATCCGGAAACTTCCATCTTTCTTTTTCACAAATAAAACCGGCGCTCCCCACGGGGAATGACTCGGTCTAATAAACCCTTTTTGCAACAATTCTTCTAATTGCTTTTTCAACTCCTTGAGTTCTGCTGGTGCCATCCGATATGGGGCTTTAGAGATCGGCATAGTACCCGGCAGCAACTCAATAGTAAAATCCACCTCTCTATGTGGAGCTACACCAGGCAAATCTTCCGGAAAGACATCAGCAAATTCCCTAACCACGGGAACTGCTTCCATTGGCTGACTGGCTTCTACCAAACTTACTGAGGCTAAATAGGCCACACACCCATCATTTATCAACTTTCTAGCTTTAATTGCAGAAATTAGAAACTTTGAGGTATAAAAAGGCATACCTTGATATTCAAACTCTGCACCATTAGGATGATAAAACCTGATCCTTTTCTTTCTGCAATCTAGCATTGCTCCATACATCTCTAGCCAGTCCATACCCAGAATAATATCATAATCTGACAATTGCAGGGCATACAACCGACCCGGCATCTGGTTCCCTTCAATCATAACAGGAGCTTCATCTATGTAGCTCGAAGTGAGTAAGAACTCACCTGAAGGAACCTCTACCACTAACTCACAAGACTTCTCTTCTAATGGATGAGCTATGCAATCCAGAAATTCTTCGGAAATAAAAGAATGAGAGGCACCCGAATCAAATAAGACTCTTGCTGAATATTCATAAAGAGGTAAAGTACCTTCTATCATATTGATGCCTCTGCCTGGGCTCGGGTGATAGCCATAACCCGGCCTCTCCCTGCTGCTGCGGTGCTCCTCTGCCACGACCTGCCTGTGGCTGCTGAAACTGCTGAGGCTGCTGCTGCTGCACACCTCTGCCATACCCATATTCTCTTGCATACGGACAATTGCGGATCAAATGTCCCGGCTGATTACAATTATAACATCGGTATCCTGGAGGAACTATAGGCTGCCTGGCTGTACTCTGCTGCGACTCCTCCACCTCAGGCCTACCACGGCCTTGCTGATACTGCGGACGACGACTCCCCATCTTTTCCTTTTCCTTTAAGTGCTTGCTTTAATTTCTGTCCCCACTTCCCAAAGCCTGATGAAGAAGGTCCTGCTGGTGCCTTGCCCTTGCTTGCACCCGCTGACTGCTGCGGTAACCGGAAACTACCAGAACCTGACTCACCTGCCTGACGAGTCCGGATAGACCTCTCTAAAATAGCTGCCCTTTGCGCTGCCTCTTCCACTGTCTTGCACATGAGAGGAACTATCGCATTCTGCAATTCCACTCTCAATCCTCTGATAAAATACTCAACCATCATGTTATTATTAGAAACAACATAAGGTGCATAACGGCTGAGTGCCATAAATCTCATCTGATACTCTAGAACCGAAGAGTTACCTTGCTGAAGAGTCCGGAATTGCTCTCTTTTTACCTGCTGTACTTGGATCGGAAAGAATGTATCATTAAATACCTCGAGAAACTCCGACCAAGTGATAGCTTCTTCTCTTCTACCTGCGAAGGTGGTCTGCATCTTCAATCGCCACCATTCTAAAGCAAAACCTCTCAACTGATAAGCAGCCAATACAACTCTGTCTGCTTCAGGACACCGCATAGTCGCAAAAACCCTCTCAATTTCATGAATCCAGTGCTCAGCTGTATCTGGATTCGGCCCTCCTGAATAAGTAGACGGCTGCAATCTCAGAAATTTCTCCACCTGTATCACTGGTTCTTCAACTAATGCACTGGCGGTGGTGGTAGCACAGGTGCTACAAAAGGTACCTCCACCCTCGGCAGAACTGGAGCAACAGGTACTGCCTCTCCTTCCCCAGGTGGCACTGCAACTGGTGGTATAGGCGCCTGCTGATCCATTCTCGCTCGAATATCCGTGAGGCTCTCCCAGATTCTCTCAATCATACGCTGGGTGCTTTCCTCCGGATCATCTCCTCCACACCCCAATCTCTCCTATCAGCCATTCCAGAAATTCTACATGCACAAAACACCAGGCAAAAATCAAAACCACAAATTATCGAAAATCAGGGTCTCTACCAGCAGTGTATAATGACCGAAATAAGGCTATGTATTCTTCCAGTTCCCTTATATTAACACGGACCTTGCTCTGATACCAACTGTGACGGAACGCCTCGGCCAAGCCCGTTAAACCAATAACGCACTTGATCCGAGTCCGCCTCCCGCGAACGGGCCGTAGCCTCGCAAGGGAACCAAACCACAGTCCGTGTAAACATAAAGGAACACACCACATTTCATATAATTTTTCACAATTTACATAGCCATATTCCATTAAAACTGAAAAGGTGTACAAAAGTCTGGGGCATACCCCGAGGTACAACAAAAGAAAGTAAACAACTACAAAACTACAAAGCTACAAGGCTACACTGCTGAGAGTACTACTCCGCTGGAGGTACTGACCCTGCTCCGCTACGACGCGGCCCAGAACTGGACGTCGGACGGGAAACGTCCTCCTCGCCCTCACCTGTGGGGGTAGGGGTGAGCCTCTCTAGTCACTGGCTCAGTAGGGAACTCCCCAAAGCCGAACAAACCACAAACCACAGGTACAAAACAGTAAACAGTACCAACAACATATAAAACAGCTAAGCAGGTAAGTAAAGCTGTAAAAGTACTCACCGTCTGTCGACTACGAGAAACAACTGTAGTAACTAAACGGCAAACCCAAACAGGTGTACAAGCCAAAGTAGAGACAGCCAACACGAGCCACGTAAACTGGTTCGCGACACCAGAAACTGACTCGGACAACTAACACAGGTCCACCTCTCAGTCTCGCAGCCACGGACGAAAGGTCCAGCTGCCGCTCCACGTAAAAAGGTCAAACAACTGTGGAGACCAACTAAAACACCACAACCTGCAGACCACACGGTCACAGGCCCATGCCTGGCACCTCCAGAGACCCTGGCCTGGGCTCGCTAGAGTGAGGCACTGGAAAAAGGACTAGCTGGGGTCCAGTACGTCTACTGGTGTCCGTACCCCCAACTACGAGCGCGCTACAAGTGACTAAAACAACCACAACTGTCACTGTCCCACTGTCGTCTTTCCCTCAGCCGGACGTAACTCTAACACAAGAGTGAGGGTGTCCAGGTCAGACGACACAGACCTCAACGGTACAACACAAGTACCGGGACAAGGCCCGAGCTAACAGCCTGGCTCACAAAGAACCTGGGGCACCCAACTGGAGAGGTAACCACGGTAGGCGTCGTACTACTCGTCACGTACACAAAACCACGTGCACGTCACACACAAACCACGTGAAACCTCACGTAAACCACAAGTAACCACTGGTCCACTACATGTGAACCAACTGACTCGCGTACACAACGCGCAGTCACCGAAGTAAACAATTAACAGCATACTTGTATGCTAAACACGAGAACCATGTGCACTTAGTGCACCTCTATGATACCACGCATGCATTATCGATAAAACACCATAAATAGCCATTTCTGTTCATATAGGAGTAGGCGGCCACATCGATTGCCGCTTACAGGAAGTAGACGGCAAGGTCCCTGGCCGTCAACCTCCTGGCTGAAGATCTTGGCGGCACGATGTTGACGCCAAGTTCCCGGCCTTAAACCCTGCAGAAACCCTAATCCGGCTGCGAGTTTTTCCACTCATTCATATTACAGAAAAAATGTAAATGCTATTCCTCTAGCATGATAGAACCCAATACAACCCAATTATACATGCTTTACACATAAACTACACAAACCACCCATTATCGCATATGTGCAACTCTATCCAAACATGGATTATCATGCTGGTTCAAGTAGTTATGATGTGTTTTAATGTTTCTACGGAGCTACCAGGGTTCGTCCCCTACCTCAGAACGCGTTAGAATCTCCCGCAACCCCCGGTTTACGCCGAGCCCTCCGCGAGCTCCCACGCGAATTGCACCACGCCGCGACGTTTCCTCGCGCAATTCGGCGACGCCGCGCGTCCCACGATCGACCAGCCACTCCTCGATACCTGTTAGAACCTTCAAAGACCGAGGGCGCAAGCTGGGGCAAGAGGGAGAGAGGGTGAGCTGAGAGAGCTGCCCTCGGGTGAACATATAACCTGCTGAACTGACAGGTTGGCGTCAACCCCCTTGTCGCCCACATGCACCGCCAGACTAAACGTCCACAAAAGCTGCCGCCAAGTTCATGATGTAAACGTCCATGAACCTGGACGCCAACAGTCAACGACCACCCTTGGCCGCCAACTCAGACAGAACAGCAGCAGGTCCATTCCAATTCAGGACCTACCCTGCTCTTCACCTGCTCAAGCCACGCAATCACACCATGCATTCCACACACCCACCACACTGGCCTCACAACGGCCGCCACAACCACAATGCACATGATCCGCATGGATCCGAAAAGCACGCGACGTCGTTACAGTGTAGTTCTGTAGTTGTTTACTTTCTTCAGTTTACCTCGGGGTATGCCAAGGCTCTTGGAACTTCTTTTGAGCTTTTTGTGAAATTTGGATTGTAAACTTGTGTTATATTTATGAAATGTGGTGTGTTTCCTTTTATGTTTACAATGGACTGTGGTTTGGTATCCC
Organism: Colocasia esculenta; assembly: GCA_014218235.1. Lineage (NCBI taxonomy): Eukaryota > Viridiplantae > Streptophyta > Magnoliopsida > Alismatales > Araceae > Colocasia > Colocasia esculenta. The sequence continues at coordinate 97,784,797 of CM024755.1, read as the reverse complement.
TTGCGAGGGCTTCGGCCCGTTCGCGGGAGGCGGATCGGATCAAGTACGTTATCGAGTTACGGGCTTGGACGAGGCGATCCACCACAAACATATCTAAGTATGTGTTAATATTTTATACTTAGTAGCATGTGTATAATTAGTTGTAAAGAATGTCTGAAATGCATTGTGGGAGTGTGTACATGATAATACATAGGCATGGCATGTATCATATGTTACGTTAGGCATGTTCTGCATGTTTGAGTTCTGGCCGAAGGGCCAAGTTGGCGTCAACATGGATGGATGTCCATGATGATCCAGAGTCCACATGATGGACGCCAAACTTAATCCAACGTCCATGGATATGGACGTCAAGATTTAGACCTGCATGCGTTGTAGACCCTGAAATCTGGAGAGAAGGAAGCTCAGCCATTGGGGAGTTGTCCCCAACGGCTCTAAGCCTTTCCATCACCCCTGCGTGAAAGGAGAGTTCCCTCTCCTATATACCAAGCCTTTTGCAACCCAAAGCCTTGGCTCTTGCAAGAAGAGGAGAGAAAGAAGAAAAACCCTAGTTCTGGACTGTGATAAAAACCTACCTTTGCAAGCTTAAATCCGACCATCTGGAGGGTTTCGGCCATCTACCACGACAAGGAGGTAGCTGGACAAAGGGGAAGGCTTCCCCGACATCTTCTTGGGGTCTACTGCATCAAGGAACCCAGAGGAAGGCATCTTTGGGAGCTTCTTGGGACTGCCCAAGGAGAGCTTCACCGGCTCATTTGATCCCTTTGGAGAGTTCTGAAAGGCAAGTAACCCTCACATTTCGTCCATGTAGATGTCTAGTAGGGTTTTGTCATTTTTACAGATTTTAAATCGAGTCCTGGATCCCCCATTCTTCTGGTATTTGGAGCTCGGGTTTGTATTTCTGCACAGACCTGAACTTGACGGCAAGATCCCTTGCCATCAAGATCTTCATCAACGGCCAACGATGTTGTCGTTAAGCTCCATTAACGGCCTAGGTATGTCGTTAAGTTCTTCAGGGCAGAACAGTGAGCTGTTCTACCTGTATATGATTAAATTCCGAAGTATTTCGCATGAGGATATACTGTAATTAGTATATGTTATGTGAAATGGTTATTATGGCGTGTGGGAGAATTATTGTGTTCTTTTTCGGATGGTAGAAATTATTTGCTTCATGGAAATGCATGTGGAAGAAACGGTTATATATGTGTCCACCCACTGTTCCATAATCCGTGGAGAATTGGGTGCCCAGAATTTTATAAACCATGTTAGTATGTGTCAGTCTATGCCTGAAATTCCTAGAATTTTTCCATGTTTCCATGATTTACTGTAATTTCTGAAATGGAAATAGAAACCATGCATAGGGTTGTGAAATCTCCAGTAAATTGTATGTTGGGAAATAAATCCAGGGGAAATTCTTGTGATGAGATATATGTGGGTTCAGAGTTATGATCTGTTAAACGAATTTTCATGCATGATAAATTGAATTTCGAATGATATGAGAATTGATGTTAAATTTTCTGTAATTACATTATCAGTTAGAAAAATGTGAATTTTGCATGTTAGGTCATGAACCTGTAACCAACATGTGGTTAAATTTTCAGGCTAATTGGACAATTGTATGATGCAATATGAATTTCCCATGCGAAATTATGGAATAATGCATGCTTTTGTGAAAGTGATTTAAATTGCGTGTAACCTGATTAACGCAAGATACTGAATGTGAAATCTCTGTCATCTATAGTACCATATTAGGAAAAATAGAGCCACATGTGTGAATTAGAAAATGAAAAGATGTGTGAGCGTCATGTGTAAAAATGTGTGCTAAAATCGGTATGTGTAATGTGTAAAACTGTGTTAAGCGTGACACTGCTTCCATAGAGGGCAGTGGACCGTATCATGGAAAAGTCCCCATGAGAAGGTTCAATGTGTTGTGATCCTAAGGGCATTAGGATGAAATACTGGAGGTGGACAAGTACCACTGGTTAGGGAGGAGACTTGTTCTCCGATCTGCGCAGTCCAAGAGTCGCCACTATATTGCCTAGGTGGCATCTATGTGTATGTGATGTGATGTGTCCTTCTTATGGTGGTTTAGACTATGTGTCACGGCACTAAATATGTGAATGTGAATTGTGAAAGTGTTCATGTGTAAAGTGAGAATGTGAACATGTGAAATTGTGAATGTGTAAAGTGGAACTATGTGAATAAGAAATTGTGTAAATTTGTGAAACCAAAATGTGAGATTGTGAGATGAGAATCCATGACATGATAAATCTGGAATCATGCTAAAACAGCAAACTAAATGTGTTTAGAATCATGTTTTATAGGTATACAATGCGTAGAATCCATGTTAGGAACAATTCTTAATTATGTGTAGACCATTCCATGTGAAATTGCTCTCATGTGGTGTTTTAAATGATAATGTAGTTCTCATGTGTTAGGTTGTGATTGTTAATCCACGTTAAAACAGCAAGCTTAAAGTATATAAATGGTCATGTGCATGTGCAAGCATGTGTAGAATTCATGTTAGGTATGTTCCCTTTTATGTATGCAAGAAAATCATGCTTAATTGCTTTCATGTTTTAGTTTAATTGGAAGTATAGCTTTCATGTGTTGGAACGACTAGAGAGCATGTGATAGGAGATTTTAATTTGGAAAAAATCTAAAAACACAAACCAGTGTTTAATTGTAGAATCATCATGGTAGGTTGTAAAATTTCGATATTAAGCATGCCCCATATTATGTCTTGTAAATTGTATGTAAAACCTGCTGTGATATGGCATGTACGTTATGTGTAGTGTTATTTGCTGAGTCTTTTAGACTCATACTTGCTTCGGCGTACAGGCTTAGTTGGTGACATTACTCCCGTGGAGGAGGTAGTGGAGAGCGACTCCGAGCGCGGAGACTAGTTGTTGGAGTTACTTGTGACGTTTGCACTTTCATAGTATGTAATTGGAACAATGTACTAGAATTATCATGAAGTTGTATAATCTTGGACAAAACTATGTATTTGATTTTAGTACTTAATTATGGGGACTTTAGTTCTTTAAATGTTACATTGAACCATGTATGTTAAATGTGGATGATGATGAAATGAAGACAGTGGTTCTTTACTTCCGCTACTCTGTATTTATATTTGTGTGTATCTCATCGTATGTTATGTTTGGGTAAATGCCCCACTGTGATAACATTCACTATACCGACGTGGGTGGTATAAACCGTACCAGTATAATGAGGGTGTCACACGCTTCTTGTCGTGCCACCCTTGGGTGTCGCGTTCTTGAAGCGCCGTTGGAGGTGTCGCATTTGATCGCGCTTCTGGAGGCAACATGACTCTAGTTTTTGACGTTTTGACACCCCTTTCTTGGCGAACAGTCTAGTCTTGTCGGATGTCAGTGTGGGTATGGATGTTGACGCGAGAGGTGCCATGGGGTTTTGTGTTGCCCGACCTTCGAGGTTTACCCACTTTTTGGGGTCGCGTCGGGGTTGGCAGACACGACTTGGTGTCGGTCTACTCTCCGGATGAGGCCACACACCATCAGCCATTTGAGGGTAGTATTAGAGGTTCTCCGTGAGCACAGCTGTATGCTAAGTTCAGCAAGGTGCGAATTTGGGTTGCGCGAGGTTCATTTCTCGGGCATGTTATCTCTGGTGCTGGTGTTGCAGTTGACCCAGCAAAGGTCCGGAAGTTATGGATTGGGAGATTCCCAAGACCCCTTCAGAGATTCATAGTTTTCTGGGTTTGGCTGGTTACTATCGGCGATTCATTGAGGGATTTTCATCCATCGCCCCCCCATTGACTCAGCTCACCAGAAAGGGAGTGAAGTTTGTATGGTCCGAGAAGTGTGAGAGTAGTTTTCAATTGTGAAGAATAAGCTCACGTCAGCTCCGGTGTTAGTCTTACCGAGCGGTGTAGAGGGTTGCTATCTACACGGATGCGTCTCGGATTGGTTAGGCTGTGTGCTAATGCAGCAGGAAAGTGTAGTGGCTTATGCTTCTCGTCAGTTGAAGGAGCATGAGAAGAACTATCTGACTCATGATTGGAGCTCGCAGCAGTGGTTCATGCACTAAAGATCTGGAGGCACTATCTTTATGGTGAGATTGAGGTGTTTACCGACCACAAGAGCTTGAAGTATCTTTTCTCCCAAAAGGAATTAAACCTAAGGCAGAGAAGATGGATTGAGTTCTGAAGGACTATGACTTCGACCTTAATATCACCCTGGGAAGGCGAATGTCGTAGCGGATGCTGTGAGTAGAAAGAGGTCATTTCTCCAGTAGGACTGGAAGATGTTGGAGGTGCGCGCTTGCGCGTTGACTGAGTTAGAGCCATCGCTATGCCAGGCTTTTGTAGCTCAGTTATCCCTTAGGTCCTCGGTTTGAATGAGGTGATCGAGCAACAGAAAGCCGACCCTAGACTCCTAGAGTTAGTGGGCAAGGTGGGCATTGCTCGTGATGAGGACGGTGTGATTAGATTCATCACCGTGTTTGTGTCCCTGATTTGGTAGATGTCCGTGAGCATGTGTTAGCGGAGGCTCATAGATCGTGATTCTCTATTCATCCGGGTAACACGAGATGTACCAGGTTGGAAGAGGTCCTTTTGGTGGTCTGGCATGAAGAGGGATGTGCAGACTATGTTGTCCCGATGTCTAGTGTGCCAGCAAGTAAAGGCCGAGCGACAGCGACCATCCGGCCTTATGCAAAGGATGGAGATCCCAGTGTGGAAGTGGAAGCTGTCACTATGGACTTTGTTTCGGGTTTGCCTCGATCTAGAAGGGGCAATGACTCGATTGGGTAGTTGTAGATAGATTCTCGAAGACTGTGCATTTCTTACCGATGAAGAAGAAGCAGTCGGTTGAGAGCTTAGCTAGATTGTATGTTAGTAGTGTGGTTAGATTGCATGGTGTGCCGAAGTCGATCATTCGGATCGAGATCCGAGATTTAATTCGAGGTTGTGGAAGGGTCTTCAGCATGCGTTAGGTTCGGAGCTGAAGCTCAGTTCGGCGTTTCATCCCAGACTGATGTGTAACGACCCTCTTCATACCGGTACGATTATACCAATCCCCATCGGTATAAAGGGCGTCGTCACAGTGGGACATTTACCCAACACTGGTCGATAGGTTGATATGTACCTGAATAGCAATAGAGTACAGCGGAATAAAATAAACAACTCAACTCTTAATCCGTCCCCAACACACTTCCATAATCTGAATAGAGAGATAGAAGGACAATGTCCACGATAATACAAAATAAGAGAGAGAGTGTACAATGTCCAAATATTGTCCATACAATAATCCTTGTTGTGCAAAAGAAAAGTACAACTGTAAACAGCTCCACAAAATAGTCTTCTAATGATGATCCTCGCCACGCTACCTTCTAGTGCACGATACCTGTCAACCTGTACGCCGAAGCAAGAGTGAGTCCAAAGACTCAGCAAGCGACACTACTCATGATATACACATACAAGTCTTAGTGGTTTCTACATGCACTTTTACAATTAACAACACATAGCATGCTAGTCAATTCAAGTTTCTACCTATCATGAAAGTTCTACAATTTTATACATAACTCATGCTTTCAGATTTGTAAAATGAAATTACCTATTACATGATCTCTATTCCATTTGCTCAAGAACTTTAGTCTTTTAAAGAGCTAAAACATGAAAGCTATCGACATGAACATTTACACACATGAAAGGGGACACAACTAGCATGGATTTCACCTAGTTTTAAACACATACACGAACCTTTTCACATGCTTTAGATTGCTGATTTCATGATTCAATGACTATAAATCTACACATGAGAGCTACAATAATACATAAAACAATCATGGAATCAAGTAATCAAGCTATCTTGCACTCATTTTCACTAATTATCCCTAACATGGATTCTAGGCATTTGTGCACACATAAGCATGATAATGACAACATGAGTTTACTGATTTCACATGGTTTCCAATAACACATTCTCACATTCTCGGTTTCACATGATTTCATACTTACTCATTCACGTTGTTCACTTTTACACATTTGACACGTACACATGTTCACACTTATACAATTACTCATTTCAATCATTTTCACTTTCACTTATCACATATCATATCGATTGCACTTACCACGTGCGTCTTGGGCACTTACCACGTGCATATTCACATATTTCACGTTTTACTCATTTTCATTACTTAAACAATTTTCCATGACACATAGTCCTAACCACCAGTAGAGGACACTAACAATATCTCATAGCTCGTGCTCATTCCTTAGCACAGCTCTCAACACAACTCATAACACAACTCATACAATACTCACCACCTAGGCAATACAGCGGTGAATCTTGGTAACTGCGCAGACGGGAGAAGCCCTCTCCACCTATCCAGTGGTACTTGTCACCTCCGGGGTTTTCCAATGCCTTTGGGACAACTTATATCACATGGAGCCTTCTATAGGGACTTTATATACGGCTCCCGATGCCTCTAGGGTAGCAGTGTCACATAGGCACAACTTTTACACATTACCGTTTTACACATAACTCCTCATTTCATTCACTTTTCACTCACATAAACATTCCTGTTCTTCCTAACATGGTACTACAGGATTTCAAGAATTTAACACATAGTAAAACACTAATCATGTTGGTTTTAGACCATAACTAATCACATTGCGATCATATGCATGAATTATCACATTTCACATGAAAATACATAACTTTTTATTACTGGTCCAAATGACCTGAAATTTTAACCACATACTGTTTTCGGGTTCAAGATGATACCCTCAATTTTAAGATTTTCTGAGCTAAATAGGATTTACAGAAAATCAAACACCTAATTAGCATATTATTCACAACTTAAGCTAACATGGGTTAACACGTTTGAATTATCCACTTACTGTTTTGCACAGAGACTACTAATATATGCATGATTTTAGAATACAAAATCACCCTAATTCATACATCTATACATCAATTACCACAAACCATTTTTGCATGTTTTTATTTACCGAACCGAACTTATTTACAATTTCTCAAGCATGGATAAATACTAAATTTTTCAAACACATATGCTGACCCACTATTCTTCATGATCAAACCGAAACCAAGGCATCAACACAAAACCCTAATCATAAATCATGAATTTTACAAGATTGTCTACAAGTCATGCTCACAATTTAAAAGATGCTAATAACCCACATCACCATCACACTACATTTCTTCACACACCACAATGCACATATACATAGCTTATAGGAATACCATATATCCTCATCACGGAAATCATAACGAATTAACGTACAAGGGGGTAGAACAGCTCACTGTTTGTCCAGAGAACTAGACGCGGTCTCTGGCCGCTGACTCAGAGTCAGCGGCATGATCGATGGACGCCAAGGATGAACTGGACGTCCAGGGACCTGCGTTTACTCAGGTCTGTGCAGAAAACACAGACCCGAGCTCTAAATCTTGGGTGAATTGGAGGGTCTAGGACTCGAGGAAAATTCCATAAAAATGTCAAAACCACCTAGACTCATACGGGGACACCATAGATAGGTCACTTGCATCTCTAAAATTCCTCCAAGGGATTTGTGGCTCGAAGAAGACCTCCTTGGGCAGTTCTAAGAAGTTGCAGAATTGCAGAAGTGCCTCCAAGATCGCCTTCCTGGGTTCCTGGGTGATCTCTACGCAGAGGGATGATGGGGAAGCCTTCTCCTTTGCTTCAGCCTCCTCCTTGTTGCAGTAGATCTCCAGATTCAGCTTCAAAGGGTCGGATTTGAGGGTTCTAGAATGGGGTTTTCTCACAGAATGCTCTAGGGTTTTTCTTTCTTCTCCTCCCTTCTTGCAAGGGTGAAAATGAGAAGTGGGGAGAGGCCAATTCAGGTTCAGATGTAGGAGAGCCCCTCACCCACTCACCATGCAATTAACAGCCTTAGATCCATTGGGGAACATCCCCCAATGGGTGGCCATGCCTTGTTTCAGAAGACAGCAGCTCTGCTGCGCATGCAGGTCAGAGAGGTTGACGTCCACATCGCTGGACGCCTGGGTCAGGATTGGCGTCCAGGTCTGGACGTTGACTCCACCTCAGCGGCCAGAGGTTGACGCCAAGGTGGCCTTTGGCCAGAACCTTAATTTATGCAGAAACTATGCATACCAAGCTTATATACAAGCAATATGTATATGGTATATACTCATACTATCATAGGGTAACATACCTTATTTATATTAATTAAACACATGCACATTAATTATACTAATTAATATGTACATAAATATCTATATACATACACAAGCATACATAGAATACTAAGATAAATGTACGTAGACACCTACCGTACGTACGTGATATTTTACACATGTATGACTCAACTCACGGCAAATTAAATGACGAGAATTATGAGGGCTTCGCAAATCATTAGGAGGTGATATGATTTATGCTAGCTAGGAATATCCATTCGATAAAATAGTCCTCACATACACACACTTGATTTGTCATATATATAGTATACGCACAAGGTGTAACATACTTATGTACATTATGCTTGGAATAGATGGATACAACATGCGCACCGGTAATTAGATTAACTTACACAACTTACCTAACATTGCTTAAGCACTCTATGCATAGGATTCCTTAATATGTACTATATGCATAATTAGCCAATTGACTACTCTCACCTAAATATCATAAAAATACATGCAGGTTATTCATGAGGAGTATAGAATCTCAATATAAACTACTAATTACACTACCGTGCTTGAATCTTTATGCATATGCAATATACGAAGTACAATATTCATATTAGCTAAACCATGCAAATGAGCAACGCTTACAACTAATCATACACATGCATGCACAAAATACCAAAGGTGTATGCATGTAGAATTGGGTATACAATTGTCACACGCACAAGATAACATACATACGTACATACACATATGTACTTCCTACACTCCCATACAAAATTCCATGAAATAGGTAGTATAGGATATTCTTCAATATTTATATAGCACACGCATAGTACTATCCAAGTATCCTAAGTCAAGATTTGGTATTCATAACACTTCTAATTAGCTAATTGTTCACTTCCACATTAATCATCATATACACCTATGTATACATATATAGATATTTGCACATGCTCATGTTCAAAAGAAGGATAAAAATTATAGTAGGCACAATGAAATACGCATGCTAAGTACACAACAACCGAACACCCAACACACCATTCATATACATACAGATATATAAAGAGAGTAAAAATCGGGGTCTTACAGATGGACAGTCCGAGAGGACTATCCAGACGCTCATGGATATGTGAGAGTGTCGTACTGGATTGGAAGGATGATTGGGAGCGTCATTTACCTCTAGTGGGAGTTCGCATACAACAACAGCTTTCATGCGAGTATTGGTATAGCTCATTTGAGGCGTTGTATGGTAGGCCTTGCAGATCTCCTTTATGTGGGAGGAGACCAGTGATAGGCAGTGATCGGTCCGGAGTTAGTTCAGGAGACTTCGGATAAGGTCCAGCTTATCAGAAAGAGGCTTGTTGCGGCGCAGGATAGGCAGAAGAGCTACGCCGACAACAGAAGGAAGGATTTGGAGTTCGAGGTGGGTGAACATGTCTTCTTGAAGATATCACCTACTTGTGGTGTTGTCAGATTTGGCAGGCATAGTAAGTTGAGCCTAGATTCATTGGCCCGTATGAGATTCTAACGATTGGGCAGCGTGGCATATGAGCTAGTTTACCCCCAGCTTTAGCTAGTGTTCATCCTGTTTTCCACGTTTCTATGCTCAGGAAGTATGTCCGAGATCCATCTCATGTGATTAGTCATGAGCCAGTGGAGATTCAGCCAGATTTGTCGTATGTGGAGCAACCAGTAGCTATTCTTGATCGGAAGGTTCGACATCTCCGGAACAAGGGTATTGCGTCGTTGAAAGTTTATGGCGGAACTTCTCGCGAGAGGAGGCTACTTGGGAGCTCGAGGATGCAATGAAGAAGAAGTATCCCCTTTTTTTTAGTAGTGTCGTTCTAACTTCGAGGACGAAGTTCTTTAAGGGGGAGAGGGTGTAAGGCCCTCGAATTTTGTTGCATTATTTTAATTCGTGTAAATAATTCATGTTGTGTATGCATAGATGTACATATGTAACGTCGCGTGCTTTTCGGATCCATGCGGATCGTGTGTGTTGTGGTTGTGGCGGCCGTTGTGAGGCCAGTGTGAGTCGGTTGTGTGGAATGTATGGTGTGGATGCTGGCTTGAGCAGGTGAAGAGCAGGGTTGGTCCTGAAAAGAACAGGACTTGCTGCTGTTCTATCTGAGTTGGCGGCCATGGGTGGCCGTTTACTAGTAGGCGTCCAGATTGGTGGACGTTACATAATGAGATTAACGGCAGTAGATGTGGATGTTTAGGCTGGCGGTGCTTGTTGGCGGCATAGGGGTTGACGCCAACCTGTCAGTTCAACAGGTTATAGGCTCACCCGAGGGCTGTTCTCAGCTCACTCTCTTCCCCTCTTGCCCCAGCTTCGCGCCCCCGAGTTTCTGAAGCTTCCAGCAGGTGCCGAGGAGTAGTTGGACGATCGTAGAACGTGCGGCATCGCTGAATTATGCGAGGAAAACGTCGCGGCGTGGTGCAATTCGCGTGGGAGCTCGCGGAGGGCTCGGCGTGAACCAGGAGATCGTAGGAGAATCTAACGCGTTCTGAGGTAGGGGACGAACCCTGGTAACTCCGTAGGAACATTAAAACACATCATAATCACTTGAACCAGCATGTTAATCCATGTTTGGATAGAGTTGCACCAAGCGGGATAATGGATGGTTTGAGTAATTTACTGTATGAATCATGTATAAACGGGTTGTATTGGGTTCTAGCATGCTAAAGGAGTTGCATTTGCATGTTTTTCAGTAGTTAGAATAGTTAGAAAACGGCAGGGCCGGATTAGGGTTTCTGCAGGGTTTATGGCCGGAGAACTTGGCGTCAACATCTCTTGTCGCCAAGGTCCTCAGCCAGGAGGTTAACGGCCAGGACCCTTGCCGTTGATTGTCAGTAAGCGGCAATCGATGTGGCCGCCTACTTCTATTTGAGCAGAAATAACTAAGTATAATAATTATCGATAATGCATGTGTGTTGACGCATGAGGTGCACTGAGTGCACTTGGTTTACGTGTTTAGCATACAAAGTATGCTATTAGTTATTTACTTCGGTGACTGGCGTTGTGTACGCGAGTCAGTTGGGTTCACGTGTAGTGGACCAGTGGTTACTCGTGGTTTACGTGAGATTTCACGTGGTTTATTGTGTGTGACGTGCACGTGGTGTGTGTACGTGGCGAGTAGTACGACGCCTACCGTGGTTACCTCTCCAGTTGGGTGTCCCAGGTTCTTTGTGAGCCAGGCTGTTAGCTCGGGGCTTTGTCCGGTACTTGTGCTGTGCTGTACGTCGAGGTCTGTGTCGTCTGACGTGGACACCCTCACTCTTGTGTTAGAGTTGTACGTCCGGCTGAGGGAAAGACGACAGTGGGACAGTGACACTTGTGTTTGTTTTTAGTCACTTGTAGCGCGCTCGTAGTTGGGGGTACGGACACCAGTAGTCGACACTGGTCCCCAGCTAGTCCTTTCCAGTGCCTCACTCTAGCGAGCCCAGGCCAGGGTCTCTGGAGGTGCCAGGCATGGGCCTGTGACCGTGTGGTATAGGTGGTGGTGTTTAGTTGGTCTCCATAGTTGCTTGACCTTTTACGTGGAGCGGCAGCTGGACCTTTCGTCCGTGGCTGCGAGACTGAGAGGTAGACATGTGTTAGTTGTCCGAGTCAGTTTCTGGTGTTGCGAACCAGTTCACGTGGCTCGTGTTGGCTGTCTCTACTTTAGCTTGTACACCTGTACTGGTTTGCCGTTTAATTATTATGTTGTTTCTCGTAGTCGACAGACGGTGAGTACTTTTACAGCTTTACTTACCTGCTTAGTTGTTATATTAATTGTTGGTGATGTTTACTATTCGTACTCGTGGTGTTTGTTTCGCTCGGTTTTGGGGGAGTTCCCTACTGAGCCAGTGACTAGAGAGGCTCACCCCTACCCCCACAGGTGAGAGCGAGGAGGACATCTCTCGTCCGACGTCCAGTTCCGGGCCGCGTCGTAGCGGTGCAGGGTCAGCACCTCCAGCAGAGTAGCTTCAGCAGTGTAGTTCTGTAGTTGTTTACTTTCTTCAGTTGTACCTCGGGGTATGCCCCAGGCTCTTGTACTTCTTTCAGCTTTTTGTGAAAATTTGGCTATGTAAACTTGTGATATATTTATGAAATGTGGTGTGTTCCTTTATGTTTACACGGACTATGGTTTGGTATCCCTTGCGAGGCTTCGGCCCGTTCGCGGGAGGCGGACTCGGATCAAGTACGTTATCAGTTTAACGGGCTTGACCGAGGCGATCCGCCACAGTTGGTATCAGAGCAAGGTCCGTGTTAATATAAGGGAATTAAAAGGATACATAGCCTTATTTTGGTCATTTTACACTGCTGGTAGGGACCCTGGTTTTTGATCATTCATGGTTTTGATTTTTGTTTGGTGTTTTGTGTATGTAGAAAATTTCTGAAATGGCTGATAGGAGAGATTGGGGTGGTGGAGGAGATGATCCGGAGGAAAGCACCCAGCGTATGATAGAAAGAATTTGGGAGAGCCTCACGGATATTCGGGCAAGAATGGATCAGCAGGCGCCAGTACCACCGGTTGCAGTGCCACCTGGGGATGGAGAGGCTATACCTGTTGCTCCAGTTCCGCCGAGAGTGGAGGTGCCTTTTGTAGCTCATGTGCCACCACCAGTGTTGTTAGCGGAAGAACCGGTGTTGCAGGTTGAAAAGTTTCTGAGATTACAGCCACCTACTTATTCAGGAGGGCTGAATCCAGATACAGCTGAGCATTGGGTTCATGAAATTGAGAGAGTTTTTGCGACTATGAGGTGTCCGGCAGCGGATAGAGTGGTATTAGCTGCTTATCAGTTGAGAGGTTTTGCCTTGGAATGGTGGCGATTAAAGATGCAAACCACTTTTGCTGGCAGGACGGAAGAAGCTATCACTTGGCCGGAGTTTCTTGATGTATTTAACGATACATTCTTTCCGATCCAAGTGCAGCAAGTAAAAAGAGAGCAATTCTGAACTCTTCAGCAAGGTAACTCTTCAGTCTTAGAGTACCAGATGAGATTTATGGCACTTAGCCGTTATGCGCCATATGTGGTTTCAGATAATAATATGATGGTTGAGTATTTTATCAGAGGTTTAAGAGTGGAATTGCAGGATGCGATAGTACCTCTCATGTGTAAGACAGTGGAAGAAGCAGCGCAGAGGGCAGCTACTTTGGAGAGGTCTATCCGGACTCGTCAGGCAGGTGAATCAGGTTCAGGTAGTTTCCGGCTACCGCAGCAGACAGTAGGTGTGAGCAAGGGCAAGGCACTAGCAGGACCTTCTTCATCTGGTTTCGGGAAATGGGGCCAGAAATTAAAGCAAGCATTTAAAGGCAAAGGAAGAGGATGGGGAGGTCGTCAGCAGTTGCAGCAGGGCCGTGGTAGGCCTGAGGTGGAGGAGTCGCAGCAGAGTACTGCCAGGCAGCCTATTGTTCCTCCAGGGTATAGATGTTATAATTGTAATCAGCCGGGACATTTGATCCGCAACTGTCCGTATGCAAGAGAGTATGGGTATGGCAGAGGTGTGCAGCAGCAGCAGCCTCAGCAGTTCCAGCAGCCACAGGCAGGTCGTGGCAGAGGAGTACCGCAGCAGCGAGGAAGAGGTCGGGTTATGGCTATCACCCGAGCTCAGGCGGAGGCATCGAATATGATAGAAGGTACTTTACCTCTTTATGAATATTCAGCAAGAGTCTTATTTGATTCGGGTGCCTCTCATTCTTTTATTTCCGAAGAATTTCTGGATTGCATAGCTCATCCTTTGGAAGAGAAGTCTTGTGAGTTAGTGGTGGAGGTTCCTTCAGGTGAGTTCTTACTCACTTCGAGCTATATAGATGAAGCTCCTGTTATAATTGAAGGGAACCAGATGCCGGGTCGGTTGTATGCCCTGCAGTTGTCAGATTATGATATCATTCTGGGTATGGATTGGCTTGAGATGTATGGAGCAATGTTAGATTGCAGAAAGAAAAGGATCAGATTTTGTCATCCTAATGGTGCAGTGTTTGAATATCAAGGTATGCCTTTTTATACCTCCAAGTTTTTAATTTCTGCAATTAAAGCTAGAAAGTTGATAAATGATGGGTGTGTGGCTTATTTAGCCTCAGTAAGTTTGGTAGAGGCCAGTCAGCCAATGGAAGCAGTTCCCGTGGTTAGGGAATTTGCTGATGTTTTTCCGGAAGATTTGCCTGGTTTAGCTCCACACAGAGAGGTGGACTTTTCTATTGAGTTGCTGCCAGGTACCATGCCGATTTCTAAAGCTCCATATCGGATGGCACCAGCAGAACTTAAAGAATTGAAAAAGTAGTTAGAAGAGTTGTTGCAAAAGGGTTTTATTAGACCGAGTCATTCCCCGTGGGGAGCGCCGGTTTTATTTGTGAAAAAGAAAGATGGAAGTTTTCGGATGTGCATTGATTATAGAAAATTGAATGATGTGACCATCAAGAATAAGTACCCGTTGCCGAGGATAGATGATTTATTTGATCAGTTGCAATCAGCGAAGGTGTTTTCTAAGATTGATTTGAGGTCCGGATACCATCAGTTAAGAATTAAAGAGGAGGATAAAGATAAGACAGCGTTCAGAACCAGATATGGTCACTATGAGTTTGTGGTAATGCCTTTGGGTTGACTAATGCTCCTGCAGGTTTTATGGATCTGATGAATAGAATTTTCATCCATATTTAGATCAATTTATTGTGGTCTTTATTGATGATATTCTAATTTATTCAGCATCTGAAGAGAGCATGCAGCTCATTTGAGGTTTACCTTGCAGTTGTTAAGAGATAACCAGCTGTTTGCTAAATTCAGTAAGTGTGAATTCTGGTTAAAGGAAATTCAGTTTTTGGGTCATGTTATTTCAGCCAAAGGAGTAGCAGTGGACCCGAGTAAAGTGGAAGCTGTGTCTAGGTGGGAAGTGCCTAAGATAATAACCGAGATTAGAAGTTTTCTGGGGTTGGCAGGTTATTATAGGTGCTTTATTCAAGATTTTTCTAAGATTGCAGCACCTATGACTAGACTGACCAGGAAAGGAGTGCCTTTTGTGTGGTCCGGTGAATGTCAGAGAAGTTTCATGGAATTGAAGAAAAGACTTACATCAGCACCTATATTGACATTGCCGGCAGGGAGTGGTGGTTTTGTGCTGTATACTGATGCTTCAAGGAGAGGTCTTGGTGCAGTGCTTATGCAGCATGGTAAAGTAATAGCGTATGCATCCAGGCAATTGAAGCCAGCAGAGGAAAATTACCCCACTCATGATTTAGAATTGGCAGCAGTTGTGTTTGCTTTGAAAATGTGGAGGCATTATCTGTATGGCGAAAGATTTGAAATTTTTACAGATCATAAAAGCTTGAAGTATATCTTCTCGCAGAAAGATTTGAATCTTCGCCAGCGCAGATGGGTTGAATATTTGAAAGATTATGATTTTAGTTTGGCTTACCATCCGGGTAAGGCAAATGTTGTAGCTGATGCCTTGAGCAGAAAGGCATATATGAATTTGATGATGATTAAAGAATGGAAGTTGTATGAGGAAGTAGCGGAGAATTCTTTGTATGTTCCCAGCAGTCAGCGTCGGGCAATTTTAGCTGCCAGTGCAGTAGAGCCATCTTTATATTGGCAGATCATTGAAGCTCAGAGAGCAGATGCAGGTTTACCTGAAATTGTGAAAATGGAAGGAGTTTCTATTGATGATAATTGTGTAGTCAGACTTCGGGGCAGATTATTTGTTCCTGCAGAGAGAGAGGTGAAGCAGCGAGTTCTGGAAGAGGCTCATAAATCTAGGTACACTATTCATCCGGGTAGTACTAAAATGTACCATGATTTAAGGAAGCATTTTTTGTGGCCTCATATGAAGAAAGAAATAGCAGAATTTGTGGCAAGATGTGCTATCTGTCAACAGATTAAAGCAGAGCATCAGAAGCCTGGAGGTCTATTGCAACCATTGCCTATTCCACAATGGAAATGGGATGATATTGCGATGGACTTTGTGGCAGGTTTGCCAAGGTCGAGTTCAGGGCATAATGGAATATGGGTGTTTGTTGACAGATTGACTAAGGTGTGCAGATTAGTGGCAGTAAGTATGTCTTGGACAGTGGACAGGTTGGCAAATATTTATGTTGAAAGAATTGTTCCACTGCATGGTATTCCAAAGACTATTGTATCTGATAGAGATCCAAGATTTACTTCTGGTTTTTGGAGAAGTCTGCAGAAAGTAATTGGTTCTGAGTTGAGATATAGCTCCGCTTATCATCTCCAGACAGATGGTCAGACAGAGAGGACTATTCAGACAATTGAAGATATGTTGCGAGCTTGTTGTTTAGTTTGGGGAGGCAGTTGGGAGCATCATTTGGGAATGGTTGAGTTTGCCTACAATAATAGTTATCATACCAGTCTTGGGATGGCACCGTATGAAGCTTTATATGGAAGGCCATGTAGAACCCCATTGAACTGGCATGAAGTGGGAGAAAGGCAATTAGTGGGTCCTGAATTAATTCAGCAAACCACTGAAGTAGTAAAGCTTATATAATTAGATATCAAGGTGGTGACCTGAGGCCGGACATGACTATGCCAGAATATCCGGTGCAGATCACAGATCGAAAGATAAAGAAGCTGAGGAATAAAGAAATTGAGCTAGTTAAAGTGAGATGGGAAAATAGGTTGGGTGGTGAGGATACCTGGGAGTTAGCCGCAGAAATGGTTAAAGGGTATCCCTATCTGTTGATTAAGCTTGTGTATTTTCTTTTTAGATGATAGTACTTGTAAAGGTGTGTATGTATGAGTTGTTTAACTTTGAATTGTGTTATGAATTACGAGGTCGAAATTTTCTTTTTAGATGATAGTAATGTAACGTCGCGTGCTTTTCGGATCCATGCGGATCGTGTGTGTTGTGGTTGTGGCGGCCGTTGTGAGGCCAGTGTGAGTCGGTTGTGTGGAATGTATGGTGTGGATGCGTGGCTTGAGCAGGTGAAGAGCAGGGTTGGTCCTGAAAAGAAATGGGACCTGCTGCTATTCTGTCTGAGTTGGCGGCCATGGGTGGCCGTTTACTAGTAGGCGTCCAGATTGGTGGACGTTTACATAATGAGATTAACGGCAATAGATGTGGACGTTTAGGCTGGCGGTGCTTGTTGGCGGCATAGGGGTTGACGCCAACTGTTAGTTCAACAGGTTATAGGCTCACCCGAGGGCTGTTCTCTCAGCTCACTCTCTTCCCCTCTTGCCCCAGCTTCGCGCCCCCGAGTTTCTGAAGCTTCCAGCAGGTGCCGAGGAGTAGTTGGACGATCGTAGAACGCGCGGCATCGCTGAATTACGCGAGGAAACGTCGCGGCGTGGTGCAATTCGCGTGGGAGCTCGCGGAGGGCTCGGCATGAACCAGGAGATCGTGGGAGATTCTAACGCGTTCTGAGGTAGGGGACGAACCCTGGTAACTCCGTAGGAACATTAAAACACATCATAATCACTTGAACCAGCATGTTAATCCATGTTTGGATAGAGTTGCACCAAGCGGGATAATGGGTGGTTTGAGTAATTTACTGTATGAATCATGTTATAACGGGTTGTATTGGGTTCTAGCATGCTAAAGGAGTTGCATTTGCATGTTTTTCAGTAGTTAGAATAGTTAGAAAACCGGCAGGGCCAGATTAGGGTTTCTGCAGGGTTTATGGCGGAGAACTTGGCGTCAAC
Source organism: Colocasia esculenta (assembly GCA_014218235.1). Lineage (NCBI taxonomy): Eukaryota > Viridiplantae > Streptophyta > Magnoliopsida > Alismatales > Araceae > Colocasia > Colocasia esculenta. The sequence continues at coordinate 97,766,987 of CM024755.1, read as the reverse complement.
ATCTCTTGTCGCCAAGGTCCTCAGCCAGGAGGTTAACGGCCAGGACCCTTGCCGTTGACTTTCAGTAAGCGGCAATCGATGTGGCCGCCTACTTCTATTTGAGCAGAAATAACTAAGTACAATAATTATCGACAATGCATGTGTGTTGACGCATGAGGTGCACTGAGTGCACTTGGTTTACGTGTTTAGCATACAAAGTATGCTATTAGTTATTTACTTTGTGACTGCGCGTTGTGTACGCGAGTCAGTTGGGTTCACGTGTAGTGGACCAGTGGTTACTCGTGGTTTACGTGAGGTTTCACGTGGTTTGTGTGTGACGTGCACGTGGTTCTGTGTACGTGGCGAGTAGTACGACGCCTACCGTGGTTACCTCTCCAGTTGGGTGTCCCAGGTTCTTTGTGAGCCAGGCTGTTAGCTCGGGGCTTTGTCCCGGTACTTGTGCTGTACCGTCGAGGTCTGTGTCGTCTGACGTGGACACCCTCACTCTTGTGTTAGAGTTGTACGTCCGGCTGAGGGAAAGACGACAGTGGGACAGTGACACTTGTGTTTGTTTTTAGTCACTTGTAGCGCGCTCGTAGTTGGGGGTACGGACACCAGTAGTCGACACTGGTCCCCAGCTAGTCCTTTTCCAGTGCCTCACTCTAGCGAGCCCAGGCCAGGGTCTCTGGAGGTGCCAGGCATGGGCCTGTGACCGTGTGGTCTATAGGTGGTGGTGTTTAGTTGGTCTCCATAGTTGCTTGACCTTTTTACGTGGAGCGGCAGCTGGACCTTTCGTCCGTGGCTGCGAGACTGAGAGGTAGACATGTGTTAGTTGTCCGAGTCAGTTTCTGGTGTTGCGAACCAGTTCACGTGGCTCGTGTTGGCTGTCTCTACTTTAACTTGTACACCTGTACTGGTTTACCGTTTAATTATTAATGTTGTTTCTTGTAGTCGACAGACGGTGAGTACTTTTACAGCTTTACTTACCTGCTTAGTTGTTATATTAATTGTTGGTGTTGTTTACTATTCGTACTCGTGGTGTTTGTTTCGCTCGGTTTTGGGGGAGTTCCCTACTGAGCCAGTGACTAGAGAGGCTCACCCCTACCCCCACAGGTGAGAGCGAGGAGGACGTCTCTCGTCCGACGTCCAGTTTCGGGCCACGTCGTAGCGGTGCAGGGTCAGCACCTCCAGCAGAGTAGCTTCAACAGTGTAGGTAACGGAACGCCTCGGCCAAGCCCGTTAAACCAATAACGCACTTGATCCGAGTCCGCCTCCCGCGAACGGGCCGTAGCCTCGCAAGGGAAACCAAACCACAGTCCGTGTAAACATAAAGGAACACACCACATTTCATATATAATTTTTCACAATTTACATAGCCATATTCCATTAAAACTGAAAAGGTGTACAAAAGTCTGGGGCATACCCCGAGGTACAACAAAAGAAAGTAAACAACTATAAAACTACAAAGCTACAAGGCTACACTGCTGAAGTACTACTCCGCTGGAGGTACTGACCCTGCTCCGCTACGACGCGGCCCAGAACTGGACGTCGGACGGGAAACGTCCTCCTCGCCCTCACCTGTGGGGGTAGGGGTGAGCCTCTCTAGTCACTGGCTCAGTAGGGAACTCCCCCAAAGCCGAACAAACCACAAACCACAGGTACAAAACAGTAAACAGTACCAACAACATATAAAACAGCTAAGCAGGTAAGTAAAGCTGTAAAAGTACTCACCGTCTGTCGACTACGAGAAACAACTGTAGTAACTAAACGGCAAACCCAAACAGGTGTACAAGCCAAAGTAGAGACAGCCAACACGAGCCACGTGAACTGGTTCGCGACACCAGAAACTGACTCGGACAACTAACACAGGTCCACCTCTCAGTCTCGCAGCCACGGACGAAAGGTCCAGCTGCCGCTCCACGTAAAAAGGTCAAACAACTGTGGAGACCAACTAAAACACCACAACCTGCAGACCACACGGTCACAGGCCCATGCCTGGCACCTCCAGAGACCCTGGCCTGGGCTCGCTAGAGTGAGGCACTGGAAAAAGACTAGCTGGGGTCCAGTACGTCTACTGGTGTCCGTACCCCCAACTACGAGCGCGCTACAAGTGACTAAAAACAACCACAACTGTCACTGTCCCACTGTCGTCTTTCCCTCAGCCGGACGTACAACTCTAACACAAGAGTGAGGGTGTCCAGGTCAGACGACACAGACCTCAACGGTACAACACAAGTACCGGGACAAGGCCCCGAGCTAACAGCCTGGCTCACAAAGAACCTGGGGCACCCAACTGGAGAGGTAACCACGGTAGGCGTCGTACTACTCGCCACGTACACAAAACCACGTGCACGTCACACACAAACCACGTGAAACCTCACGTAAACCACAAGTAACCACTGGTCCACTACACGTGAACCCAACTGACTCGCGTACACAACGCGCAGTCACCGAAGTAAACACTTAACAGCATATCTTGTATGCTAAACACGAGAACCATGTGCACTTAGTGCACCTCCGTATGATACACGCATGCATTATCGATAAAACACCATAAATAGCCATTTCTGTTCATATAGGGGTAGGCGGCCACATCGATTGCCGCTTACAGGAAGTAGACGACAAGGTCTCTGGCCGTCAACCTCCTGGCTGAAGATCTTGGCGGCACACGATGTTGACGCCAAGTTCCCCGGCCTTAAACCCTGCAGAAACCCTAATCCGGTCCTGCGAGTTTTCCACTCATTCATATTACAGAAAAACATGTAAATGCTATTCCTCTAGCATGATAGAACCCAATACAACCCAATTATACATGCTTTACACATTAAACTACACAAACCACCCATTATCCCGCATGGTGCAACTCTATCCAAACATGGATTATCATGCTGGTTCAAGTAGTTATGATGTGTTTTAATGTTTCTAGGAGCTACCAGGGTTCGTCCCCTACCTCAGAACGCGTTAGAATCTCCCGCAACCCCCGGTTTACGCCGAGCCCTCCGCGAGCTCCCACGCGAATTGCACCACGCCGCGACGTTTCCTCGCGCAATTCGGCGACGCCGCGCGTCCCACGATCGACCAGCCACTCCTCGATACCTGTTAGAACCTTCAAAGACTCGAGGGCAACAAGCTGGGGCAAGAGGGAGAGAGGGTGAGCTGAGAGAGCTGCCCTCGGGTGAACATATAACCTGCTGAACTGACAGGTTGGCGTCAACCCCCTTGTCGCCCACATGCACCGCCAGACTAAACGTCCACAAAAGCTGCCGCCAAGTTCATGATGTAAACGTCCATGAACCTGGACGCCAACAGTCAACGACCACCCCTTGGCCGCCAACTCAGACAGAACAGCAGCAGGTCCCATTCCAATTCAGGACCTACCCTGCTCTTCACCTGCTCAAGCCACGCAATCACACCATGCATTGCACACACCCAACTCACACCGGCCTCACAACGGCCGCCACAACCACAATGCACATGATCCGCATGGATCCGAAAAGCACGCGACGTTACATTACTATCATCTAGAAAGAAAATTTCGACCTCGAAATTCTTAACACAACACAAAGTCAAACGATTTAAACATGCACAACTTTACAAGCATTATCATCTAAAAAGAAAACACAAAACTTACACAAACAGATAGGGATACCCTTTAGCCATTTCAGCGGCCAACTCCCAGGTATCCTCACCACCCAACCTATTTTCCCATCTTACCATAACCAACTCAATTTCTTTATTTCTTAACTTCTTGATTTTTCGATCCGTGATCTGTACCGGATATTCAGGCATGGTCATATCCGGCCTCAGGTCACCACCTTGATATCTAATTATCTGAGCTGGATCTTCAATGCATTTCCTTAACATGGAGACATGGAAAATATCATGCACATCTGCAAAATCAGCTGGCAAATCCAGCCTATAAGCCACTTCCCCAATTCTTTCAATTACCTGGAAAGGTCCCACATACCTTGGACTCAGCTTTCCAGATTTACCAAACCTCATTATACCTTTACTTGGGGAAACTCTCAGAAAAACAAAATCTCCCACCTCAAACTGAAGTGGTCTCCTCCGCACATCTGCATAACTTTTCTGCCTACTTTGAGCTGCCTGCAATTTTTCTTTAATAAGCTTTACTACTTCAGTGGTTTGCTGAATTAATTCAGGACCCACTAATTGCCTTTCTCCCACTTCATGCCAGTTCAATGGAGTTCTACATGGCCTTCCATATAAAGCTTCATACGGTGCCATCCCAAGACTGGTATGATAACTATTATTGTAGGCAAACTCAACCATTCCCAAATGATGTTCCCAACTGCCTCCCCAAACTAAGCAACAGGCTCGCAGCATATCTTCAATTGTCTGAATGGTTCTTTCTGTTTGACCATCTGTCTGGGGATGATAAGCGGAGCTATATCTCAACTCAGAACCCATCACCTTTTGCAAACTTCTCCAAAAACCAGAAGTAAATCTTGGATCTCTATCTGATACAATAGTCTTGGAATACCATGCAGTGGAACAATTCTTTCAACATAAACATTTGCCAATCTGTCCACTGTCCAAGACATACTTACTGCCACTAATCTGCAAACTTTGGTCAATCTGTCAACAAACACCCATATTCCATTATGCCCAGAACTTGTCCTTGGTAAACCTGCTACAAAATCCATTGCAATATCATCCCATTTCCACTGTGGAATGGGTAACGGTTGCAACAGACCTCCCGGTTTCTGGTGCTCTGCTTTAATCTGTTGACAGATAGCACATCTTGCCACAAATTCTGCTATTTCTTTCTTCATATGAGGCCACCAAAAATGCTTTCTTAAATCATGGTACATTTTAGTACTACCCGGATGAATAGTGTACCTTGATTTATGAGCCTCTTCTAGAATACGCTGCTTCACTTCTCTTTCTGCAGGAACAAACAACCTGCCCCTAAGCCTGACCACACAATTATCATCAATTGAGACTCCTTCCATTTTCACAATTTCAGGTAAACCTGCATCTGCTCTTTGAGCCTCAATAATCTGCCAATATAAAGACGGCTCTACAGCACTAGCAGCTAGAATTGCCCGACGCTGACTGCTGGGCACATACAAAGAATTCTCTGCTACCTCTTCATACAACTTCCATTCTTTAATCATCATTAAATTCATATATGCCTTTCTGCTCAAGGCATCAGCCACAACATTGGCCTTACCCGGATGGTAAGCCAAACTGAAATCATAATCTTTCAGATACTCGACCCATCTGCGCTGGCGAAGATTTAAATCTTTCTGCGAGAAGATATACTTCAAGCTTTTATGATCTGTAAAAATCTCAAATCTTTCGCCATACAGATAATGCCTCCACATTTTCAAAGCAAATACAACTGCAGCTAATTCCAAATCATGAGTGGGGTAATTCTCTTCTGCTGGCTTCAATTGCCTAGACGCATAGGCTATCACTTTACCATGCTGCATAAGCACTGCTCCAAGACCTCTCCTTGAAGCATCAGTATACAGCACAAAACCACCACTCCCTGCCGGCAATGTCAATATAGGTGCTGATGTAAGTCTTTTCTTCAATTCCATAAAACTTCTCTGACATTCACCGGACCACACAAAAGGCACACCCTTTCTGGTCAGCTTAGTCATAGGTGCTGCAATTTTAGAAAAATCTTGAATAAAGCGCCTATAATAACCTGCCAACCCCAGAAAACTTCTAATCTCGGTTATTGACTTAGGCACTTCCCACCTCGACACAGCTTCCACTTTACTTGGGTCTACAGCTACTCCTTTAGCAGAAATAACATGACCCAAAAACTGAATTTCCTTCAACCAGAATTCACACTTACTGAATTTAGCAAACAACTGGTTATCCCTTAGCAACTGCAAAGTAAACCTCAAATGAGCTGCATGCTCCTCTTCAGATGCTGAATAAATTAAAATATCATCAATAAAGACCACAATAAATTGATCTAAATATGGATGAAATATTCTATTCATCAGATCCATAAAACCTGCAGGAGCATTAGTCAACCCAAAAGGCATTACCACAAACTCATAGTGACCATATCTGGTTCTGAACGCTGTCTTGTCTATATCCTCCTCTTTAATTCTCAACTGATGGTACCCGGACCTCAAATCAATTTTGGAAAACACTTTTGCTGATTGCAACTGATCAAATAAATCATCTATTCTTGGCAACGGGTACTTATTCTTGATGGTCACATCATTCAACTTTCTATAATCTATACACATCCGGAAACTTCCATCTTTCTTTTTCACAAATAAAACCGGCGCTCCCCACGGGGAATGACTCGGTCTAATAAACCCTTTTTGCAACAATTCTTCTAATTGCTTTTTCAACTCCTTGAGTTCTGCTGGTGCCATCCGATATGGGGCTTTAGAGATCGGCATAGTACCCGGCAGCAACTCAATAGTAAAATCCACCTCTCTATGTGGAGCTACACCAGGCAAATCTTCCGGAAAGACATCAGCAAATTCCCTAACCACGGGAACTGCTTCCATTGGCTGACTGGCTTCTACCAAACTTACTGAGGCTAAATAGGCCACACACCCATCATTTATCAACTTTCTAGCTTTAATTGCAGAAATTAGAAACTTTGAGGTATAAAAAGGCATACCTTGATATTCAAACTCTGCACCATTAGGATGATAAAACCTGATCCTTTTCTTTCTGCAATCTAGCATTGCTCCATACATCTCTAGCCAGTCCATACCCAGAATAATATCATAATCTGACAATTGCAGGGCATACAACCGACCCGGCATCTGGTTCCCTTCAATCATAACAGGAGCTTCATCTATGTAGCTCGAAGTGAGTAAGAACTCACCTGAAGGAACCTCTACCACTAACTCACAAGACTTCTCTTCTAATGGATGAGCTATGCAATCCAGAAATTCTTCGGAAATAAAAGAATGAGAGGCACCCGAATCAAATAAGACTCTTGCTGAATATTCATAAAGAGGTAAAGTACCTTCTATCATATTTGATGCCTCTGCCTGGGCTCGGGTGATAGCCATAACCCGGCCTCTCCCCTGCTGCTGCGGTGCTCCTCTGCCACGACCTGCCTGTGGCTGCTGAAACTGCTGAGGCTGCTGCTGCTGCTGCACACCTCTGCCATACCCATATTCTCTTGCATACGGACAATTGCGGATCAAATGTCCCGGCTGATTACAATTATAACATCGGTATCCTGGAGGAACATAGGCTGCCTGGCTGTACTCTGCTGCGACTCCTCCACCTCAGGCCTACCACGGCCTTGCTGATACTGCGGACGACCTCCCCATCCTTTTCCTTTTCCTTTAAGTGCTTGCTTTAATTTCTGTCCCCACTTCCCAAAGCCTGATGAAGAAGGTCCTGCTGGTGCCTTGCCCTTGCTTGCACCCGCTGACTGCTGCGGTAACCGGAAACTACCAGAACCTGACTCACCTGCCTGACGAGTCCGGATAGACCTCTCTAAAATAGCTGCCCTTTGCGCTGCCTCTTCCACTGTCTTGCACATGAGAGGAACTATCGCATTCTGCAATTCCACTCTCAATCCTCTGATAAAATACTCAACCATCATGTTATTATTAGAAACAACATAAGGTGCATAACGGCTGAGTGCCATGAATCTCATCTGATACTCTAGAACCGAAGAGTTACCTTGCTGAAGAGTCCGGAATTGCTCTCTTTTTACCTGCTGTACTTGGATCGGAAAGAATGTATCATTAAATACCTCGAGAAACTCCGACCAAGTGATAGCTTCTTCTCTTCTACCTGCGAAGGTGGTCTGCATCTTCAATCGCCACCATTCTAAAGCAAAACCTCTCAACTGATAAGCAGCCAATACAACTCTGTCTGCTTCAGGACACCGCATAGTCGCAAAAACTCTCTCAATTTCATGAATCCAGTGCTCAGCTGTATCTGGATTGCCCTCCTGAATAAGTAGACGGCTGCAATCTCAGAAATTTCTCCACCTGTATCACTGGTTCTTCAACTAACTGCACTGGCGGTGGTGGTAGCACAGGTGCTACAAAAGGTACCTCCACCCTCGGCAGAACTGGAGCAACAGGTACTGCCTCTCCTTCCCCAGGTGGCACTGCAACTGGTGGTATAGGCGCCTGCTGATCCATTCTCGCTCGAATATCCGTGAGGCTCTCCCAGATTCTCTCAATCATACGCTGGGTGCTTTCCTCCGGATCATCTCCTCCACCACCCCAATCTCTCCTATCAGCCATACCAGAAATTCTACATGCATAAAACACCAGGCAAAAATCAAAACCACAAATTATCGAAAATCAGGGTCTCTACTAGCAGTGTATAATGACCGAAATAAGGCTATGTATTCTTCCAGTTCCCTTATATTAACACGGACCTTGCTCTGATACCAACTGTGACGGAACGCCTCGGCCAAGCCCGTTAAACCAATAACGCACTTGATCCGAGTCCGCCTCCCGCGAACGGGCCGTAGCCTCGCAAGGGAAACCAAACCACAGTCCGTGTAAACATAAAGGAACACACCACATTTCATATATAATTTTTCACAATTTACATAGCCATATTCCATTAAAACTGAAAAGGTGTACAAAAGTCTGGGGCATACCCCGAGGTACAACAAAAGAAAGTAAACAACTATAAAACTACAAAGCTACAAGGCTACACTGCTGAAGTACTACTCCGCTGGAGGTACTGACCCTGCTCCGCTACGACGCGGCCCAGAACTGGACGTCGGACGGGAAACGTCCTCCTCGCCCTCACCTGTGGGGGTAGGGGTGAGCCTCTCTAGTCACTGGCTCAGTAGGGAACTCCCCCAAAGCCGAACAAACCACAAACCACAGGTACAAAACAGTAAACAGTACCAACAACATATAAAACAGCTAAGCAGGTAAGTAAAGCTGTAAAAGTACTCATCGTCTGTCGACTACGAGAAACAACTGTAGTAACTAAACGGTAAACCCAAACAGGTGTACAAGCCAAAGTAGAGACAGCCAACACGAGCCACGTGAACTGGTTCGCGACACCAGAAACTGACTCGGACAACTAACACAGGTCCACCTCTCAGTCTCGCAGCCACGGACGAAAGGTCCAACTGCCGCTCCACGTAAAAAGGTCAAACAACTGTGGAGACCAACTAAAACACCACAACCTGCAGACCACACGGTCACAGGCCCATGCCTGGCACCTCCAGAGACCCTGGCCTGGGCTCGCTAGAGTGAGGCACTGGAAAAAGACTAGCTGGGGTCCAGTACGTCTACTGGTGTCCGTACCCCCAACTACGAGCGCGCTACAAGTGACTAAAAACAACCACAACTGTCACTGTCCCACTGTCGTCTTTCCCTCAGCCGGACGTACAACTCTAACACAAGAGTGAGGGTGTCCAGGTCAGACGACACAGACCTCAACGGTACAACACAAGTACCGGGACAAGGCCCCGAGCTAACAGCCTGGCTCACAAAGAACCTGGGGCACCCAACTGGAGAGGTAACCACGGTAGGCGTCGTACTACTCGCCACGTACACAAAACCACGTGCACGTCACACACAAACCACGTGAAACCTCACGTAAACCACAAGTAACCATTGGTCCATTACACGTGAACCCAACTGACTCGCGTACACAACGCGCAGTCACCGAAGTAAACACTTAACAGCATATCTTGTATGCTAAACACGAGAACCATGTGCACTTAGTGCACCTCCTATGATATCACGCATGCATTATTGATAAAACACCATAAATAGCCATTTCTGTTCATATAGGGGTAGGCGGCCACATCGATTGCCGCTTACAGGAAGTAGACGACAAGGTCTCTGGCCGTCAACCTCCTGGCTGAAGATCTTGGCGGCACACGATGTTGACGCCATGTTCCCCGGCCTTAAACCCTGCAGAAACCCTAATCCGGTCCTGCGAGTTTTCCACTCATTCATATTACAGAAAAACATGTAAATGCTATTCCTCTAGCATGATAGAACCCAATACAACCCAATTATACATGCTTTACACATTAAACTACACAAACCACCCATTATCCCGCATGGTGCAACTCTATCCAAACATGGATTATCATGCTGGTTCAAGTAGTTATGATGTGTTTTAATGTTTCTAGGGAGCTACCAGGGTTCGTCCCCTACCTCAGAACGCGTTAGAATCTCCCGCAACCCACCGGTTTACGCCGAGCCCTCCGCGAGCTCCCACGCGAATTGCACCACGCCGCGACGTTTCCTCGCGCAATTCGGCGACGCCGCGCGTCCCACGATCGACCAGCCACTCCTCGATACCTGTTAGAACCTTCAAAGACTCGAGGGCAACAAGCTGGGGCAAGAGGGAGAGAGGGTGAGCTGAGAGAGCTGCCCTCGGGTGAACATATAACCTGCTGAACTGACAGGTTGGCGTCAACCCCCTTGTCGCCCACATGCACCGCCAGACTAAACGACCACAAAAGTTGCCGCCAAGTTCATGATGTAAACGTCCATGAACCTGGACGCCAACAGTCAACGACCACCCCTTGGCCTCCAACTCAGACAGAACAGCAGCAGGTCCCATTCCAATTCAGGACCTACCCTGCTCTTCACTTGCTCAAGCCACGCAATCACACCATGCATTCCACACACCCAACTCACACTGGCCTCACAACGGCCGCCACAACCACAATGCACATGATCCGCATGGATCCGAAAAGCACGCGACGTTACAGTGTAGTTCTGTAGTTGTTTACTTTCTTCAGTTGTACCTCGGGGTATGCCCCAGGCTCTTGTACTTCTTTTCAGCTTTTTGTGAAAATTTGGCTATGTAAACTTGTGATATATTTATGAAATGTGGTGTGTTCCTTTATGTTTACATGGACTGTGGTTTGGTATCCCTTGCGAGGCTTCGGCCCGTTCGCGGGAGGCGGACTCGGATCAAGTACGTTATCGGTTTAACGGGCTTGACCGAGGCGATCCACCACAACATATCTACGTATGTATTAACTATTTATACTTATGTATGCATGTGTATAATTAGTTGTAAATAATGTATGAAATGCATGGTGGTAGTGTGTACATGATAATACATATGCATGGCATGTATATATGTATAAGTTAGGCATGGTTTCTGCATGTTTTGAGTTCTGGCCGAAGGGCCAAGTTGGCGTCAACATGGATGGACGTCCATGATGATCCAGCGTCCACATTGATGGACGCCAATACTTAATCCAACGTCCATGGATATGGACGTCAAGATTTCTGACCTGCATGCGTTGTAGACCCTGAAATCCTGGAAGAAGGAAGCTCAGCCATTGGGGAGTTGTCCCCAACGGCTCTAAGCCTTTCCCATCACCCCTGCGTGAAAGGAGAGTTCCCTCTCCTATATACCAAGCCCTTTTGCAACCCCAAAGCCCCTTGGCTCTTTGCAAGAAGAGGAGAGAAAGAAGAAAAACCCTAGTTCTGGACTGTGATAAAAACCTACCTTTGCAAGCTTAAATCCGACCATCTGGAGCTGGTTTCGGCCATCTACCACGACAAGGAGGTAGCTGGGACAAAGGGGAAGGCTTCCCCGACATCTTCTTGGGGTCTACTGCATCAAGGAACCCAGAGGAAGGCATCTTTGGGAGCTTCTTGGGACTGCCCAAGGAGAGCTTCACCGGCTCATTTGATCCCTTTGGAGAGTTTCTGAAAGGCAAGTAACCCTCACATTTCGTCCATGTAGATGTCTAGTAGGGTTTTGTCATTTTTACAGATTTTAAATCGAGTCCTGGATCCCCCATTCTTCTGGTATTTGGAGCTCGGGTTTGTATTTCTGCACAGACCTGAACTTGACGGCAAGATCCCTTGCCATCAAGATCTTCATCAACGGCCAACGATGTTGTCGTTAAGCTCCATTAACGGCCTAGGTATGTCGTTAAGTTCTTCAGGGCAGAACAGTGAGCTGTTCTCCCTTGTATATGATTAAATTCCGAAGTATTTCGCATGAGGATATACTGTAATTAGTATATGTTATGTGAAATGGTTATTATGGCGTGTGGGAGAATTATTGTGTTCTTTTTCGGATGGTAGAAATTATTTGCTTCATGGAAATGCATGTGGAAGAAACGGTTATATATGTGTCCACCCACTGTTCTCATAATCCGTGGAGAATTTGGGTGCCCAGAATTTTATAAACCATGTTAGTATGTGTCAGTCTATGCCCTGAAATTCCTAGAATTTTTCCATGTTTCCATGATTTACTGTAATTTCTGAAATGGAAATAGAAACCATGCATAGGGTTGTGAAATCTCCAGTAAATTGTATGTTGGGAAATAAATCCAGGGGAAATTCTTGTGATGAGATATATGTTGGGTTCAGAGTTATGATCTGTTAAACCGAATTTTCATGCATGATAAATTGAATTTCGAATGATATGAGAATTGATGTTAAATTTTCTGTAATTACATTATCAGTTAGAAAAATGTGAAATTTTGCATGTTAGGTCATGAACTTGTAACCAACATGTGGTTAAATTTTCAGGCTAATTGGACAATTGTATGATGCAATATGAATTTCCCATGCGAAATTATGTGAATAATGCATGCTTTTGTGAAAGTGATTTAAATTGCGTGTAACCTGATTAACGCAAGATACTGAATGTGAAATCTCTGTCATCTATAGTACCATATTAGGAAAAATAGAGCCACATGTGTGAATTAGAAAATGAAAAGATGTGTGAGCGTCATGTGTAAAAATGTGTGCTAAAATCGGTATGTGTAATGTGTAAAACTGTGTTAAGCGTGACACTGCTTCCATAGAGGGCAGTGGAATCGTATCATGGAAAAGTCCCCATGAGAAGGTTCAATGTGTTGTGATCCTAAGGGCATTAGGATGAAATACTGGAGGTGGACAAGTACCACTGGTTAGGGAGGAGACTTGTTCTCCCGATCTGCGCAGTCCAAGAGTCGCCACTATATTGCCTAGGTGGCATCTATGTGTATGTGATGTGATGTGTCCTTCTTATGGTGGTTTAGACTATGTGTCACGGCACTAAATATGTGAATGTGAATTGTGAAAGTGTTCATGTGTAAAGTGAGAATGTGAACATGTGAAATTGTGAATGTGTAAAGTGTGAACTATGTGAATAAGAAATTGTGTAAATTTGTGAAACCAAAATGTGAGATTGTGAGATGAGAATCCATGACATGATAAATCTGGAATCATGCTAAAACAGCAAACTAAATGTGTTTAGAATCATGTTTTATAGGTATACAATGCGTAGAATCCATGTTAGGAACAATTCTTAATTATGTGTAGACCATTCCATGTGAAATTGCTCTCATGTGGTGTTTTAAATGATAATGTAGTTCTCATGTGTTAGGTTGTGATTGTTAATCCACGTTAAAACAGCAAGCTTAAAGTATATAAAATGGTCATGTGCATGTGCAAGCATGTGTAGAATTCATGTTAGGTATGTTCCCTTTTATGTATGCAAGAAAATCATGCTTAATTGCTTTCATGTTTTAGTTTAATTGGAAGTATAGCTTTCATGTGTTGGAACGACTAGAGAGCATGTGATAGGAGATTTTAATTTGGAAAAAATCTAAAAACACAAACCATGTGTTTAATTGTAGAATCATCATGGTAGGTTGTAAAATTTCGATATTAAGCATGCCCCATATTATGTCTTGTAAATTTGTATGTAAAACCTGCTGTGATATGTGCATGTACGTTATGTGTAGTGTTATTTGCTGAGTCTTTTAGACTCATTACTTGCTTCGGCGTACAGGCTTAGTTGGTGACATTACTCCCGTGGAGGAGGTAGTGGAGAGCGACTCCGAGCGCGGAGACTAGTTGTTGGAGTTACTTGTGACGTTTGCACTTTCATAGTATGTAATTTGGAACAATGTACTAGAATTATCATGAAGTTGTATAATCTTGGACAAACTATGTATTTGATTTTAGTACTTTAATTATGGGGACTTTAGTTCTTTAAATGTTACATTGAACCATGTATGTTAAATGTGGATGATGAATGAAATGAAGACAGTGGTTCTTTTACTTCCGCTACTCTGTATTTATATTTGTGTGTATCTCAATCGTATGTTATTGTTTGGGTAAATGCCCCACTGTGATAACATTCACTATACCGACGTGGGTTGGTATAACCGTACCAGTATAATGAGGGTCGTCACACGCTTCTTGTCGTGCCACCCTTGGGTGTCGCGTTCTTGAAGCGCCGTTGGGAGGTGTCGCATTTTGATCGCGCTGTCTGGAGGCAACATGACTCTAGTTTTTGACCGTTTTGACACCGTCCTTTCTTGTCAGAACAGTCTAGTCTTGTCGGATGTCAGTGTGTGTATGGATGTTGACGCGACGAGGTTGGCCATGGTGTTTTGTGTTGCCCGACCTTCGAGGTTTGACCCACTTTTTGGGGTCGCGTCGGGGTTGGCAGACACGACTTGGTGTCGTGATCGGCCTGGCCGTCTGGACAGTGTTCGTGTTGTGACGGGCCAACCCATCGCATTTTGAGGCCGTCGGTTCAAAATTGAGTAGGCGCCCCATTTCCCCCTTCTCCTTCCTCTTTCTTCTTTTCTTCTTTTTCTTCCTTCTTCTTCCTCCTCCGAGCCCCCTTGTGCTTCTCTGGCGATCTTTGAGTGTTCTTGGCGTAGAGGTGACGCCCTCTTCGTGTAGGCGGTGTCCGTGTGGTGCTTGGAGCGAGGAGGTGGCGGCCATTCCTATGAGAAGGCCCCAACGGGTTGGCTCTACACTTTGAGGTAGGGACTCCTCTTCTCCTTCTAGTTCTACCATGCTCCCCTCCCCTTGAGATTCTCGTGTTTTCGTTGGTGTTTGGGGTTAGGGGGTGAGAGAACCATGCTCCGTCGTTGAGAGGTTTTCATTGAGTGTAGAACTCCTTATTTAATGCATGATTCGTGGGGTTTGAGGGTGGTTTGTCTATTTACATGCTTTCCTATAGTCTCCCATGCTCCCCTCCCCTGAATGGATGCATTTTGGTGGTTTTTGGGGTGATCCTTGGGAGGACTATCCCGGGACCGCCTCTGTCTGGTGTCGCGACAGGTTTAAGGGTCGCGATGGTGTCGCAACACGTGCGCTGACTGTGACAGGCTTTGTGTTGTCTCTGAGGGCATGGGTGTCGCGACAGCTTAGGGCGCCGCAACATGGCCACATCGGGTTTTGGGCTTCGCGACAGTATCGTGATGGCCTTGGGCGTCGCAACAAGGACAGACATAGGTGAGTTTCATATAGAGTATGTTTCTCGTCACGTCTTCACCTATTCTTGATTTCTTTTGTACCTGTGGCACCAGCGCTAGTTCCTAGTACAGTTCTACACTAGTCGTTCTCCCAGTGCTCGGCACCTGAGGGCTTGTCCCGTGAGAGGTTGTTTCCGTTTACTTGGGACCCCCATCCCCATGAGCCTATTAAGGGAGTGCTCTTGGCGATGGGTGTGCTTGGGTCGCGGACTCTGAAGCGAAGAAGTAAACGGTGGTAGGACAGTGGTGTCGTGTCACGTCTCGACATTTAATATATCTATAAATGCCATAATGTGAACGTAAGAGGAATCAAGAGTAAAATTTAAACTAATTGAGCAGCAAATTGCTCAGGAGCTCTATTAAATAAAAATTTGATAATTGTCATTATATGAATATTACAAGATTTCCAATTTATAATCTCAAAAGTAAAATGTCGTCAAGGATGGTCTCTCCACACACAAATCCCGAAGTTCTCGCCTTCTAGATACCTAAAAAATAGGATTTAGTGAGCTAACTAGCCTAGTAGGATTCAAATTCTCAAATCAAAGGATTAAACGGTATGATGATCAAGGAAAAGGCTTGAGTGAAATCATAGATGGACCAACAAGCATCTAAATATGACAGTGAATGTGAAACAGTAGAATGGATACATGGGATATGCTCAAGAATTCACATTGAAACTCAAGTTCTAGTTCATGTAAACACAAGAAAAGACTTAACTGATACCAAATATGAACAAACAAATATCTTATCATGATAATGAAAATTGGAACAGTGGTACTGAATTACAAAACGTGCTCAGGAATTCATAGTGAATCTCATAATTTGGTTCCTATATATATATATATATATATATATATATATATATATATTCACACAGAACAGGTAACAGGATAACTGTAATCAACAGTATCAGGTAACAGGATGACTATAATCAACAATATTTGATGCTATGCCAAACATCCAGTTGCCCTTTATCATTCTGTATGGCCAGTAATTGAATTCGGGTGTTCCCCCCTAGACTGGACCAACCCAATTTGCTAGACAATTAGTTGTCCTTTATCAATCCGTACGGCCAGTAAATGAATTCGGGTGCTCCTCTCAGGACTGGACCAGCCCTATTTACACAGGCATATTAGTCAAGTGGGGTCCAAGGACCCAATAAATGTCATCATCATCAGTTAATCATAACTTACAAGGTGTTCTAGTATTTGGACTCTCAAGACATTAAGTTACATGAACTCAGTTACCGATTACAGGAGAATGGACTCAACGAGGTACCTTTCGTAGTTAACAACCTCAAGAATATTTCAAGGGTGAGCAAGGTACCTCAAGTGGGTATTCCTTATAGTAGAATGACAGTAAATATCAAAGTAAATAAGAGGGTAACTTGGTAGGCTATTAGGATGAACTTTGAGCAAGGATTCACATATGAAAAAGTGCTGAAATCCAAGGCAGGGCAATAGCTGTCGACAGCCAGGAAGGGGCTGTCGACATATGGCTACAGACAGAGCTCAGGTTTGCTGGCTCTGTGTGTATCTATCGACAGCAACAATGGATCTGTCGACAGACCCACACAGTCCAGAAACCTAGAGTTCTGGGAGGCATGCGCCTGTCGACAGCTTTGGGCTGGCTGTCGACAGGTAGCTGCAGAACTTCCAAAAAGGACTTTAAATCTATCCTAAATACCCTAATTTTTGAACCTATGAACCAATGCATGTTTTATATCAAATAGAAGAGTCTCATTATAGTTCTCATAGTGGTTTATAAACCGAACAAACAAGATGAAAGAAGAGGTTTGCAATTCAAACTTGACTTGCTTGAAACTAAACATAGTTTAGTACTAGAAGTAGAACCTTGATAGCAATGGTTTGATGGAAGATTCCTACATGATGGACACTAAACCACAAAATGTTTTATGGATCTAAATCAAAAACTTGAAGTATCAACCATCTAAACTGAAGTCTTCATATTATGCTACAAAGATAATTGAGACTTCTACAAAACTCTAGAGCATGTACAAGGATCAAAGGTGGAAGAAGAGGATAGGAGTTAGTTTCTAAAATGGAACCAGGTTGTTCCTCTTCCAACAAGAGTATTTCTAGCATGACTGGAAGAAAAATAGAAGAACCACAAGTATAGCCACGAGTTCAATCATCAAGAGATTCTTATCATGTGTGGAAGACAGATCTGAACTAGAGGGAATTGAATCCTACACCTGAATAGCTAGGAATCTACTACAACGTGATACTGGAAGAAGATCCTTTCCAAACAGGGATCATATGAATCTCAAAGAGTAGCTTCTACAGCAATACAAGATACACAAATAGTGCTAGAGGTACTCATGACATTAGAACATAAACTTGAACATCCAAACAGTAGGTTCTAAAGAATGTTCAAGAACATGAGTTAGAAAAGAAAGAAAGAGGATCGAATCCTACCTAATTGGAGAAAGGATGAAGTTCTTCTCTTCTCCTTAACGAAGGAGTCCACAGTATCTAGGAGAGGGAAACTTGTAGAGGCAGCCACAACAGCTTCAATTGGAGCAGCTCATCACCTCTAGGAAGCAATAGCACACAGTAGTAGAAGTTTCCTCCAAGCAACGACAGCAGCCCACTATGGAAGGAACTACTCCAGTAGCTCCCACAGCCACAGCTCCAGCTAGCAGCAAGAGGCAGCAAGTACAAGAGTGGGTGCAAGAACAGGGAAGGGGCTAATGCTGGAAAGGTTCGCAATATGGTGTTGAGATCTTCTTTTATAACCCAGCAAGGTTCCATGCACAAGGACATGTTGGCCGCCCAAGTGTTGGGGGGTAAAACCTCCTTAACCCACCCAAAGACACGTTTAGCATGCAAGCTCCCCTGGGCTTACACCTATTGTAACGTCGCGTGCTTTTCAGATCCATGTGGATCATGTGTGTGTTGGTTGTGTAGGCCGTTGTGAGGCCAATGTGAGTTGGTTGTGTGGAATGTGTGGTGTGGATGTGTGGCTTGAGCAGGTGAAGTGCAGGTTTGGTCCTGAAATGAAATAGGACCTGCTGCAGTTCAATTGGGGTTGGCGGCCAGGGGTGGTCGTTGACCTGTTGGCGTCCAGGTATGAGGCCGTTTACTGCATCATCTTGGCGGCAGTGGCTTTGGACGTTTAGGGTGGCAGTTGTTCTTGGCGGCATAAGGGTTGACGCCAACCTGAGAATTCTGCAGGTTATAGGGTCACCCGAGGGTAGGTTTCTTACCTGGTTCTCAATCCCCCTTGCCCCAGCTTGTTGCCCCAGTGTTCCTAAAGCTTCTAACAGGTACCGAAGGGTGCTTGGACGATCATAGAACACGTGGCGTTGCTGAATTGTGCGAGGAAACGCAGTGGCGTGGTGCAATTTCCGTGGGAGCTCGCGGAGGGTTCGGCGTGAACCGGGAGATTGTGGGAGGTTCTAGCGTGTTCTGAGGTAGGGGACGAACCCAGTTAACTCCGTAGAAACATTAAAACACGACGTAACCACCTGAATTAGCATGATAATGCATTTTCGGATAAAGTTGTACCATACGGGGATAATGGGTGGTTTGAGTAATTTAGCAAGCAAAGCATGTTGTAATGGGTTGTTTTGGGTTCTGGCATGTTAAAGGAATTGCTTATGCATGTTTTTCTGTAGTTAAAATGATTGGGAAACCCGTAGAGCCAGATTAGGGTTTCTGCAGGGTTTGAGGCCGAAGAACTTGGCGTCAACATCGTTTGTCTCCAAGCTCATCAGCCAGGATGTAAACGGCCAGATCCCCTGCCGTTGACTTCTTGTAAGTGGCAGTCGATGTTGCCGCCTACTGATTGTAAACAAAAATGACTAATTATGGTATTTATCGATAATGCTTGTGCGTTGGTACCTGAGGTGCACTGAGTGCACTGAGTTTTCGTGTTTAGCATACAAGGCACTTACTTTCGTGGCTGCGCGTTGTTTACGCAAGTCAGTTGGGTTCACGTGTAGTGGACCATTGTTACTTGTGGTTTACGTGAGGTTTCACGTGGTTTGTGTGTGACGTGCACGTGGTTCTGTGTACGTGGCGAGTAGTACGACGCCTACCGTGGTTACCTCTCCAGTTGGGTGCCCCAGGTTCTTTGTGAGCCAGGCTGTTAGCTCGAGGCTTTGTCCCGGTACTTGTGTTGTACCGTCGAGGTCTGTGTCGTCTGACCTGGACACCCTCACTCTTGTGTTTGAGTTGCACGTCCGGCTGAGGGAAAGACGACAGTGGGACAGTGACACTTGTGTTTGTCTTTAGTCACTTGTAGCGCGCTCGTAGTTGGGGGTACGGACACCATTAGACGTACTGGACCCCAGCTAGTCCTTTTCCAGTGCCTCACTCTAGAGTGTTCCGGGCCAGGATCTCTAGAGGTGCCAGGCATGGGCCTGCGACCGTGTGGTCCGCAGGTGGTGGTGTTTAGTTGGTCTCCACAGTTGCTTGACTTTTTTCACGTGGAGCGGCAGCTGGACCTTTCGTCCGTGGCTGCGAGACTGAGAGGTAGACCTGTGTTAGCTTGTCCGAGTCAGTTACTGGTGTCGCGAACCAGTTCACGTGGCTCGTGTTTGGCAGTCTCTACTTTATCTTGTACACCTGTACTGGTTTGCCGTTTAATTATTAAAGTTGTTTCTCGTAGTCGGCAGACGGTGAGTACTTTTACAGCTTTAATATCCTGCTTAGTTGTTCTATAAATTGTTGTTATTGTTTACTGCTTTTGTACCTGTGGTTTTGGTTTGCTCGGTGTTGGGGGAGTTCCCTACTGAGCCAGTGACTAGAGAGGCTCACCTCTACCCCCGCAGGTGAGAGCGAGGAGGACGTTTCACGACCGTCGTCCAGTTCAGGGCCGCGCCGTAGCGGTTCAGGGTCGATACCTCCAGCTGTGTAGTGGCAGCTCTAGCAGTGTAGTTTAGTTAGTTGTTTACTTTCTTCAGTTGTACCTCGGGGTATGCCCCAGGCTCTTGTACTTCTTTTCAGTTTTGTGGAAATTTGGCTATGTAAACTTGTGAATTATATATAAAATGTGGTGTGTTCCTTTGTGTTTACACGGACTGTGGTTTGGTATCCCTTGCGAGGCTTCGGCCCGTTCGCGGGAGGCGGACTCGGATCAAGTACGTTATTGGTTTAACGGGCTTGGCCGAGGCGTTCCGCCACACCTATAGAGTTAACGTGTAAGATTTCTACTTAAGTGTACTGGCCTTCTCCATGCCTCACACGTAAGCAAGCGAAATTAATCAGAAAATGACCATCGTAATTGGACCATAATTCGACTGGCCCAAAAATCACTATGTAAATGTGTTCAAATGAGGTCCGTTTATATTAAAATTTCAACCATAGACTAATATGATAGTTTTACAAATTATGGTGATTTTAGTTTAATTTTTAGAATTTATTTTATAGTAGGTGAAAAATCACCCGAAAAATAATCACGTCGACTTATCCTCGAAGTCCACATGCCGAAAAATTTGGATATTTATATTTCTGATATCTCCACATTTTTCTAAAAATTATGGTGTTCTCAGATTTTATTTTCGTTATAGTTTTTCAGTGTCGCCCTGTGGGAGCGCGCACGTCCGAGCACGACACTAGGGAAACGTTTATTAATGCTAAACATTTCTAAATATCAATTAATTCAGCCTAAGAATAATGGTTAAGTCTAAGAACCTTATTTTTCAAGTTTCTCAACTAAATAAAAAATTTGGGGTGTTACATGTCGAGTCATTTGCAGGGCTCTTATAGTTGGTCTGGGATGCCGAGGTCGTTCAAAGTTCTTCCTGGCGAAGGCCATCTAGTCCTTTTCTCACTACCTTGATCTTTATGGCCTCGAAACCACCTAGAGAGGCCAGGTGTGGGGACCGTAGTCCGGCCAGACTACGGCAGTTACTATGTGGTTACTTTTTGTTCCTCAGCTCCACTCTGATGAGACGTGGAGGCCAGGACTGTGGTCGAGGATAAGACGTCAGTGGACACACCTGACCGGTTGACTAGTGGTACTTGCTTCCTTAGATAGTGTCGTTTGTCCAGGCAGGTTTCTCTCTATATGTGTTACAGCAGTGTAGTGGTCACGGCGTGTAGGTCATACGGTGTTTCTGACCGTGTTACAGTTCCCGTACTGTTGCTAGTTAGTTAACTTTCCTACCTCACTTTCCTGCACTAGAGTAGGTTATATAACTGTTGTCATTTACTTCAATTATATTTGTTATCTTGCCTGTTAGAGCCAGTAGGTGATTGGTAGTCCCTACTGAGCTTCTGTTGTGAAGCTCATCCCTCCTTTTTCCAGGTGAGATTTCTCAGTAGCGGTCGAGTACGCATCGGGAGGAGTAGGCGGGGCAGTCATCGTCATCCCTGTAGCTAGCAGTGGGCTCCCCTTTACTTCCAGTTGTACTTCACCCTCGTGGTATGCCCCTAAGGGCCCTTGTAGTACCCTAGAATTTCCTTGAATGTATTCTGTTCATTGTGTGTTTATTTCTGCATAAATTGAATGTTGTTCTATGTAGAACTAGGCGTCAAGATCAATTGACGTTAAAGCTTGTAAGCGGCAACATCGCATGCCGTTTATGGGATGTTAACGACGATAGGTATTGACGTTTAATATTTTTCTGAATTATTTAATTATGGGCAAGACTATAAACGACATCAACGATGGACGTTTATATTTGGGGTAGACGACAACCTATGTTGACGTTAAGTTGACTTGCCTATTTTTGAGCTTTCCGTTCCGGATCAAGGAGATCGGCCGTTTCGGGAAGGCTTTAATGAGCTGATCCGAGGCGTTTAGATTCGAGGGTCAGGGTTGGGTTTGGCCTTTGCTTGAGAGGTCTTTAGAAGACCAGATCTCGCAGGAAGAAAAGGGGGGGTTTTGCTTTGGTTCTGGAAGGGAGAAAGAGGGCCGAGGAAGGGATTTGCAGAGCAATCTGGTGCTTGTTCGTGCGGTTCGAAGGCATCTACACCAAGGAGATTCATAGGACTTCGTGCCCAAAAGCTCATCCAGGCGGAGGAACTTCATCGAAGGAGGTTTCGGACTGCTTGAAGACGGAGGAAAGAACTGTCTCCCTGGCGAGACGGGCTTCTTCGAGCTCGGATTCGACACTCCATTAGGAGGGATTGAGGCAAGTTACATGGGGGATTTAGTTTAGGATATGATATACTACGTATTTAACATTTTTCCGTATTTTTAAAGCATGTAAACAACCTACGGGAAGGGTTAGAAACGTCGTCATTTCATGCAGGTTTCTGTGTTTTTCTGTGTCTTAGAACTAGACGTCAAGGGTATTGCCGCCTATAATATGTAAACGGCAATATCGACTGCCGTTTAGTTCATCCAAAATATATATGTATTTTCTGTCCTTTCTATATGTAAACGGCGCTATGTGCCGCCGTGGTCTGTGTTAACGGCGCTATGTGCCGCCGCTTATAATTACTTAACGACAACGTATGTGGACGTCGACTATAGTAAACGTCGTACCATTGACGTCAAGTTTAACAGAATTGTATATTTCCAGAAATCCGAGTGAATTGGTTTTAAATGTATAAATTATGAATGTATGCGTTTCAGCCATGTAATACTAGAGTATGTTATTGTTATGGACTGTCTATTGCTATAATGTGCAGGTTCTATATATATATATATATATATATATATATGAATTGATGCATAATTACATGACAATGATCAAGGTTTAAATTGTATAAGATAAGTGCAATGATGTAAAAGAAAGCATGTTGATTGATGTTTAGATTACTGCAATAGATATGATATGTCTGTTTCATGTGAAAATTGTGAGCTTTTCTCAATATTAAACCATGTTAGTTAGTTGATTTAATAGAGTTAATTTCATGAAAAATAGTTACAGAAATCAGAAAATTATGAAAATTGGCATGTGTATTGAAATTACTGATTTCGAATTTCTGTTAAAATTTCAGAATTTTCAGACATGTGTACGTTCTGTTATGAATTTCTGAACAATATATTACACATAGAATTGAATAAAAATGCATGAAAATGCAAGAATGAATATTAATAGCCTGATAGAAATCTGTTGTACAGTAAATAGGATTTCAGAACTGAAAGTGTTGTATTTTGAAATATTGCATTGACTCATGTTAAATAGTATGAAATGAAATGTCACTATCTATTATATATGTTAGTGTATGCATTATAACAATGATGCCAATAAGACATTGCTATCTTAGAGATTCCTACAAGGAACTACACCGTAGATGCCCCTATGGTAATGGTTCACCTACATGTAAAGAAATGAATCCGTGGGCAACGGATTGAAATCCTGGAGGTAGACTTGTTCTACTGGTCAAGGTGGGAAGGACTTTCCCCGGTTTTGCGCAAATACTATGACTTCATCACCGCATTGCCTAGGTGATAAGTGAATGATAAATGACTACTGATCTCTAATTTAGTGTGGGCTATGTCTTGGCAACTATATGAAAATGACTACATGTTACATGCTACAAGTTACATGTCTACCTGTTCTACATGCTACATACTACATGTTATATGCTTACATTCCTACATGTGAACTTGTTCAAAGGATTTCATGTTACATGTCGATGTTTTAATATTACTACATGAAAATTTTTATGTAAAAGAATAGTACATGCATAAATGAGAAATTGATACATGAGAATTGTTGTAGGTCACATAACTTCGAATAGATTCCATGAATAAGTAATTCTATGCTACATGAGAAACAGTTTTATTTCCTTAATAGTTAGAATCACTATGAAATGAATGATTGTCAATGGACATAGAACTATAGTAAGAAAGGTATATGATATCAATGAATGGAATGCTAATGTACTACCATGTTTTAAAATTAATATACTGTTAATATCTTGAACTGTCTTCCATGTGATTTGCTGGGTCTTGTAGACTCATACTTGCTTAACATTTCAGGAGAGCCAGAGGATACGGAGGAGTTAGTGCAAACTGACTCAGAGCGGGAGGACGTGGAGACTTAGCTTGATATAGAGAGTTTTTGAGTGAATTTTGTATGTGAGAATCTTATGTAATTTCCTTTATGCAACTGATCTTTGAAATGTAATAAACTTTGGACTATTGTTATCTTTTATGCATTAGATTTGCTTTTGAATAAATGCTGATTGCAAGTGTTTAATTCCATGTTCTGTTATTTATCATTGGAATTGAATAGTTATTTGTGTATATTTCAACCTGTATTGTAATTGTTGGATTCGTTCCACTGTAATACCTCTACTAGATCCAATGTGAGTTGGTGTACTGTACTGAAGAGGGGCGTTACAGAGATTGGTATCAGAGCGATCCAGGTTGAACATGTACATAAATAGAATATCAGTATTGTATTCATATTTCAAGTCTGCATAAAGAATTAGTCCAGGTTATGTAGAATGATAGGTTATTAAATAGGATGTTTATTTTGCAGACTATGGCGACTCGTGGACGTAGAGGAGCTGGCCCGGCTCGAGGTGATGAGTCAGCGGGTGATCAGCAGGTTCAGGACCAGACTGGTGTACCTTTGCCACCCCCACCACCACCTGTAGACTACGGAGCATTGATGCAAGGATTGGTGCATGCGATGCAGACTCAGGCTCAGACTACAGCGGCATTGCAGGCGCAGGTTCAGGTCGGTAGCTGCAAGAATTATTCAAGGTGTTAACTGAAGAGTTGTTATCTAAGAGATGTTTTGGATTGTAGGCTCGGGCACCTGCTCAGGAGGCAGTTTTTGGAGGAGTGCCTATGATGGAAAGATTCAGGAGGATGACACCGCCTTTCTTTAAGGGAGAGAGTGATCCCATTCTTGCGGAGAGTTGGCTTAGAGAGACGGAGAAGATCTTTCGTGCCCTTCGTTGTGCGGAAGAGGAGAGAGTGTCCTTAGCTACTTATATGCTGCAGGTAAAGATAGATTTTAAGGAGTTTATGGGTATTGGTTGGAATATATCTTAGATGTACTTACTTTCTATTTCAGGAGCGTGCCGATGTGTGGTGGTCCTCTGTACTACGCACACAGTTTGAAGATGGTGCTATGGAGGTTGCATGGACTGAATTCGTCCGTTTGTTCAAGGCGAAGTATATTCCAGAGCACGTGCAGGACCGCATGGAGCAGGAGTTTTTGACATTGACCCAGGGGTCAATGAGTGTACTTGAGTATGAGGCAAGATTTGCGGAGCTGTCCAAGTATGCGCCTCACATTGTGGCAGATGAGCGGAGGAAGGTAAAGAAATTTATCATGGGGTTGAAGCCGTCCCTGAGGACGAGACTAGTGGCATTAGGACATCGTTCCATGGAGGAAGCTTTGTCAGCAGCTTGCATGCAGGAGGCAGAGATGGAAGTTTACCTTGAAGAGAAGAGAGCTTCTTTGAAGAGGTCAGCATCAGCTTTCCAGCGGCAGGATAAGAAGAAGAAGACCCCAGTTTTTCAGCAGAGAGCAGTGGTTCCAGCGAGAGCAGCGGCACCGACTCCAGGCGGAGGTATGATTGCAGAGAAGCCAGTGTGTACCCAGTGCGGGAAGCGTCATGGAGGCGAGGTGTGTTGGGTGACTTCCGGGAGATGCTTGAGATGTGGTGATAAGAACCACAAGATCAGAGACTGTCCAAAGATGGCGCAGCAGACTGCAGCGGCAGCAGCACCAGCAGCAGCGAGACCGGCACCGAGAGCAGCAGGGAGACCGAGGGCTCCGGCTCGAGTGTTCGCCTTGGCTAGAGACGAGGCAGAGTTGGCAGAGCACGTCACTGAAGGTACAATTCTAATTATGGGAATGCATGCTAGAGTCTTATTTGATACCGGTGCTACGCATAGTTTTGTTTCCGAGAGATTTGCCAAGGTCTTGATAAAGGAGAATGGTCTAGTTCCAGAAAAGTTGGAGGTTCCCTTGTCTGTTCATACTCCAGCAGGAACTATCTTGACCGAGCAGTGTTTTTCGTCGATTTCTGTGTGCATTGAGGAGCAAGTTTTGCCTGGTAAATTCTATTTGCTGAAGATGAAGGATTATGATGCTATCTTGGGCTTTGATTGGCTCGAGGAGCATTATGCTCTGATGGATTGTCGGCGGAAGCTTATTGTTTTTCGGATTCCTGGAAAGGAGGAGTTTGTTCCCCTTTGCCCAAGGTCATGTCGGGTAAGTTTGTGATTTCGGCTTTGAAGGCAACTCGGATGTTGAGCAAGGGTTGTTCTGGTTTTCTGGCTAGTGTGGTTGTGACCGAGGATTCGAAGAAGGTTCTTTCTGTCGAGAATATTGAGGTGGTTAAAGATTTCAGCGATGTCTTTCCTGAAGATTTGTTGGGTTTGCCACCTGCAAGGGAGTTAGAGTTTGGCATTGAGCTTGTACCCGGCACAGCACCTATTTCCATTGCACCTTATCGCATGGCGCCAGCGGAATTGGCAGAATTGAGGAAGCAGCTGCAGGAATTACTTGATAAGGGCTTCATCCGGCCGAGCGTTTCGCCATGGGGAGCACCTGTTCTTTTTGTGAAAAAGAAGGATGGATCGATGAGGTTGTGCATAGATTACCGTAAGCTTAACCAGGTAACTGTTAAAAACAAGTACCCTTTACCTCGTATTGATGACTTGTTTGATCAGTTGCGAGGAGCTTCTGTATTCTCTAAGATTGATCTTCGTTCTGGCTATCATCAACTCCGAATTAAGCCGGAAGATTCTGCTAAGACGGCTTTTAGGACAAGATATGGCCATTATGAGTTCCTTGTCTTACCTTTTGGTTTGACAAATGCTCCAGCAGTTTTCATGGATTTGATGAATAGAGTTTTTCGGCAGTATCTGGATTCTTTTGTGGTAGTCTTCATTGATGATGTGTTGATTTATTCGCCCGATGAAAAGTCTCATAGTGAGCATCTGAAGATTGTGTTGAGTATCCTGAGGGAGCATAAGCTGTATGCTAAATTCAGCAAGTGCAACTTCTGGATGAAAGAAGTCCATTTCTTGGGTCATGTTATATCGGGAGAAGGCGTGTCTGTAGATCCAGCTAAGGTGGAAGCTGTTCTTGATTGGGAAACACCGAGATCTTCAGCTGATATCAGGAGTTTTCTCGGTTTGGCTGGCTACTATAGGAGATTCATCGAAGGATTTTCTTCTATTGCGGCGACTTTGACGAAGTTGACAAGGAAAGGAGTCAAGTTTGAGTGGTCAGAGGCTTGTGAAAGGGCGTTCCAGGAATTGAAGGCTCGTCTAACCTCAGCGCCAGTGCTTGTTTTGCCCAATGATGTAGATTCTTTCTCTATCTACACAGACGCTTCGAAGATTGGGCTTGGTTGTGTTCTAATGAAGGGTGGTCGAGTTGTGGCGTATGCTTCTAGGCAACTTAAGGAGCATGAGCGCAACTACCCGACCCATGACTTGGAGTTAGCAGCTGTGGTCTATGCTTTGAAAATTTGGAGGCACTATCTATATGGAGTTAGATTTGAGCTCTTCTCAGACCACAAGAGTCTCAAATACCTGTTCTCGCAGAAGGAGTTGAATCTGAGGCAGCGGAGGTGGATAGAATTCATGAAAGACTATGATTTTGATCTGTCTTACCATCCAGGGAAGGCCAATGTAGTGGCAGATGCGTTGAGCAGAAAAGACAGATGATGAGGCAAGACTGGAAGATGCTAGATGACGTTTCAAGTTCTTTAGCTGTCTAGAACCTCAATTGTGCAACTCGTTCATGGCACAGTTGTCTTTGAGATCTTCTATTCTTGATCGGGTCATTGCGTTGCAGAAAGATGATCCGTTGTTGCAGGAGTTGGTTGGAAAGAGTGGAGTTACTAGAGATGAAGATGATGTAATTCGTTTGAATCTTAGGGTTTGTGTCCCTAATAATGTTGATCTGAGAAAGGAAATTTTGGAGGAGGCTCATAGATCTCAGTTCTCTATTCACCCAGGCAGTGGGAAGATGTACAAGGATCTGAAGCGTTCTTTCTGGTGGTCTGGCATGAAGCGAGATGTGGCTGATGTTGTGGCGAAGTGTCTGATTTGTCAGCAAGTGAAGGCGGAGCGTCAGCGACCTTCAGGTTTGATGCAGAGGCTAGATATCCCTCAGTGGAAGTGGGAGCAAGTGACCATGGACTTTGTATCCGGATTGCCTAGATCGGCTAGAGGAAATGATTCCATTTGGGTGATCGTTGATAGATTTTCGAAGAGTGCTCATTTCCTTGCCATGAAGAAGAAGCAGTCCGTTGAGAGCTTGGCAGACTGTATATTAATAGTATTGTGAAGCTGCATGGAATTCCGAAGTCGATTATCTCAGATCGTGATCCGAGATTCACTTCCAGGTTTTGGCAGAGTTTGCAGCAGGCTTTTGGCAGTCAGTTGAAGTTGAGTTCGGCATTTCATCCACAAACGGATGGACAGTCCGAGAGGACTATTCAAACGTTGGAAGATATGCTTCGAGCTTGTGTTTTAGAATGGAAAGGTGATTGGGAGCGCCATCTATCTCTTGTGGAATTTGCTTATAATAACAGTTTCCATTCGAGCATAGGAATGGCACCTTTTGAAGCTTTGTACGGAAGACCCTGTAGATCCCCATTGTGTTGGGAGGAGTCAGGAGATCGACATCTGGTTGGACCTGAAATAGTGCAAGAGACTTCAGCAAAGATTCAGATGATTGTGCAGAGAATAAAAGCGGCCCAGGATCGTCAAAAGAGTTATGCAGATGCAAGAAGGAAGGATTTGGCATTTGAGGTTGGAGACCATGTTTTCCTTAAGGTTTCGCCAACCAGAGGTGTAGTAAGATTCGGAAAGAGGGGTAAGCTGAATCCGAGATTCATTGGACCCTTTGAAATTCTGAAGAAGATCGGGAATGTGGCATACCAGTTAGCTTTGCCACCATCTTTAGCAGCGGTGCATCCAGTATTTCATGTTTCCATGTTGAGGCGGTATGTTAGAGATCCGGCCCATATGATCAGTTATGAGCCGATTCAGTTGCAGCCAGATTTATCTTATGCTGAGCAACCTGTGGAGATTCTGGACAGGAAGGTGCAAGAATTAAGATCAAAGTCCATTCCATTTGTGAAGGTTCTATGGAGGAACTTCTCACGTGAAGAGGCAACGTGGGAGCTTGAAGAAAGAATGAAGAAGCTTTATCCGTCCTTGTTCGGTGAGTAACTTAACTCAATCTTCGAGGACGAAGATTATTTTAAGGGAGAGAGGATGTAGTACCCTAGAATTTCCTTGAATGTATTCTGTTCATTGTGTGTTTATTTCTGCATAAATTGAATGCTGTTCTGTGTAGAACTAGGCGTCAAGATCATTGACGTTAAAGCTTGTAAGCGGCAACATCGCATGCCGTTTATGGGATGTTAACGACGATAGGTATTGACGTTTAATATTTTTCTGAATTATTTAATTATGGGCAAGACTATAAACGACATCAACGATGGACGTTTATATTTGGGGTAGACGACAACCTATGTTGACGTTAAGTTGACTTGCCTGTTTTTGAGCTTTCCGTTCCGGATCAAGGAGATCGGCCGTTTCGGGAAGGCTTTAATGAGCTGATCCGAGGCGTTTAGATTCGAGGGTCAGGGTTGGGTTTGGCCTTTGCTTGAGAGGTCTTTATAAGACCAGATCTCGCAGGAAGAAAAGGGGGTTTTTGCTTTGGTTCTGGAAGGGAGAAAGAGGGCCGAGGAAGGGATTTGCAGAGCAATCTGGTGCTTGTTCGTGCGGTTCGAAGGCATCTACACCAAGGAGATTCATAGGACTTCGTGCCCAAAAGCTCATCCAGGCGGAGGAACTTCATCGAAGGAGGTTTCGGACTGCTTGAAGACGGAGGAAAGAACTGTCTCCCTGGCGAGACGGGCTTCTTCGAGCTCGGATTCGACACTCCATTAGGAGGGATTGAGGCAAGTTACATGGGGGATTTAGTTTAGGATATGATATACTACGTATTTAACATTTTTCCGTATTTTTAAAGCATGTAAACAACCTACGGGAAGGGTTAGAAACGTCGTCATTTCATGCAGGTTTCTGTGTTTTTCTGTGTCTTAGAACTAGACGTCAAGGGTATTGCCGCCTATAATATGTAAACGGCAATATCGACTGTCGTTTAGTTCATCCAAAATATATATGTATTTTCTGTCCTTTCTATATGTAAACGGCGCTATGTGCCGCCGTCGGTCTGTGTTAACGGTGCTATGTGCCGCCGCTTATAATTACTTAACGACAATGTATGTGGACGTCGACTATAGTAAACGTCGTACCATTGACGTCAAGTTTAACAGAATTGTATATTTCCAGAAATCCGAGTGAATTGGTTTTAAATGTATAAATTATGAATGTATGCGTTTCAGCCATGTAATACTAGAGTATGTTATTGTTATGGACTGTCTATTGCTATAATGTGCAGGTTCTATATATTTATATATATATATCAATTGATGAACATGCATAATTACATGACAATGATCAAGGTTTAAATTGTATAAGATAAGTGCAATGATTGAAAAGAAAGCATGTTGATTGATGTTTAGATTACTGCAATAGATATGATATGTCTGTTTCATGTGAAAATTGTGAGCTTTTCTCAATATTAAACCATGTTAGTTAGTTGATTTAATAGAGTTAATTTCATGAAAAATAGTTACAGAAATCAGAAAATTATGAAAATTGGCATGTGTATTGAAATTACTGATTTCGAATTTCTGTTAAAATTTCAGAATTTTCAGACATGTGTACGTTCTGTTATGAATTTCTGAACAATATATTACACATAGAATTGAATAAAAATGCATGAAAATGCAAGAATGAATATTAATAGCCTGATAGAAATCTGTTGTACAGTAAATAGGATTTCAGAACTGAAAGTGTTGTATTTTGAAATATTGCATTGACTCATGTTAAATAGTATGAAATGAAATGTCACTATCTATTATATATGTTAGTGTATGCATTATAACAATGATGCCAATAAGACATTGCTATCTTAGAGATTCCTACAAGGAACTACACCGTAGATGCCCATATGGTAATGGTTCACCTACATGTAAAGAAATGAATCCGTGGGCAACGGATTGAAATCCTGGAGGTAGACTTGTTCTACTGGTCAAGGTGGGAAGGACTTTCCCCGGTTTTGCGCAAATACTATGACTTCATCACCGCATTGCCTAGGTGATAAGTGAATGATAAATGACTACTGATCTCTAATTTAGTGTGGGCTATGTCTTGGCAACTATATGAAAATGACTACATGTTACATGCTACAAGTTACATGTCTACCTATTCTACATGCTACATACTACATGTTATATGCTTACATTCCTACATGTGAACTTGTTCAAAGGATTTCATGTTACATGTCGATGTTTTAATATTACTACATGAAAATTGTTATGTAAAAGAATAGTACATGCATAAATGAGAAATTGATACATGAGAATTGTTGTAGGTCACATAACTTCGAATAGATTCCATGAATAAGTAATTCCATGCTACATGAGAAACAGTTTTATTTCCTTAATAGTTAGAATCACTATGAAATGAATGATTGTCAATGGACATAGAACTATAGTAAGAAAGGTATATGATATCAATGAATGGAATGCTAATGTTCTACCATGTTTTAAAATTAATATACTGTTAATATCTTGAACTGTCTTCCATGTGATTTGCTGGGTCTTGTAGACTCATACTTACTTAACATTTCAGGAGAGCCAGAGGATACGGAGGAGTTAGTGCAAACTGACTCAGAGCGGGAGGACGTGGAGACTTAGCTTGATATAGAGAGTTTTTTTTTTGAGTGAATTTTGTATGTGAGAATCTTATGTAATTTCCTTTATGCAACTGATCTTTGAAATATAATAAACTTTGGACTATTGTTATCTTTTATGCATTAGATTTACTTTTGAATAAATGCTGATTGCAAGTGTTTAATTCCATGTTCTGTTATTTATCATTGGAATTGAATAGTTATTTGTGTATATTTCAACCTGTATTGTAATTGTTGGATTCGTTCCACTGTAATACCTCTACTAGATCCAATGTGAGTTGGTGTACTGTACTGGGTCTAAGAGGGGCATTACAGCCCTGCTCTTCCCCTTCTTACTTGTACTCGTAGTGTGTTGGGACTGTACCTAGAGCGATACGTAGTACTCGCTTTTTCCTTTCTTACTTCCGCGTGTGCTTCTAGTTCAGTGGTTGACGTTTATTTCCTTTACATATCATGTTAGATTTGTTTATAGCCCTTCCGGGTTCCCGGATCTGTGGCGGCGGCCGCAAAAATCAGGTCCTCAGCTGGGGCTGAGGTTGGGTTCTTGAGGTCGTTATAGATTACCCTTATTGGGAAAACCGCATGCAAGTTTTTATAAGGGCTCAAAATTATGAAATATGGAAGATAGTTGAAAATGGTCCTTATGAAAACAATGAGAATGAAGAGAATTGGACTAGAGAATAAATTAGGAGAGCAAGTCTTAATTATAGTGCCATGAATATGATTCAGTGTGTTGTTCACCCTAAGGAGTATTCAACAATATCCATATGCAAATTTGCTAAGGAAATGTGGGATAAACTTGAATTAATGTATGAAGGAACATCTCAAGTTAGGGAAACCAAAGCAAACATACTTGTTTCTGAATATGAACTGTTTATGATGAAAACTGATGAATCAATTCTAGAAATGTTTGCTAGATTTATGATAATTGTCAATGGACTGAGGGCATTAGGTAAGGAGTACACTGATGCTTGATGATCAGCTTATCCCCATGTAATTTAGATAAACTACATATCTATTTTGGTGATTAACAAAACTAAAACAAAGATTAATCTAACAAGGTTTCCATGAGATTTGAGCACAGGAAATGAATCACAGAAAATCAAGAAAAACTAGTAAGTATCTTCATCATGTAATACTTAAAGTTCAATGCATATACATTTTCAAAGTACACATCGATTTCTCTAAATGTTATAACGATTTCATTGCAAGTCATAACGATTTCCACTCATATCGATTTCGATCTCAGAAAGATTCGCTAAGTGATCGTATCGATTTTGATCTCAGAACGATTCACTAAGTGATAGTATCGATATCGATCTCAGAATGATTCGCTAAGTGATCGTATCGATTTCGATCTCAGAACGATTCATTAAGTGATCGCATCGATTTGATAAGTGAGAACAACAATTTGCTCTCACATTGATTGGGTTTCACATCGATTTGATAAGTGAGAACAACGATTTGCTCTCACATCGATTTTGTTTCACATCGATTTGATAAGTGAGAACAACTATTTGCTCTCACATCGATTTGATAAGTGAGAACAACGATTTGCTCTCACATCGATTCGGTTTCACATTGATTTAGTAAGTGAGAACAACGATTTACTATCACATCGATTTGATAAGTGAGAACAACGATTTACTGTCACATCGATTTGGTTTCACATCGATTTGGTAAGTGAGAACAACGAATTGGTCTCACAACGATTTCTCTCTCATAACGATTTGATTAGTTCCACATCGATTTGGTATTTACATCGATTCGACAAGTTACAATAAACGACTTGGTCATTATAACGACTCGATAAGTTACACAACGATTTGCTTGCTGTAACGATTCGATAAGTCACAACAACGACCTGGTCTGTGTAATGATTCGATAAAACAAAACAACGATTTGGTTATAACGATTTGCTTGTAATGATTCGTTCTCAAACAATTCACTTACACAACGATTTCATAAGTGATTCTCACAACGATTTCATGAAATATAACGACTTGATATTCAAATATCTTGACAAGTCAAAGTCATCCCACGTATTTCTCTTTTATCCATGCATTAAATATAACCATACATTTCTCAGCACGATGCATGTCCAGATATCTGCTATTCTTATGCTTATGCATGTAATATCTTTTTGGAAAGACAAAATGGAATTTCTATTTTGATGTATTCTCACTCTAACGTTGACTGAAAACAAGAGACAGTTTAGCTGTCTACATTTTAGCATTTAATGTGTGCATGTCTCTGACAACACGACTCTATACAACGTTGGAAAAAGTAGAAGCTGGAGGATATCAAGAAGGATTTTCTTCTTACGTGCATGGAACGCAAAGAACCGTTGACTGCAAAGGAAAGCCATGCAGTCTAACATTCTCTAAACATAGAGACAACGGATACTTCAACGACTACTTTTCAAAAGGAGATATATATTGAAGACTAATGACTCCAGTAAAAACAACTTTTACAAGCTTAATCTTCATGATCTGCGAGCATCTAGAAGAGCCAAGCCTCACTCCATTGTTTTGTTTTGCTCTCAGCTCTCTGCGTTTCTGTGCCTAGATTTATGAGAGCTATAGTGTACTGAGAGTGTTCTTTGTCGAGGAGTTATATTGATTGATAAGGCGGGTTTACCTAGCTTCCGTCAGGTTTAATTGTATTCAGGGTGACCTTGAATGAGTTTGTTTTTGGATGGGTTGGTATTCGGGTTTTTCCTTCTTTGTATGGGTTTTCTGGCAGGGGTATGCCCCAAAGGTTTGTATCAAGTTTTATCTCATTTATAAAATATCAGGTTCCAGGGATTTGCACCAGGGGAGTGATCACACTATTCCCCGCTGGGGAGTAGTGCACTTAGCTGGTTCGCTGAACCTGTGACCTTTTTATAAAAAAAAAAAAAAGAGTGTTCTTTGTCGTAGATTTTTTCCTCTCAGTCCTTTGATTCGGATCAAGCACTGTTCTATTATCTTGATCTAGGGGGTTGTCTTCCCTTGAACACATCTTCGTGTTGTTCCCTTCGTGTTGAAGGAAGACCTGGGGGTTCCAGGGTGTTTTTTTTCCCTTCGTGTTGAAGGAAGACCTGGGGGTTCCAGGGTGCTGTATTCCTCTTCGGGTTATGAAGAGAAGACCAGCTGCGGCTGGGTGTGTAAGTGTCCTTGAGGGGGACTGTACCCTTGGGTAGTGAATCCTGAGTTGTTGCTCAGGGACTGGACGTAGGACTCCTGTGGAGAGGAGGTCCGAACCAGGATAAAATCTTGTGTAGTGTGATTGCTTGATTTGTGTTTGTTGTTTTATTTTCACTAACACTAACAATCATCGAAGTGTCTGTTGTGTGAACGTTTTTATTACAGGTTTTAAATAATCAAATTTTAAAGAATCCCATTCACCCCCCCACCCCCCACCCCCCCCCCCCCCCCGCTGGGCTTACTAGCTGGGCAACAAGTGGTATCAGAGCTAGTCTCTTCGACAAAGAAGAAGATCCAACGATCTGAAGAGAAAAGATCAAATGGCAGCCTAAGGTCACTTCGAAGGTCAGTCAGTAAATAGGCCACCGTTGTTCGATGGTGAAGACTACACATATTGGAAAACAATGATGGAGTTCTTTCTACAAGGACTCGACTATCAGATCTGGTCGATTGTTGAAGAAGGAGATCTTCTAGTCACGAATGAAAAAGATAAATGGACGGAAGATGACAAGAAGAAGATTTCCTTAAACTGCAAGGCCAAAAGCATCCTGTGTTGTGCTCTTAGCAAGAAAAAGTTCAACTGCATATCAGCCTGCAAATCCACTATGGAAATGTGGGAAAAGTTAAGGATCAGTTATGAAGGTACTGAAAAGGTAAAAGAAACCAGAATAGATATTCTGGTAACACAGTATGAGAGATTTCAGATGCAGCCCAGTGAAACAATTACACAGATGTATAGTAGGCTCACCGATATCACAAATGGATTGGCTAGTCTTCGTGTTGTTCCAGGGTGTTTTTTTCCCTTCGTGTTGAAGGAAGACCTGGGGGTTCCAGGGTGTTGCATTCCTCTTCGGGTTGTGAAGAGAAGACTAGCTGCGGTTGGGTGTGTAAGTGTCCTTGAGGGGGACTGTACCCTTGGGTAGTGAATCCTGAGTTGTTGCTCAGGGACTGGACGTAGGACTCCTGTGGAGAGGAGGTCCAAACCAGGATAAAATCTTGTGTAGTGTGATTGCTTGCTTTGTGTTTATTGTTTTCTTTTCACTAACACTAACAATCATCAAAGTGTCTGTTGTGTGAACATTTTTTATTACAGGTTTTAAATAATCAAATTTTAAAGAATCTCATTCACCCCCCCCCCTCTGGGCTTGCTAGCTGGGCAACAATTCTGATTTGGTAAGAACAATTTTGCACTCTTTATCATCAATTTGGCACACAAAAGCTATTGTGATTGAAGATTCTAAGGATTTATCCAAAATGTCCTTGGATGAACTTATATGATCTTTAATGACATATGAAATAAACCTGAAAAGGACTGAAGAACACATGCTTAAAGCTAAATCAGTAGCACTTAAGGCTTCATCAAGTCACAAAGAGAAAATCTAAGAGAAATATAATATGAAGAGTCTGAATCTGATGAGGATGAGATTGCCTTCATGACTAAACATTTCAAAAAATTCTTAAAATCAAGAAGAGAAAAATTCAATGGAAAGAATAAATACTTTTCTGACAAAAAGAATTCTTCTTCTTCAAACAATAACATTGGCAAAAATGAAAAGACTGATAAGTTTATTATTTATTACAGGTGCAGCAAGCCAGGACATATGAAAGGTGAGTGTCCTGAGCTCAAGAGAG
Source organism: Colocasia esculenta (assembly GCA_014218235.1). Lineage (NCBI taxonomy): Eukaryota > Viridiplantae > Streptophyta > Magnoliopsida > Alismatales > Araceae > Colocasia > Colocasia esculenta. Next base: position 97,730,299 of record CM024755.1, on the reverse strand, counting down.
AAATGCACAAGAAATACAAAAAGAATATCAAAATGAAGAAGCCAAAAGCAATGCTAGCAACTTGGTCGGATGGAGACCAAAGTGAAGAAGAAGGAGAAAATTCCTCAAGTTCTGAAGATGAGGAAATGCACAAGCTAGGACATATGAAAGGTGAGTGTCCTTAGCTCAAGAGGGAAATACACAAGAAATACAAAAAGAATATCAAAATGAAGAAGCCAAAAGCAATGCTAGAAACCTAGTCGGATGGAGACCAAAGTGAAGAAGAAGGAGAAAATTCCTCAAGTTCTGAAGATGAGGAATTGTGCTTTATGGCAAACAACAATGATAGTAAGGTAAGCTCGTCTTTTGAGCAATACACTGTTGGTGATTGGCAAGATGCATATGCTACCTTGGTTGAGAAATATTCTAAAATAAGAAAAGAAATAAATGTTTGAAGAAGAAAATTGATAATATTTTGCATGATACTTCTCTAACTAGAAGAATATTTGAACTTGAAAATGAAATTTCTGAACTCAGTGATGAAAAGGAAGAACTTCTGAATGAATTGGATGAGTTTAAGATTACATCTCAAAAGGCTAACAATGAGTTGGTAAAGTTCTCTCAGAAAATGGAAATGCAACAAAAAGAAATACAACAAGTAATTGATGAAATTCAAAAACTTAATAAATTACTGACTGAAAAGGATCAAGTAATAAAAAAAAATTACAAATGGAAAAGAAAATCTTGATGCCTTGTTAGGATTAAAAATGAATGCTGAAAAGTATGGACTGAGATTTACCACAAAAGGAACAATGAAAAATAAAATTGATGAAAAGAAAGAAAAATCTTTAAAAATTTCTTTGATAAAATTTGTCAAAAGCAATAATTCAGAAAACAAAATAAACAATTGTCAAAGGAAACATCTGAAATAATAAAAAATAATAATAAAAATGATGTATCCAATCAAAAGAAACTAATCAAGTCGACACATGCTTCAGAGAGGTCGACACAAGTTAACCATAGGTTAAAACCTGTGGCCAATGTGTCAACGCATGCTCAACATAGGTCGACCTATCTGTCTCTGAAAAATAAAAGGATATTACACAAAAATTTAAACAAAAATCTGAAAAATTATAAAAATGCAAAAACATGATTTCATGATGTTGATTGGAGGTCTAGAGCATCATATCAATCAAATTACATAAATTCTTGGAATCAATGGTACAACAGTCCTCATTTGTATAACTTACACTCTTTCTATCCAAAATTTTCAAGACCACAATAGAATTTTTGGTCTGGATTTTCACACATGAATAATCATGCCAAAATGTATACCTTCCTTGTTTCTGAAAGAAAAAGTACTGGTGTTTACATTCCAAATCATGATGTTTAACTACCAAAAAGGGAAGTTATTTCAAAAATAAACCACAAACCAAAAATGACTCAAATGTGGGTTAGAAAAGATTTACTATTTCTGCTCAATCAAACTGATGATCCCAATAATGTTTGGGTACCAAAATCTTTCCTTCTCTGATTTGAATTGTGCACGAAGACCGTGCACCCAGCTCAAATGTGTGGTATCTTGATAGTGGGTGTTCACGACACATGACTAGTGACAAAACCAAATTTTCATGTTTGATTGAAAAGGAAGGAGGATCAGTCACATTTGGAGATAAAAATAAAGGGAAAATAATTAAATTTGGAAAGGTTGGTGAATCCTCTTCAAAGTCAATTAACAATGTTTTGCTTGTTGATGGTTTAGATTATAATTTGCTGAGTATAAGTCAATTGTGTGACAAGTCATAAGGTTGTTTTTGAATCAAACTTCTATAAAAGAATTGACTCTTCATCTGAGAAAATAATCTTCTTTGGAAAAAGAGAGAACAATATTTACTTGATAAATCTTAACAAAAATTTTGATGAAAAAATCTGTATGGTTACTAATATCTTAGTCATGCAAGTTTCAACACTTTGAATATACTCTTAAGGCTAAATCTTGTTAAAGGACTTTCTAAATCTTTTCCAAATGTTGAGAATCAAGTTTGTGGGATATTTGCTCAAGAAAAACAAACCAAAAAATCTTTTAAATTTTTCAATTATATACTTACTTCTAAGCCACTAGAATTACTTCATATGGATCTTTTTGGGCCAACAAGAATTCTTAGTCTTAGTGGAAAACGATATGGATTTGTCATCATTGATGATTTTACTAGATATACTTGGGTTATATTTCTATCCCACAAAAGTGATGCTTGTCAAGAATTCATGAAATTTTGTAACACTACCTTAATGGGATTTTCACACAAAATAAAGTCTATTTTGACTGATCATGGGGGTGAATTTGAAAATAAGGCTTTTTTCTGATTTGTGTGCTGAGTTGAGCATTTTTCACAGATTCTCTTCTCCAAGAACTCCAAAACAAAATAGAGTTGTGGAAAGAAAGAATAAAACTCTTGTGGAAATGGCAAGGTCTATGCCCTTGGAAAGAAAATTGCCTAAATCCTTCTGGGCTGAAGCTGTGAATACAGCAAATCACATTTTGAATAGAGCATTGGTCAGACCAAAAATTAGAAAAAACTTACCCTATGAACTTTTGAAAAACAAAAAACCTGTTGTGTCTTACTTTATAGTTTTTGGTTGCAAATACTTTGTACATAACAACAATAAAGAAAACCTTGACAAATTTGATGCTAAAAGTTTTGAAGCTATTTTTCTTGGTTATTCTAAAATTTCTAGAGCATATAGAGTTTACATTCTTAAGAATAAATTTGTGGAAGAATCTCCACATGTATGTAATCACGAGGTTATGCGCCCATCGAAACACACAACATGTTTAAAATATGCAAAGCATAGATTAAGGAATGTGATCGCCACCTAATAAGTTGCCCTAAATATGATTGAAACTAAGGCTAACGTGCTAGGAAAAGGAATGAGAACTTGGCACTTACTGATGTCGCGACGGGTATCCCCGTCACGATACTGTCTCTATCGCGACGCCTTGATAGAGCACGTTAACCGTGTCACGACGCAGATGGCTGACGCATTCTCTGCAGTGCGGGAGAATGGTGGGGGGACCTTCTTCTTGCCCTCCAGCCAGCTAGAGAGCAAGAGCTCCTCGTCTTTCCTTGCCTAGGTGCCTACCAAAACAATGAAAACAACAAAAGAAACCATGTTAGGCCTTATTTAAGTGAAGCAACTATTCAAAATGAAATGAGAAGGGAAGAGCATGAAGGGAATGAACCTGGGGGTGGTTTTTAAACTCCTTGGGTTGTATAAAAATGTGGGAAAAGGAAGAGATATGATCCTATCTAAAAGAAAAATAATGACATGCATGAAGAGAAAATGAAAGAGGAAAGGAAGAAAGAGCCCCAAAGGGGCGACTCCCTGGCCGTAATATGGTGTCCTTGGTCGTGTAGAAGCCTCGAAAGACTGTGGAAGCCGCCTCCTCAGTTACCAAGCTCCATGTTTGAAAGAATAGTCATAGCTTGATGATGTAGATAGTGGAGAAATGGGTGGGAATGAGAGAGCCACAAGCCAAGGGGAAGTCCTAGAAGGATTTTGGCAGCACTTCGTGGCAAAATGGGCTCTCTTCCCTCTGTTGAAAGTGGAGTGTCACTTATATAGAGAAGAGAGAGAATATCTCATCCTTAAGTGATAATGACCCATGAAATTGATAAAAACCATGTAAATCCGGATGGGGAGAGTCCTAGGAGGGTTCCAAGGAGGGATGGAACCTCAAAATGTGCATAGGAGGTTGTGGGGGTTGTTTGGGTGATGATAAGGCCAAAGGAGGATAAAGTGGAGGTGGTTGCGGAGGCCAGCGCATGCAGAGCATGTCGCGACAGGTCGTAGGGATGCGACAAGGCTTGTCGTGATGGCCATGATGGTCGCGAACATAAAAGAACGTGAATGGATATGCATGGTGTGTCGCGACAGTCAAGAGGGCTGCGAACTAGACTAACACGACGCCACGACCCGTCGCGTTAAGGATGATCAATGATTCTTGGGTTATTGTTCAATTATTTAGAAGAATAATCAATTATTTAAGCACAAGGACTCTTGAAATGATAATTGGATGGGATAAGGTGAAAAATGGGCTTGTAATGGGCTCAAAACATAGCTAACATATGGGCTCAAGGTGAGTAACCAACTTGGGGCTCATTAAGAGAACAAGAAATGTGGTTCAACTTATGGGCCAGAATCGGGTGTCTACAATGTAGTCTTTGATGAAAATTCTTGTAAATCTGATGACTTTACATCTTGCAGGACTCTACAAAATGTAGAAGAAGATGACTTCATTGTTAAATCTTCGCCAATCATTGAGGAGCATGAAGGAACATCAGAAAATCTGAATAATCCAGTACCTATCACAAATGGATTAGGTAATATTGCTTTAGAATTGCATGAAACTGATGAGGTAACATCTGAACCAAGAATGTTAAAAGATCATCTTGCAGAGAATGTAATTGACAATTTGCATAATAGAGTTAGAACTAGATCTTCTTTTCAGAATGTAATAAATGAAGACCTCTTAGCACTAATTTCCTAGATTGAACTTAAGTCTATTGATGAAGTACTAACCAGTGAAGATTGAATCAATGCAATGCATGATTAACTTCATCAATTTGATAGAAATAAAGTATGGGAACTAGTATCTAGCTAGTGACCAATCTGTGATTGGCACTAGATGGGTGTTCAGAAATAAACTGAATGAAAATGGACATGTTATAAGGAATAAAGCTAGATTAGTTGCTAAGGGGTACAATCAAGAGTTTGACATTGATTTTGAAGAATCATATGCCCCTATAGCTAAACTAGAAGATGTGAGAATCTTTCTTGCATTTGCATCATCCTTGAAATTTAAAGTTTATCAAATGGATGTAAAAAGTGCCTTCTTGAATGGTTATATCAAAGAAAATATTTTTGTGGAACAACCTCCTGGATTTGAAAATGAGAAATATCCTGATCATATTTTTAAACTTAATAAAGCTCTTTACGGTCTTAAGCAAGCTCTAAGATTTTGGTATGACCGCTTGAGCTCCTTTCTGTTGAATAAAAGATACACAAGAGGTAATGTAGACCAAACCTTATTTACAAAAAATTGTCAATAATCAGATCATTGTTGTTAAAATTTATGTTGATGACATAATTTTTGGGTCTACAAATAAAAAACTGTGCATTGAATTTGCTAATCATATGCAAACTGAATTTGAAATGTGTTTGATGGATGACTTACAATTCTTTTTGGGACTGCAGGTACATCAAACCAATGAAGGGATATTCATAAATCAAACAAAGTATGTGAAAGAACTTCTGAAGAGATTTGATTTTCAGCACCTCAAACATTCAAGCACACCAATGGCAATAAATGTAAGATTAGAGGAAGATTCATCTGATAAGTCTGTAGATTTAAAGACCTATAGAGGTATGATTGGTTCTCTACTTTACCTCACAACCTCTAGACTAGAAATTCAATTTAGTGTGTGCATGTGTGTTAGCTTTCAAGCCAATCCTAAGGAAAGTCACATGTTGGCTGTCAAAAGAATTTTTAAATATCTTGTTGGAACATGTGAACTTAGAATATGGTATTCTGTTGGTTGCAAGTTAGATTTAATTATTTATTGTAATTCTAATTATTTTGGTTGCAAGATTGATAGAAAAAGTATTAGTGGCTTATGTTTATATCTAGGTGGATGCCTAATCTCTTGGGCTTCTAAAAAGCAACATTCAGTAGCTCTATCCACTGTAGAGGCTGAATATGTTGTGGCTGGTTGTTGTGGCACTCAAGTTCTTTGGATGAAACACCAACTCCTAAACTATAATCACAAATTGGATTGTATTCCTATTCTATGTGATAAAACTAGTGCAATCAATTTGTCTAAAAATCCAATTCAACATTCACGAACAAAACATATTGAAATAAGGTATCATTTTTTAAGAGATGAGGTTGCTAAGAAATCATTTAAACTTCACTTTATTGAAACTGAAAAGCAAATTACAGATATTTTCACCAAGCCTCTTTCAGAAAACATATTTTCATCATTACGAAGAGAGCTTGGTTTATGCAAATTTTCATATCCTTGATATCTTCCATCTCCTTTTTGCAAATAAAAATCTTTTTTGTTCTTACTAATAAATTTCTGCTTCTCACATTGCATTAGCATTTTTGGTATATCAATTGTTGAGGGGGAGCTGTGTCATTTAATAAAACATTCTTGATGGTTTTTCTTTCAAATCATTCAATTCTTCATTCATCAATAATCTTCATATTCACATTGTCAAGGGGAGCTACATGAAAGGGGGAGTCATTGTCAATTCTTCACTCACTTTTCTTGACACTACTTGTCTATCTTGAGCCCCAACAATCAAAATTTTTGAGTCCTTGTGCTATTTTTATATGATAGACTTAAGACATTCAAACTAAACTAATTGTGCGTTTAGTTTAATTTCAAAGATTCACTTTCATATCAAGGTTGTGTCATCTTAATGCCGAATGTCTTTAAAATGACTTGCAAAACTCTTGTAGGCACATGAGTGGCTTTAATGTTTAACATGTGCATGTTTAAGCTTCATTTTTACCACATGTTAAGAATAATATCTCTACATTCATAGCCATGATTTTTCTGGCCAAAGCAAATATAATCTTGCACAACATCAAAAGAAAATGATCAACTATAGCAACCCGATATTTTAAATAATTAAATAAATAGAAAAAATGAATTAAATAAAACTCAATAAACAACAAAGAGTAATGGGTTTGATTGAATTAGTCCACACAAAGGCTATTGGGCCAAATTAGGAGTATGGGTTATGAAGCAAGAAGAAATACCCCTAAATTCGTGACCATAATTGTATGAAAAATAGGAAAGGGTAAATTAGGGTGAAAACTAAGGAAATTAACCATGGATGGTAGGCCAATTCGTGACCCACCATAGCTAGCACCTTCTAATAGTGATTCTACACCAATTGGGAGGAGAAATCTTCAAAATATGGAAAGATCTAGCTAGAACCGCACCCTCTCCTTTCCTAGTTATGTTAGGACTTGAAATAAACCCTAGACCTATAAGTATTCGTCCTAAGACTAAAGGGGAAGGTCCATCAACGTGTTGGGGTCATGGGAGGCTAACCTAGAGCTCCAGGAGCAGAGGAGGACGGCTGGAGAATGGAGCTTTTTCCTCAACCGTGCTCTGTTGCGATTTGTGCACAACCCGGTCTTAGATCTTCACAAAGGTAGGTATTCTCGGGCCAAAGATGAATCTAACTCATACCATCTTGTAGTACATCTTGTCTAGTTTCATACGCAAGTGATTTTCCCAATTTTCATCATGTATCCATCGAGTTATAAGCATTTTCCTATCATCACGCAAGTCTGTACCATTTCTTGTTCATGCTAGTTTGCATGCCAATCGAAACCAAATTGATTCGGTCCAAAGGCATAGTTCTCTTATACTAGATGTCCCCTACAAGTTCCATGTTCATCACTTTGTCCCTAGTGCTCTAGTTTGTGAGTTATAAGCGTTGCATGAAGATCGCTGCATGTTTCTATGTTCTCGGGCTGCATGTTTGAATCGCGATGTAACCATACATCGCGTTTCAATGACTGGTATCACATAGATCATGACCGTCGCATTTACCTGAAAGGCGAGCACCCATGTCGTCATGTTTTGGATCATCCCGTGCATTAAACTGTGTGCGCATTGACTGTCAGAAGACCTCTAAAACGCGACCACTAAGGTCGTCGCGTTTCACTGTCGTTTCCCGCCTCCGGAAAATTGCATCGTTTGAATAATTAGGGTTTGCATGAACGCGACGGTCCTCATCGTCGTGTTTCTGACAGCCAGTTAAACGCGACCATCATACCCGTCGCGATTTACCTATGTTATTCCAGCAGCGATTATTGTGTTATTTAAGTGATTATTTAGGGTTGTTAAGCATGTGTATACCCTGCAAAACTGTGTAATGAACAGTAAACCATCATGTTATTGAATTTTGATATATGTCACATAATTTCTTTAATTTAAAAGTTAATGTGCACGATCATTCCATGTCTCATGATTTCATGCACATGCACACACCAAATACATATCCTTGCCATGAATCTATGCAGAAAATACATGAAATAAATTATCTAGTAATTTACTTCAATAATTGTACAATTATCCCCCGATGATATTAATGACATTGTATCCATTTTCTTACGTGGATTTGGAATACCGATATCGTCGTTCCACTGTTCTAGAATTCCTCTAGAACGTCGAGCAACTCATTTTCTCTACACACTACTCTCTTGACAAGTTGGAACCTTTCAATCGAACATTCCGTTCTGGTAGACAAGGGACCTTTTGTTAAGACCTCCGTAAGACTCCGTACTCTGTGGATTCCCTCATGGAAACCGAGCTGGTTGTACCCTAACGCCCATAACACCTTTAGGGATCAATATGATCCAAATGGCTTTAGAAGTTCTCTCTTATCTTAAATCACGTCGGACCTCTAGACTTATGTATAACATGGCCAGTGGAAGGGTAGTGAATTCCACCTGACTGCCAACACCAATTGTGTGTGTTGGTATCATGCTTAGGTGTTTACATGTTTTACGGCTTTAATATTAATTGTGTTTTCTCGGCTTGGGGGAGTTACCCTACTGAGCCGATGACTTGTGAGGCTCACCCCTTTTCCTTCCAGGTGAGGGAGAGCAGGAGGCTTCACGTCCCTCTAGTAGTTCGGACCAGCCTCATAGTGGAGTCAGACTGTCACCACCAGCAGAGTAAAGTTCATACATGTGGAGCCTTTGGGGTTGTCCCGGCCTGTGTTTATGTTTATGTTGATTATGTAAGGAACCTGGTATGTACTTTTCTTATGGACATGTATGAGAAACATATCGTATATGTGCTTAATGTGGTTCTTTTGTATTTTCACGGACATATGTGTTTGATATCCCTTACGAAGCTTCGGCCCGATCGCGGGAGACGGAGTCGTGTCAAGCTCGTTATAGTGTTAATGGGTTTGAACGGCATGGTCCGTTACAGTTGGTATCAGAGCAAGATCCGTGTAAATATGTAAGAACAGGAAGAGTACATAATAGTACCTTATCATGGTCCTCTGCTAGTAGTTGGTCTTGTTTTTGTAATAATATACTTGTTGTTTTGTGTGGATGGAATGTGTATGTGCAGGCTTATAATGGCTGATAGACGAGATTGGGGAGGAGGAGGTGATGACCCTGAGGAGTCTACTCATCAAATGATAGAGAGAATGTGGGAAAGTCTCACACATATCCGGACAAGGTTAGATCAGCAACTACCGGGGCAATCTTCCAGGGTAGCACCACCGGTGATGGAGGAGATAATGTCGGCACCATTAGTACCACCTTATGGAGTAGAGGCACCCCCTGCAGCACCTTTACCTCCAGTGGTACCGGTGAGGCCATCAAGTGTGGAGGAGTTCACAATAATGGTGGAGAGGTTCTTACGTTTGCAACCACCAACATATTTGGGAGGCCCAAATCCAGATACAGCTGAGCATTGGATCCATGAGATTGAAAGGGTATTTGTCACAATGAGATGTCCCCAGGCGGATAGAGTTATCTTAGCAACATATCAGTTGAGGGGTTTTGCACAAGAATGGTGGAGACTTAAGATGCAGACCGTGTTTGCCGGTAGAGCTGAAGAAACAATTACTTGGCCCGAGTTTCTTGAGGTTTTCAATAACTCTTTCTTTCTGGTACAAGTTCAGCAAACAAAAAGGGAGCAATTTAGAACACTTCAGCAAGGGAACTTGTCAGTGTTGGAATATCAAATGTGATTCATGGCCTTAAGCAGGTATGCCCCGTATGTAGTAACCAACAATGCAATGATGATTGAGTACTTCATTCGGGGAATGAGGCCAGAGTTGCAAGATGCGGTTATTCCTCTGATGTGTGGTACAGTGGAAGAGGTAGCCCAAAGAGCAGCAATTCTTGAAAGAACAATTCAAGCCAGGCAGTCTAGTGGGTCGGGATCAAGTGGTGGTAGTTTCTGACTTCCACAGCAGTCCGCAGGTGTTAGCAAAGGAAAGGCACCTTCGGGAGGATCGTCTTCTTCGGGCTTTGGAAAATGGGGTAACAAGTTGAAAAGGATGTTTAGAAGTCTAGGAGGTGGCAAGCAACAAGGATTTCAGCAAGGGCGTGGTTACAAACCGGAGATGGTTGAGTCTCAACAAAGCACGGCAAGGTAGCCTAGGGAATTTCGGTGTTACAATTGTGATCAGCCGGGGCATATGGTGAGAAATTGTCCATACCCAAGGAGAACTAATTATGGTAGAGGAGCACCACAACAGCAACAACAACAACCACCATCGGCAGGGCTAGGAAGAGGCGCACCTTACCAAAGGGGCGAAGGACGAGGTCGAGTAATGGCGATTACCAGGGCTCAAGAAGAAGCATCAAATTTGATTGAAGGTATTATACCGGTCTTTGAATTTTCAGCAAGAACATTGATTGATCCGGGTGCATCCCACTCTTTCATTTTCAAAGATTTTCTTGATGTTATGGTGCATCCTTTTGAGGAGAGGCAATGTGAGCTTATGGTGGAGGTACCGTCGGGGGATTTCATGCTTACCACATGTTACTTGGATGAGGTACCTATTATGATTCAGGGTAATCAGTTGCCGGCTAGGCTTTATGCTTTGCAGTTAAAGGAGTATGATATGATATTGGGTATGGATTGGTTAGAGGCATATGGAGCAGTGGTGGATTGCAGGAAAAAGAAAGTGAGGTTCAGCTATCCAGGAGAAGATTTATTTGAGTTCCAAGGTATGCCATTCTACACTCCTAAATTCATTATCTCTGCCTTAAAGGCTAGGATATTGATTAATGCAGGGTGTGTAACCTATTTGGCATATGTTAATTTGGTTGAGGCAAAAAAGGCAGTGGATATGGTACCTGTTGTTAGAGAATTTGTGGATGTGTTTCTGGAGGAGTTACCAGGTTTAGCACCGCATAGAGAGTTAGATTTCACTATTGAGTTGTAGCCGGGTAGTATGCCTATTTTTAAAGCACCATATAGGATGACACCTGCAGAATTGAAGGAGTTAAAGAAGTAATTGCAGGAGTTACTTGAGAAAGGGTTCATTAGGCCGAGTCATTCACCATGATGTGAATCAAGGATGAACTGATTTATGGGTAATATGCAAATGGTTGTTCTATTTTCTGTAAATTCTGCATAGCTCAAAAAAATGTGAAAATTTGCATGTATGATCTGCAATGTAAACAGCCAGTGGTTAAAATTGTATGTTGATTGGGCAATAGTAAGTGATATTTATGCAAATTTCATGAAGAAATGATTAATTAAAGCATGCTTATTGTGATCATAGATTCGTTAAATAGTTTTAACGTGATTAGTGTAAATCCCTGAATGTTTAAGTCTTATGAACAGTAGTACCATGATAGGGGAAACTGAACCATGTGCATGAATGTGAAAATGGAAATGAGGTGTTAATTAGTGAGAAATTGTGTGTGTGTTAAATTGGGAAATGTGTAAATTGTGTCGTGTGTGACACTGCTTCCATAGAGGGCTGTGGAACCGTACCGTGGTAAAGTCCCCATGGGAATGTTCAATGTGTTTGATATCCTATGGGCATTAGGATGAGATCCTGGAGGTGGACAAGTACCACTGGTTAGGGTGGAGAGTACTTCTCCCAGTCTGCGCAGTACCAAGATTCGTCACTGTGTTGCCTAGGTGGCGTCTATGTGTTATGTGAATATGCTATATGTGTCCTTCTAGTGGTGGTTTGGACTATGTGTCACGGCATTTAAATGAGAATAATGTGATTGTGTAAAAGTGAAAATGCGTGGTGTGTATGTGAATATGTGAACCCAATGTGATAGCATGTAGAATTGTGAAATATGATATGATGGAGTTAGATTCATGTCAAAACAGCAAGCATAGTATGTTTACAAATGTGATATGCATGTGAAAAAGTACGTAGAATCCATGTTAGGAACGCTCTTCCTTTATGTGTAAAATTTCATGTCTCAATTGCTATCATGTTGCAACATAGATATAAATTTAGCTATCATGTGAGTAAATGTATAGAAAGCATGCGGTAGGTATATTATTGTGAAATGCCATAAACCATGTATCATGCGTTATGAAATTGGTAGAAGTATCATGATAGGCTTTCTTAAAGATTGTTCAAACCATGTTGCATGTATTAATTGACATAATTGAGAGTAGAATGTGCGCATATGTGTGTATGTATAATGTGTATGGATTACTTGTTGAGTCTTTTAGACTCACTCTTACTTCTGCGTACAGGTTTAGCACGTGACCCTACTTCCTTGGAGGAGATCGTTGAGAGCGATTCCGAGCGAGGAGAGTAGATTGTTGTGGAGTCACCGACATTGTACCTTCTTCTTCCATAGTATGAAATTAAAGACTTGTGTAATTGTGGATGAACAATGTAATTTAGATCTAGAATTTCATTATGTGGACTTTAGTTCTTTTAAATTGCTATATGGGCTATGTATGTCTAATGTGGATGATGAAATAAAATTGACAGTTAATTATTTTACTTCCGCTGTTCTATGTCTATATTTGTGTACATCTCAATCTTGTGGTAGTGATGGGTAAATGTCCCACTGTAACGATGTTCACTATATCGACGTGGATTGGTATAATCATACCGGTATAAGGAGGGTGTCATACTAGGTCAGACAGACAGAATGCAGCGCAAGGTCCTGCTGCGTTAAGAACGTGATGGGATACCTTATCGCGACCCTGTTCAGAACACGACTTATCAGGTCGTTGCATTCTCAAGGTTTCTGCCCAAGCTCGAAAGGGAAAACAACACTCCTTGGATTGCGGTCTATACTTCCAAGGTTTTGACACAGGGGGTATTTAAAAATTGAAATCTTAACGTACACTTGATGAAAAATCATAAAACCAGTTTTAAACGAAACTAGACTTGTAGGACTAAAGAGTAATTAAAATCTTATCATGGTATCAACAGCTTATGAGTAGGTTCTTTCACGATGAACCATGAATATGACACAATGATGAAAAGTGATTTAATTCGAGAAGAGTACTTGATAGAAATTGGGGAAAAGTATGTCAATGGATTCCTGACATCATGTAATATGTACAATAAAAGTTTCATGGCACGAGATCAAGCATAGACCGGGATTTAGGATGAACATGATGGGTCGGGTACATGTTCTTAACAGAACTTCAAACATGAAATTGACATGATAGGGACGATAGAAATTAGGGAAAAGAGAGGACTTTTGTTCCTGAGATCAAGAACAATCTACAGACGAGTTTAATTTAATTTTGCTTGTGAGATTGCCTACCTTTGGACGATGTAAACTCCTAGGGTTAAGAACGTGAAGAACAAGCTTGTAGATCTTCTACTCGCCTTCTCCCCACAATTCCCTCCTCCTTTGGCATCTCCTCCACATCCAAAAAGTCTCAGCAGAGTAATAGGGTCGACCATGAAGGGTTTGGGGGTTTATTTATACATCTAGCATTGTTAATTCCTAACACAACTCTAACTTCCCTTTAACTCTGAATTTTCATATTTATCTTACCTTCATAGCATTAATCCTCCTATTTGGGTTAGGATGGGATTCCAATTTCGTGGCTAGCAAGTTAGGGTAGGGTTAGGAGTCTATTTTAGATATATATGAGTCATGTTAGTGATTTACTTGCCCTTTTTTAATTAGAAAATAATAGAGTTATGAATTTTATAGTATTTCCTTTTACTCTATCTTTTAAAACTCCTATTTTGGCCCAATAACTCTTATATGAACCATTTATTAAAGCCCATCACTTACTTTTGCTTAAAGGGTTTTAATTTATAGGATTTCTTTCTTTGAAATTTATGGGTATTGTCAATTCAATAGTATTCTTGTTATTTCATTACTTTTAACTTCTATTTTTGATATAATATATTATTTTTTATTATATATATATATATCATTTATTTTATTTTTAAATTACTGGGGTATTACATAACTTCTCCTCAACCATCATCCCAACCAACCTCCTCCAATTTGCCTCAAACTGAAATCAAACTTGAAGATATTATGTTTGATGCTCCACTGGCTCCTCAAGTCTCATCCTCACAGTAGCACAAAATCCAAGAGAAAATAGCCTGAAGATAGTGAACCCAACTACCCCCCACTATCCTACCACTCTATTCACCATCCAGGCAAACAAATTCTCCAAAAGTATCTTAAATTTTGGAAATATCACCTGACTCTTAGACTACCACAATTGGACCTTAAGAATTGGTTGTTTCTACTGGTTAATTTGAAATAATTTGATGGTAAGCAGCTTCAAGAAATTTTGGATAGCATAGAGCATCTGACTCACAACCAATGGCTTTGCCAAAATCCTGATGCTGCCAAATCCTTTTTAAGAATTAATGACAATGGAGTTAGAGTAGGTAGACAACAACTCAGTTTAGATGAATGGTTTGCACAAAAAGTTTACAAATGTTGGAGTTGAACTGATTGATCAAACTTCAACCTTATGTGATCGCCTGCTCAAGTTTAACAAACAATGGTTTGCTCTTAACCTACCACGACTCTCCTATTCTCAGTATGAATGTCTCTTGACATTTCATGCTCATCCTGATCCCTCCACCTCCCATATTCCTGAGAGTGACAAATATCCCTCCCTTATTGGAGCTATTGCCGCTAGCCCCAATCCTTCTAAGATTCTAAATCTGGCAATTAGAACTCAACGCAAAAAGCTAGTCAAATACCAAACCTCTCTCTCCCTTTTCGAATGTCTCATTCTTATTTCCAGAAAATATTATTCTCTTACACATTCCATTCAACTCATTTTGGCTCAGGTAGGGAGACTATCTCTATATGAATGGTCCAAATGCCATCCTACACTTACTGCTGAATACACTTCCTTTGTGGGTGACATTGATGCCTTATTTGCTCATAAATATGACATACTAGGTGGCAATCACACTCCAATTTGGACTAAAAGATTTAACCTATACTATAAAGCCAAATATGATGCACAGGCAGAATGCTTCTTATGGGCTATGACCTCTACTTTCTTCTTCCTTCAGTGCAAAAATCAACAGCTTCTGTTCATCAGATTTCATTCAAAATCAAACCACATCACTATCAAAACCCTTTATAAAAGGCATCTTGCATTTCTCAAACGCACCCTCAGTTCAGACACTCATATGAACTTCTCCCTACTTGAAAGATGCTTGCAAAGCACTGAATCTAACCTTCACAAACTCCTCCTTGTTGGCCCACTTGGATGGCAGCAAGCTACCATGAGGGGGGGGTGAATAGGTAATTTGAAATCTAAAAGACAAAATCACCACTTGAAACTTTGGTTAGTAAATGTAGTTGTGTGCGGTAAAGAGTAATAATGCAGAAACTATTAAAGAAATAATCACACACAAGAATACAATGATTTATCTTAGTTTGGCCCTTCCAAATGGAAGTCTTGAGTCCAGTCCCTAAGCAAAATCTTGAGATTTCATTAACCGAGGTACAATCCCCCCAAGGATATACAACCCCTAGCTCCCAAGCTGGTCCTCCTCCTTTTCGAGTAGGAAGGAAACTCACTTCTGTTATAGGTCAAGAAGCCACCCTCCTGAAACAAACTCTAGTGCGGTTCTGTTGGTACAAACCCCAACTCGGTTTTTCCTTAACACAAGGGGAACACTGGTACAAACCCCAGATGGTCACAACCCCCAGTTAACCTGCTGGTCCTCCCTTTACATAGGAAGAGGAACACTGTATACAGTCCTATAGTTGGACACAAGTCTTTCTTAGAAACGAAAGAGCAGGCTGAGAGCTATACAAGATAATCACTAAGAAACTCAAACTCTTAGCTAACTGACGCTCCCCAGATTTACAATGTTGTGCAGAGAGAGGGAAGAGAGATAAGAAGCTTGAATGCTGAGAAGACTTCAAATGCTCGTGGGTGCTCTTCTTCTTGAATCGGCTAGAGCTCTTTCTCTCTTTTGAGTGTGTGGCATTTGGACACTCACTGGATGTACACTCCTTGAAAGATTTTCAGCTTTGCTCTCTTTCTCTTTTGCTTCAAGGTCTTCATCCTTTATAGAGCCAGAAAGATAGATCTGTTGGAGGATAGCCATTGGAGCTCTTGAATCCGTTGAGACTCTTCATCTTATGCTCTTCTTCTCCTTCTATCTAACGAATGTCATCTTGAGTCTACTGACTACTTGGAATAGAAGATGTTCTTCCAGATGGTGCATGTTTCCAAAGCCATAGGTAGCAAGTATTCCCTTTTTAAAGTATTGTTGACATGCACATAGAGGATCTGTTAGACTAAAGAAGCCGTGTGTCAGATAACCCATACCTCTTTTGTGGAGAGGTCCATGATTTCTGTTGATATCCAGATATGTTAGGTAAGTGTCTTTTTGTCTAGCAAGAAGGAGTCCTTTTAGTCTTCATTTTCTACTGACTCATTTTCTTGCCTACCCTGATAAGATAGAAAGCACGCAACATAAATATCTTAAAGATTTTAAGACTATTTGAACTTGAAGTTTAAAATCAAGTAAGCATCAAATGGTATATAAACAACATCAATTGGAATATTATATCACTAATTGAAATGAAATGAATGGCAATCGATATGATATATGTTATTTGTTCATCAATCATTGTATTATAATAGCAATCAATATGAAGTAAACTGTAATTGATAAAACAATCGATATGATCAAGATAATCGATATAGAAGTGGTCAACAATCGATATGATAATGAAGAGCAATCGATGTTCTTAAGGCAATCGATGTTTAAACATAACAATAATCGATGTTTAAGTATAACATCAATCGATGTTTAAGTTAAAGAGCAATCGATGTAAACTGGTCAGCAATCGATATAAAACTTCGATTGGGAAGGAGTCGAAGTGAAACTTTGACTGTCAACTTTGACTGCCACTTCGACCGAAGACTTAAACAATAATCGATATGAACTGGTCAACAATCGATATGAAACTTCGACTGGGAAGGAGTCAAAGTGAAACTTCGACTGCCAACTTTGAATAAAACATGTTATTTCTTATGCATAAATAATGTAGAAGAATGGTAATAAATATATTCATGTTCTTTACGATAATCATGATGTTTTTTTATCACCAAAATAAATAGATAAAATATAGGAGTGGTTCAACACTCCTTCCCTATTATGAGTCTTGTCTCTCTGAATTGTACCTGACTGATGATGATTTGTCACTCCCTTTTCGTTGAATTCACAAAAAGGGGGAGAGATATAAATGCAACTCTGTAATGTGAAAGGGGGAGATAAATCATATACACAACTCTATGTCTCGTATGTGTGATTGAATTTATTGTGTTATTACATTTATTTTAATTTTCATATCTTGTATTTTATCATCAACAAAAAGGGGGAGTTTGTTGAACCACTGTCCAAATATACTTAGCATCCTCACATTTCAAACCATGACATATATTAGTTTTGAAGATGACAAAATAAGCAGATGTTTATTGAAAATAAATCATGTCAATAATTACATTTTTTTTCTTACATATCACCTAGTACAATCTCAAAGGCAATACTTCATCATACAAGTTTTCCTTCTCAGACATCTTAAGTATAGCTTCAACTGACTTTGTTATATACGAAGTTCACTTCATCATGGTCGAAGCTTTACTTCATCATATCCAAAGTCTACTTCGTCATATGCGAAGTTAAACATGAAGTCTCACTTTAACTGACCACATTATAATCATTCTATTCAAAGATTACTTCGTCATATATGAAAGCCACTTTGTCATATATGAAGTCCACTTCATCATATCCGAAGTCCACTTCGTCATTTGCGAAGTTAAACATGAAGTCTCACTTCAACTAACCATGTTGTAATCATTCTATTCAAAGTCCATTTCATCATACTCAAAGTCCACTTCGTCATATCCGAAGTACCACTTTGAATGACAACGTTATATCTTGACTAGTTGTAAGTGCACACACAATCTATATAGATATTCTTTTTACCTGTCATGTCATTGACATTTGTTCATCACTTCATGACATTTTTCATAATAGAAAATACAATATTGACTCATAATGTAATTCATGATTGAATTTTTGCTCATGATATAATTCATGCTCTAAAGATACCTTGAAGAATAAGTTTTCATACAGATACATAATTGCTTAAAAGTCAAACTATTCTATGAAAATATTACGTTAACTCTTTTCAAATATTTCATAAATAAATTATCATATTGCTTTGTCTCATAAATCTAGAAATATTTGTATCTTGATTCTCTAGTCAAGCTCTGCGAAAAAGTTTTATGACACTTGCTGCAAACATATATTTTATCTTCTGTCAGAACAACACTGTTGCCCAGATAGCAAGCCCAGAGGGGGGGGTTAATGGATTGCTAAAGAATCTTTTTAGAATAATTTTTGTAAATAAAACGCTTGACAGAGAACACTAAGTTCGATAGTTAGAGTTAGTGTTAAATAAAGACAAAGAGAGCAAACACACAGACAACAGGAAATTTTATCCCAGTTTGGATCTCCTATCATAAGGAGTCCTATGTCCAGTCCCCAAGCAACACCTTGGGATTTCAGTAAGCAAGGGTACAGTCCCCCTTAAAGACACTTACACATCCAACAACAACTGGCCTTCTCTTCTCAACCCGAAGAGGAACTAAAGCACCTGATGCAACAAGTCTTCCTTCTTATCGAAGGGAACCTCCACCCACTCAAGCAGGTCTTCTCTTCACACCCAAAGAGGAACACTCAGAAAATGAGTAAGAAGTGGATGGCCCCTTGTAAGGCCCTCAAATTTTGTTGCATTATTGTATTGCATGTAAATAATTCATGTTGTGTATGTACGTATGTAAATATCTACGTAAGTACTAGTTAGTATACTATTACATGCATGTGTATGAATTAGATGTAAATAATGTACGAAGGATATGATGGTTGTGTGTGTGCGTAATAGTATACATATGACATATATAGGTATAAGGTGTACATGGTTCTGCATGTTTTAGAGTTCTGGCCGAAGGCCAGATTGGCGTCAATATCAATAGACATCGATGTGGTGTCGGCGTCAACCATATGGATGCCAACACTAACCCCAGCGTCCAGCGATGTGGACGCCAACTTCTCTGACCTGCATGCGTTGCAGACCCAGCTACAGGAAGACCAGGAAGGCCTCGAGCCCCAGCTCGAGTGTTTGCTTTAGCGCGCGAGGACGCCGAGCAGGCGGAGCATGTCACCGAAGGTATGGTTTTACTTTTAGGTGTGCACACTCGGGTTTTGTTTGATACGGGTGCTACTCACTCGTTCATTTCCGAGCGGTTTGCTAGGCAGTTAGCCCTAGAGTCAGGTGTAGAGTCTGAGGATTTAGAGGTCCCTTTGTCTATGCACACCCCTACAGGTACGGTATCGACTAGGAAGTGCATCCTGTCGTTACCTGTGTGCATTGAGGATAGAATCCTAGATGGGTGTTTCTTCTTGCTAAAAATGAAGGACTATGATGCTATTCTTGGTCTGGATTGGCTAGAGGAGCACTATGCGTTAGTGGATTGTCGTTGGAAGAGGATTGTTTTCCGCATTCTTGGTGAGGATGAGTTCTCTCATCCCTTGCCAAGGAACTTGGCGGGAAAGATAGTCATCTCTGCCATGAAGGCGATACGCATGGTAAACAAGGGTTGTGACGCTTTTCTTGCCAGCGTGGTACTAGTGCCAGAGGCTGATGAGTCTCCTACTCTTGCGGAGATTGAGGTAGTGCAGGATTTTCCAGACGTCTTTCCTGATGACTTGACTGAATTGCCACCGGATAGAGAGATAGAGTTTACCATAGAGTTGCTTCCGGGCACCTCTCCTATCTCGAAGGCTCCATATCGGATGGCACCTGTGGAGTTAGCCGAGTTGAGGAGGCAGTTGCAAGAGTTGCTTGATAAGGGATTTATTCGCCCTAGTGTTTCCCCTTGGGGCGCGCCTGTATTGTTCGTCAAGAAGAAAGACGGGTCACTTAGGTTATGCATTGACTACAGGAAGTTGAACCAAGTGACTGTAAAGAACAGGTATCCCTTACCTCGTATTGATGATTTGTTTGACCAGTTGTGAGATGCATCAGTCTTTTCTAAGATTGATTTGCGATCTGGTTATCATCAGCTGAGGATTCAGAGTGAGGATGTGTCCAAGACGGCGTTTAGAACCCGTTATGGACATTATGAGTTTTTGGTCCTTCCTTTCGGATTGACCAATGCCCCTGCAGCGTTCATGGATCTTATGAACAGAGTGTTTAGGCCTTATCTAGATAGCTTTGTCGTAGTGTTTATTGATGATGTGCTGGTTTACTCTCCGGACGAGGCCACACACCGTCAACATTTGAGGATAGTGTTAGAGGTTCTTCGTGAGCACAAGCTGTATGCTAAGTTCAGCAAGTGCGATTTTTGGTTGCGCGAGGTTCATTTCCTCGGGCATGTTATCTCTGGTGCTGGTGTTGCAGTGGATCCAGCAAAGGTCCAGGCAGTTATGGATTGGGAGGTTCCCAAGACCCCTCGGAGATTCGTAGTTTTATTGGTTTAGCTGGTTACTATCGGCGATTTATTGAGGGATTTTCATCCATTGCCGCCCCTTTGACTCAGCTTACCAGAAAGGGAGTGAAGTTTGTTTGGTCCGAGAAGTGTGAGAGTAGTTTTCAATTGCTGAAGACTAAGCTCACGACAGCCCCGGTGTTGGTCTTACTGAGCGGTGTTGAGGGTTTTGCTATCTACACGGATGCGTCTCGGATTGGGTTAGGCTGTGTGCTAATGCAGCAGGAAAGGGTAGTGGCTTATGCTTCTCGTCAGTTGAAGGAGCATGAGAAGAACTATCCGACTCATGACTTGGAGCTCGCAGCAGTGGTTCATGCACTAAAGATCTGGAGGCACTATCTTTATGGTGTCAGATTTGAGGTCTTTACCGACCACAAGAGCTTGAAGTATCTTTTCTCCCAAAAGGAACTAAACCTGAGGTAGAGAAGATGGATTGAGTTCTTGAAGGACTATGACTTCGACCTTCAGTATCACCCTGGGAAGGCGAATGTCGTAGCGGATGCTCTGAGTAGAAAGAGGCCATCTCTTCAGCAGGATTGGAAGATGTTGGAAGATGCGGCTTGCGCGTTGACTGAGTTAGAGCCATCGCTATGCCAGGCTTTTGTAGCTCAGTTATCTCTTAGGTCCTCGGTTTTGGATGAGGTGATCGAGCAACAAGGAGCCGACCCTAGACTCTTAGAGTTAGTGGGCAAGGCAGGCATTGCTCGTGATGAGGACGGTGTGATTAGATTTCAGCACCGTGTTTGTGTCCCCGATTTAGTAGATGTCCGTGAGCATGTGTTAGCGGAGGCTCATAGATCGCGATTCTCTATTCATCCGGGTAACACTAAGATGTATCAGGATCTGAAGAGATCATTTTGGTGGTTCGGTATGAAGAGGGATGTAGCGGATTATGTATCCCGGGTGTTTAGTATGCCAGCAAGTGAAGGCCGAGCGACAGCGACCATCCGGCCTTATGCAAAGGATGGACATCCCAGTGTGGAAGTGGGAAGCTGTCACTATGGACTTTGTTTCGGGTTGCCTCGATCTAGAAGGGGCAATGACTGATTTGGGTAGTTGTAGATAGATTCTCGAAGACTGCTCATTTCTTACCTATGAAGAAGAAGCAGTCAGTAGAGAGTTTAGCTAGATTGTACGTTAGTGGTATCATTAGATTGCATGGTGTGCCGAAGTCGATCATTTCGGATCGAGATCCGAGATTCACTTCGAGGTTGTGGAAGGGTCTTCAGGATGCTTTAGGTTCGGAGCTGAAGCTCAGTTCGGCGTTTCATCCCAGACTGATGGACAGTCCGAGAGGACTATCCAGATGCTCGAGGATATGTGAGAGCGTGTGTTTGGATTGGAAGGATGATTGGGAGCGTCATCTACCTCTTGTGGAGTTCGCATACAACAACAGCTTTCATGCGAGTATTGGTATGGCTCCATTCGAGGCGTTGTATGGTAGGCCCTGCAGATCTCCTTTATGTTGGGAGGAGACTGGTGATAGGCAGTTGATCGGACCGGAGTTAGTTCAGGAAACTTCGGATAAGATCTAGCTGATCAGGAAGAGGCTTGTTGCGGCACAGGATAGGCAGAAGAGTTATGCCGACAACAGGAGAAAGGATCTTGAGTTCGAGGTGGGTGATCATGTCTTCTTGAAGATATCGCCTACTCGAGGAGTCGTCAGATTTGGCAGGCATAGTAAGTTGAGCCCTAGGTTCATTGGCCCATATGAGATTCTCAGACGTTTGGGCAGCGTGGCGTATGAGCTAGCATTACCCCCATCTTTGGCTAGTGTTCATCCCGTTTTCCACGTTTCGATCATCAGGAAGTATGTTCGAGATCCGTCTCATGTGATTAGTCATGAGCCAGTGGAGATTCAGCCAGATCTTTCGTATGTCAAGCAACCAGTAGCTATTCTTGACCGGAAGGTTCAGCATCTTCGGAACAAGAGTATTGCGTCGGTAAAAGTTCTCTGGCAGAACTTCTCACGAGAGGAGGCCACTTGGGAGCTTGAGGATGCGATGAAGAAGAAGTATCCCCTTTTGTTTGAGTAGCGTCGTTCTAACTTCAAGGATGAAGTTTCTTTTAAGGGGGAGAGGGTGTAAGGCCCTTAAATTTTGTTGCATTATTGTATTGCATGTAAATAATTCATGTTGTGTATGTACGTATGTAAATATCTACGTAAGTACTAGTTAGTATACTATTGCATGCATGTGTATGAATTAGATGTAAATAATGCACGAAGGATATGATGGTTGTGTGTGTGCGTAATAGTATACATATGACATATATAGGTATAAGGTGTACATGGTTCTGCATGTTTTAGAGTTCTGGCCGAAGGCCAGATTGGCGTCAATATCAACAGACGTCGATGTGGTGTCGGCGTCAACCATATGGACGCCAACACTAACCCCAGCGTCCAGCGATGTGGACGCCAACTTCTCTGACCTGCATGCATTGCAGACCTCAAAATTCCAGGGGCAAGCAAGCCCAGCCATTGGGGAGATGTCCCCAACGGCTATCAGGCCATCCCATCACCCCTCCGGGATATCCCAAACCCCTTCTCCTATAAACAAAACTCCTTCTGCACCAGAAGAGCTCTCTTTGGCTCTTTGCAAAGAGAGAGAGAAAACCCTAGCAAGCTGTGAGGAAGACTGGACTTTGGAGGCTTCAATTCGACGATTTGGAGCCTCAACCGGCATTCTATTGCAACTGGAGGCTAGAGGGGACCAAGGAGAAGGCTTCCCCGCCACTGGTTTAGCTTCTGCATCGACCTAGAGACCGGAGGAGAGCTTTTGTGGAGGCTTCTTGGGACTGCCCAAGGAGGGCTTCACCGCCATTTTAATCCCTTTGAAGAATTGTTTAGAGGCAAGTAACCTATACATATCGTCCCTGTAGTTGTCTAGTAGGTTTTCTCATTTTACACATTTTACCTGGTGTCCTAGATCCCCCATTCTCCTTCTTGTTTGAAGTTCGGTCTGTGTTTCTGTACAGACAGGAACTTGGCGTCAATGCATTGATGCCAAGATCTTCAGTGAACGTCGGCGATCTTGCCGTCCATCTCTTTGAACGGCCAGACACTGCCGCCAAGTTCTTCAGTGCAGAACAGTGAACTGTTCTGCCTTAAGTAACTATTTTTCAGACTTTGACGCATGAGGATATAGTGTAAATTTTATATGTTATGTAAAATAACTAATGTGATGTGTGTGGAAATTTCTGTGATTTTCTGTGGATGGCATGAATTGTTGGATTTATCGAAATGCTTGTTGGGAAAAAGGGTTATGCATGATTACTTACTGTCTATATGATTTTGGAGGAATTAATTGCCCTGGATTTTTCTACCCAATGTGTACATGTGTCAGTTTATACCCTGTGAATTTGAGAAATTATTCATGTTCATATGATTTATTGTAATTACTGCAATGGAAATAGAAAGTATGTGTAGGATTTCTAAAAATTCACAGTAAATGGTATGTCGTGAAATAAATTCGGAAAAATTTCTATGACAACATATGTGATAAATTCAGATCTGTAAATTGCCAATCTGAGAATTTAGGTTAGGTCCCATGACAAGTTGAATTATGAATGACATGCGACTGAATGTTTTAATTTCTGTAAATGCGATATGAGTCAGGAAAATGTGAAATTTTGCATGTGGAATCATAAACCTGATATCAGCATGTGGTTAAATTTTCAAGTCGTTTGGACAAATGTATAGAGAAATGTGAATTTTTCCATGCAAGAAATGTGAAACATAATGCATGCTAATGTGGGAATAATGTGACATGTGTGTGTGATCTGATTGTGCAAAATTCTGAATAGGAAATCCCTGTTAACTGTAGAATCATGTTAGGAAAATAGAGCCCTTGTAGAGTGAGAAAATGAATGAGAGGCAAGTGTCATGTGTAAAGATATGTGTTAAAAATCGGTAAGTGTGTAAAGTGTGCCAAGTGTGACACTGCTTCCATAGAGGGCAGTGGAACTGTATCAGGGAAAAGTCCCCCTGAGAAGGTTCAATGTGTTGTGATCCTAAGGGCATTAGGATGAAATTCTGGAGGTGGACAAGTACCACTGGTTAGGGTGGAGACTTGTTCTCCCGGTCTGCGCAGTCCAAGAGTCGTCATTGTATTACCTAGGTGACGTCTATGTGTATGTGATGTGATGTGTCCTTCTTATGGTGGTTTAGACTATGTGTCACGGAACTAAAGTGTAAAATGTGAATGTGATTGTGATCATATGCAAATTGTGTAGTGTGAACAATGTGTAAAGTGTGAAATATGTGAATGAGAAATTGTGTAAAAATGTGAAATCAAAATGTGAGGATGTGAAATTGAAATCCATGATATGATGATATGAAATCATGTTAGAATAGCAACATAAACGTGGTCATGATTTTGTGCTATATGTGTACAATGCGTAGAACCCATGCTAGGGACAATCATTATTTATGTGTGAACCATTCCATGTGTGTATGCCCTCACGTTGTGGTTTGAATGAGAACATAGCTTTAATGTGTTAGATTGTAAAGCGCTAAACCACATCAAAACAGCAAGCTTAAAGCATGTGAAATGGTCATGTGCATGTATAAGAATAAGTAGTAACCATGTTAGAAGTGTTTTCTTTCATGTATGTAAGCTAGTCTTGCTAAATTGCTTTCATGTTTTAGTTTAATTGAAAGTAGAATTTCCATGTGTAGGAATGATTAGAGAACATGTGATAGGAGGTTTGATTTAGGAAATCTGAAAGCATGAGTTATGTGTTTCATTAATAGAATTACCATGATAGGTTGTTAATTTCAAGGATAAGCATGCTACATGTTGTGTCTTGTGAATGTGTATATTAAAACCTACTATGACATGTACATGTATGGTATACGTAGAGTTATTTGCTGAGTCTTTTAGACTCATTACTTGCTTCGGCGTACAGGTGTAGTAGGTGACACACCTTTGGAGGAGACCGTGGAAAGCGACTCCGAGCACGGGGAGTAGCTAGTTGGTGGAGCTTAATTGTGACATTTTGGAATTTTGATGTATGTAATTGAAACTTTGTATTAGCACTATCATGGAAAGAAATGTTTAAGTGTGGACAATCATGTATTTGATTTTCAGCAATTTAATTATGTGGACTTTTAATTTATCTAAATGTTATCGAATCATGTATGTTAAATGTGGATGATGAATGAAATGAAGATAGTGGTTCTTTTACTTCCGCTACTCTGTTCTTATAGTCACGTGTATCTCAGCTGAATGTTATTGTTGGTAAATGTCCCACTGTGATGACGCTCACTATATCGACGTGGGTTGGTATAACCGTACCGGTATAATGAGGGTCGTCGCACCCCTAGACCAAGCTAATACAAACTGCTTTATCTGAGGAAAAGTTTGAGAGACAATGAATTAACAAGGAACTCTCTCTCAGATCTACTTAGGCTCTCAATGGTTAATCAATTTGCTGTAGAGAGCTAAGAGCTACAGGGAGTGAATGAATGAGCAAGCTCTTCTATTCTTCCAAGATCTTCCAAATGCAAGCTTGAAAAGTTCTCCAGAAAAGGATTGTCTTGCATGGAGTCACCAGTCTTCTATTTATCTTCTTTGAAATAATTTGACCGTTGAAGTATTCGTTGTCTCACATCTTCATGCACGTTAGAGTGAATGGTCCAAAGAGTGGAGCAAGAAAACCTGCAGCCATTAATGCTGGAGAAGACATTCACACACAAAGGAAGATTGTCTGAATCTTCTAGCATCTGTCAGGTTAACAGGTCCATCTTTGTAATGTGCATTTCTACCGGAAATCTTGCACACAATAAATGCTGACACATAGACAACTTATCTTTGTCTAAACTGTCAGTCAACATTAGTAGTCGTGCTATATGAGGAAACACCAAAAGGGTAATGCCATTCTGTCATCACATAAAGCGTGACTTTATGTGACACAAATGAGATAAACAAAGATATATCGTGTAGAGATTTGTTCCATCATAATAAATGTCGAAGACTACAGGATACAGCATGATACGCGGGAAGATTTGAAATCTACAGAGATTTGAAAATGTATTTGAATATCATGTGGAATGAAAATTTTAAAAGGAATTTAAATAAGAATATTCAACAACTATCTAAAACATAATCTTTAATAGAGAGTTGATGTATGATGACAATCTGTGCACAGAGAGAGTCGATGTTGATATCAAATCAATGATATAATCATAAATCATGTGAGAATGTAATCCATGTTGATATGTAATGAAATCGATGTTCTGTACAAAGTCGTTGTTTAACAAAAATCGTTGTTGTACTAAAATCGATGTGCATATGAAATTGTTGTTTGAAATGAAGTCGTTGTTCAGGTAAAGTCGTTGTTTCAAATGAAGTCATTGTTCTACTGAAATCGTTGTTTAAGTAAAGTCGTTTTAGAGACGTAATCGTTGTTTCACATGAAGTCGATGTAGAAACAAAGTCGTTGTTTCATATGAAGTCGATGTTCTACTGAAATCGATGTTTAAGTGAAATGGTTGTAAACATGAAGTCATTGTTACATATGGAGTCGTTGTTCTACCGAAATCGATGTTTAAGTGAAACGAAGTCGATGTAGCAACAAAATCGATGTTTAAGTAAGGCAAAATCATTGTAGCAACGAAATCGATGTTTAAGTAAGGTGAAATCGTTGTAGCAACGAAATCGATGTTTAAGTGAAACGAAGTCGATGTAGCAACCAAATCAATGTTTAATTAAGGCAAATTGTTGTAGCAACGAAATCGATGTTTAAGTGAAACAAAGTCGATGTAGCAACCAAATCTATGTTCTAACTATGAAGTCGTTGTGAGACCGAAATTGTTGTTTTACTTAGGAAGTCGTTGTTTAAGTAAAACCGATGTAGAACCAAAATCGATGTTCTTCTAAGGAAATCGTTGTGAGTTATTGTATGGAAGTCAATGTATACTTAGACAAAATATATGCAATAAGCTTCAAATGACAGTGAGTGTAGACAACTTACAGATTTTGTTTGAATTACTACCTGTGGATAAACTTCAGAAGAGTGTTAGATAACACTTTTCAGGGTTTTGTTAATCACCAAAAATACATATAATTAATATTAAATTATATGGAGATGGACTGGTCATCAATCTCCCCCTTTTTGGTGATGACAAAACATAAAGAGTTGCATACATAAAAAGAGCTGAAATAAATTTGTGAAAATTTTTAAGGTATGTATTTCAGAATACTTTTCTCCCCCTTTTTGTCATTAAGCAAAAAGAATTAGATATGCAGAAGATAAAAATAGAGATAGACAAAGATAAATGGTGCCAAGAAGGGAATTTTATTCATTAAGGAGGGTAGGCATGTAGAAGGCAGGTGACAAACGAGAAGCATGGCGAGTAATGAGCTGCCAAGCTTTGACTTCCTGCACTTCAAAGAGATTTCTAACACCCCAACTAATATTGTATGATGGCCCCATCTCTGGACTAAGTCGCTTGATGTGGAGTAGTCTCTGCTCTTCAATGAAGTTAGCATACTTCAGATTTGTAAGAGATGACTTGTAGGGACCAGCAGTTCCAAAATTGGCATGCTGAAGAAATTATCAATGGAGAGAGGGTAGTGCAGATTGTGAGCAAGCAGATCCTTTCGCAGAGCTACATAGGTCTTGTATCTCTCAACCCAGGTTGAATAAGGATCTGAAACCAAATTTATGGAGTTGAGGTCCATGAATTTTTCTGGAGAGAGAGTCAGCTGCTTGGACTTGCTCAGGGAGGAATTCAGGTTCTCAAGCTGAAGTGCAGCCTCAAGATAGGCTTTACACCAGTCAGTGTTGACAATCTTTCAGCCTCTGCAAGGAGTGGAGCTAGAACAGATGATTGATAACCCTCTCTGATATTCCCTGAACAGGAATCTATGAAAGGCAAGAGGAGCTCCCTTCTGAACAAAGATCCTGGCCATAACTCTGGCAAAGCTCTCAAAGATTATAGGACCCACCTCAGAGTCCATAAGAAGGAAGTGGAGCTTGGGGAGAAATGCAATCTCAGGCATCTTTAAGGTGCAAAGTCAACTTGAAGAGGGGTGTTGACTGAATTCTCTATATGGAGTTGAGCAGTGGCGGCCCTGAACTGGCCAAGCTAAACTTCTAACAGGCGGTTTACAAAACAGTAATCTTGGTACATCTGGAATTGCCTGATCAATTTGATCTCCTTCTGAATGAAGGGACCCCAAGATGTCTGTGCTGGTAGACAAACCACTCAGACAAGGTGAGAAGATGGTCTGAGGGTGGAAAGATGTTGGACCTGGCAACCTCAAATTTTTGGTAGAGTGTTTTATTGGCCCTGGCACACTGATCCTCAGTCTTAGACTCAGTAGTAGATAGGATTTTTGCTTGTTCAGCCTTAGGAAGAGCAGAAGTAGGAAGAATGATATTTAGATGTTCAGAAAGGTTAAGGTGAGGAAACCAAAAGTGGCTGCAAAAGTGCACTTTTGGAGATATTCAGCATATAAAGTTTTTCTTATGTTGACAATAGAAAGAGAATACCACAGAGGAGGAAAGAGAGTTTGATTGGAAGGGAAAACAAGAGCTGAAGAGGTCTTTCGTTTCTTAGATGCAGGACTGGAGGAAGGTTGGGAATCAGTCCTGTGAATGTGGGCAGAAACAACAAGAACTGTGCGGAGGATGGCTTCTTCAAACTCATCCTTGATGTCTTGCACAGTATGGTGAACTATATTAGCACCCTAAAAAATGATAGTGTTGAAGGAGGGTGGAGTAGGTGGATGAAGAGAGACAAAAGATGAAGTAGGAGGAGGTTGAGAGGATGGTCTTGTAGAGGAAGGACCAGCAGAAGAGGATGAGGTAGGAGGTGCCTCAGAAGTTGTATGAGGAATGGAGGAAGAAGGGATAGGTGAGGAAGAGGAGGCAGTAGGGAAAGGAGTAGGAGAGGAGATATGTTTTGGAAGGGGTTTCTTGGAGGGTCAGGTGTAGGTGGGGCAGTGAAGGATGTAGGTGGAGAGGAAGGGGTTGGAGTCTAAAGAATAAGAGGGTCAGAAGGCCCTGGGGGCGCAGCAGCTTCCTCTACTGAAACTTGAGGCCCAGTTGGCCCTGCCACTGACTCCATTTGCACTGATGGCCCTGACTCTTCCACTGATGGCCTTGGTGGCCTAGATTCCTCTACAATGGCCTTGGTGGCCCTGAGTCCTCAAGAGATGGCCCTGCAACTTCCACAGATGGACCTAGTGGCCCTGCAACATCCACAGATGGCCTTGGTGGCCCTGCAACATCCACAGATGGCCCTGGTGGCCTTGCAACATTCACAGATGGCCCTGGTGGCCCTGCAACATTCTCCACTGGTACTGACTGAGTTGGAACATGAGGGGCTTGAGCTGATAAATGCACCCTCACAAAATCTGATAAATTTGTCACCAATTTCTTCAAACTATCCAACTCACCTCTCATCTCCTGGAGCTCAAATTTTACTGCTCCAATTTCCTTGGCTTCAGTGCTCTGACTAAGGAATATTGATGTTACATCTAATTGCAAAGAGCACAAGACTTCCCCATGAGCATTCAGTCTGGCAATGACTGGCTCCAAGTGCACATGAAACTTCTTCTTCATGGATCTGTGGTGTGCCTTCCTGGTGAGCAAGGGAATTCCTGGGGCAACACCTTTTCCTTTTCCTCCAGAGCCAGCAACAGGCTCATCATCTTCTTCTGAGGTATCTTCAACCAGACCTTCCTGAAACTGGTCTGTGGGGGCACTAGCAGTAGGCTCCCCCTGAGCAGGAGCATCTGCCATTGAAACATCTTCAATGTGGCCTGGTGCCACAACCTCTGCAACTATGTCTTCATGGCTCTCCTTCATTGCAATTTCTACTTCAAGAACATTGGGGGTTTCTTCAATGTGAATATCTTCATGCTCCCCCTCAATATGAGCCACACCTTCAGCAACTGATTCTTCAATAATAGCAGGTGTAGGGACTGTAGGAGGGATTACTTCTTCAGTAGTTTGCCCAACATGCTCAATGTACTCTGGTGCAATATCCTCAATCCTCCTTCAGGTGCAGGAGGCTCTTCTTCCCTGACAGCAGTTTCTTCCTCTTGGACTTGTGGAGCTTCAGAAGCTTCTCCAATGATGGCTTCTCCTTCTGCCACCGAGGTCTTGGTCCACACATTGCCAACTAGTGAAAATCCACTCTTCTTTAAATTTCTAGGCCGAATGGGCAGACCCATCTTCTCCATCAATTCTCCCTTCAAATCAATCTCTAGGTGACTGAAAATCCTTATGAGGGCATAGGGAAGGGACACTGCCAATTTGTTCTTCCTGTCCCAAATAACTTCTACAGTAGACTTGTTCCTTTCTATTATAACCTGAGCCATGTTTATGTCTTATTTCTAAACTACCCAGAACATCATATCTGCATCTCCTTTAGTGCATGATGAAAAAGTAGCACTTCTCGGCACTAAAATCTAACAAACTATAAAATGCAAAATTCTGTTGAAAGCATTGAACTAGTTGATGTCAATCTTCCCATCCTTCAGTTTATACTCTGTTCCAATAATCCTTATCCCCTTGGCATGAATATCTACCGAATCCACTAAACTGTGCCCAACTGTAGAAACTCCAAATAATCTCTCCAACAGGTCATGGGTGATGTGAATGGATGTACCTTTGACCATGGAAGTGAGAGACCCATCTTCTTCTGTCTTCAAACAGGTATAGAAAGCCTTCGCCAGGTGCGGATAGCTAGGTTTGAGACTGTGCAAATTCCTGTCCACTTCAACCTCTGAATAGCTTCGAGTACACTATGCATATCATGCTTCTCCAAGTCTTCTAGGTCCACTGCCTTGTTCCCACAGAGCTTGATCTTCACTACAGAAAACGCTCTGTAGACACTCGATTCTAACTAATGAGTTGAACCATATTTCTTGTTATCTTAGTGAGCCCCTAGTTGGTCACTCACCTTGAGCCCATCATTGGCCTTGTTTTGAGCCCATTAACAATCAAGTTGCCTTGAAATCCCACCCATTATCACTTTGAGAGAATCCTTAGGCTTAAAATAACCATTATTGCTTCACATGATTGGCTGATAATCAGATAACTGACCTCATTGACGCGTCGTATCGTACCGCCGCGTCTCAGTGTCGCGTTGATGCAAGCTGCCACGACAGTCCATGCATTTTTATGCACGTGGGCATACTGTCGCGTCGCCCCGCCCCGTCGCGTCTCCAAGGTCGTGGCCCTACGATACGCCGCGACAGCAACTGCACATGCAGGCCTCCGCAACCACCTCCTATTTATCCTCCCATGGGTTTATCTTTATCTCCAAGCAATATCTGAACCCTTGGGCGAGGTTTGGGGCTAGGGGACTCTTTAGAAGGCCTGTAGGACTCTCTCACATGAATTTTAATGGGATTTATCTCTCATTTGGATTATTAATCATTTAAGGGGATATTCTCTTTCAAAAATCTATAAAAGCAAGGCCCTCTCCTCATGGATGGAGAGCCCCAATTTTTCACCCCGAAGGGCTGCCGAAATCTCCACTCACCAACACTTAGCCTCGCAACCACCTATCTCCACCATTTCCTTCACATTCCCCTCCACCAAAACACCCTCATTTCACCATTTATGGAGCATGGAACGTGAGAAGGACGATTCTTGCTACTTCCTGAAGCTTTTGCACACTCATTGGGACTGCATCCACGCCAGGGAGTCGCCCTAATGGGACTCATCTCCTCCCTTCTCTTCCACCTTCATTTCTACATGCATTTTTATGTTGTTTCTAGTTAGATCACACTCACCACATACCCACATTTTTCACACACCCAAAGGGGTTTTAAACCACCCCAGGTGTGTTCCTACCATGATTCCCCATTTCTTTCACTTTTTTAGAATAGATACTACGCTTAATATGTTATAATAGGGCTTTTTCTTGTTTCTTATGTTTTGGCACGCACCCAAGCTTTTCACGAGGAGCTCTTGTTCTCCAGCTGGCTGGAGGACGGGAAGAAGGTCCGCACACGACATCTCCCGCACACAAAGAATGCGACGGCGGAGGACGACGCGACAAGAGACGCGTCAGGCTGCAGCGACGCGTTACCAGCGTCGTCGTGGCAGGTAAGACTTCCGTGACACCAGGTCCGCCTTCTTTCTCTTTCCATTTCCTAGTTAAGTTAGCCAGTGTCATTTTCTACTCATTAGGCAACTTACTAGGTGGCGATCACATTCCTACTTCCCATACTACTAGTTTTAGTACATGTTTGTGTTGAGGGGGGGCACAATCCCCGTGATTACACCTTTTGGCGATCACGGTGGGACCTTCAGTGCTACCCTCGTGGATTCAGTTTGCCTGCTTGCCATGTTTTCTTCCTTATTTGTCATTTTAGTGCCCTGTTAGTCTGTTTGCTCTTTGTTTCCTGCTTCTTTTATCCCTCGGTTCGTGTCGCGGTGTATCGCGGTAACGCGATAAGGTCGCGGCCCGTGGAAACGATGCAATAGCAGGTCAGTTTTTCGCTTCTTATATCTGCCTTTTCCTGCTTCTATGAGATCATGCATCCCTGTTCCTTGTCTCTATATCATGTATTTTAGTGTTTTTGAATGTTAGAATCCCGTTAGGGTTCGGGTTTTCCTTTTATTTCCATTTGTAAGTTTTCGGAACCTGTCGCGGTCGAGAGATAGGATGCGACCAGGTCGCGTCGAGGGTGAACGTCGCGTCAGCAGGTACGCTTTGTATGTTAATGTTTTGCTTCATGAATCGGTTTCTGAATGTTTCCTGATCCATGTTTATTAGTAGTGTTTGTGTTTTTGTGCCTTTATTATCTGTTAAGATAGTCTGTGTTAGTCTGGTTTGATGACTTTTTTTGTTCTCGGGGCTCTGTTCTTATCGCGGCAGGCCGCCCTGTCGTGATAGGGTCGCGGTGTACACGGCCGCCGCGACTCTGCCCGAGAGCTATTTGTTCACCTTATTGGTTTTACTTTTCGCTTGTGCACACATTTAGGCACTTAGGTCCTTGCATACACTACTTGTCCCATTTGTTCAGGTTCCCCCTTGGTTTGAGTGAGCCCTCTCACCTACGAGCACTCGTAGTTGACTCGGACCCACCTTCCGAGGACCTCCGTAAGTCCTCGTGACCGT
Source organism: Colocasia esculenta (assembly GCA_014218235.1). NCBI lineage: Eukaryota > Viridiplantae > Streptophyta > Magnoliopsida > Alismatales > Araceae > Colocasia > Colocasia esculenta. The sequence goes on along the minus strand of CM024755.1, from coordinate 97,696,660 downwards.
ACGCACGTTGCGGTTCACCGGGCCGGTTGTACCCGTTGTACCCATTAGTCCGAGCCACCCCTTGCGTGTGAGTGTCCCACCCCTTATCTACACTAGAGGACTTGAGTTCATACCTATCAGGGTCCACTTGACCGAGTGACATCCCCTAATCAATTCAACTAAAGGTCAAGTTCGAACCTTAAAAATTTTGCGCATTCATCATGACAACTTGAGTGTCTCAGTTCACCCCTCCTCCTCTCAGTCTTGCTTGATGTGCTAGAGTTTAGGCATTGTCAGTATCACCCTCTATTTGTTTTGGGGGTGCATGCGTCATTGTTTAGGAGATCGAGTCAGTCCCCTCCGATCCTTGTATTCTATCATAATCCCTTGTTCGACATGGACCAATTCCGGGTCCTTGCTGACGATGTCCTGCCCATTGGGCTACTCGAGGAAGTGGCCCAACCCTCTACGGCCATACTCCCTGGGCATATCCAGCCTCCCCTCATCATCGGGAGTCAATCTCGTCCTCCTTCTCCTTCAGGGGGGATGACCCCCACTCACAATTCAGTCAGCTCCTTCCCCATCTCACTCCGGACCAAGTCCGAGAGTTTCTAGCCGCTGCCAAGGGGAAGCGACCCCTATCTCCCCCGGGTCAGAGTTCAGTCCGACGACGGATTCCTCCGCCCATATTGCCTCAGCACCCCATCTTCCTTCCTCAGAGGCAGACCCCACACCCCTTCATCCTCGGGCCATCCATTTCTCAGAACCGAGCTACCCTCCTGCACGAGAGGTCCGCCTCGATCCCCTCCAACTTCAACATATTATACGGCCGAGCCTGCTCCCCTCCCCCGTGAGAGGTCTCACTCTTTTGAGCAATCTCTCTCCCTTGTTTCTGCACATCATGTTCAAACCCCCTCCGACTTATTCGCAGAGGACAAGTATGAAAAAGGAGCTACATGACCTCAGGAGGCAAATTGATCCTCGCAAGGTAGCCGATATTGCTCTCCCATCATTCCAATACCTCCGGTACCACCCCAGTCAGAGCTCCCCATTTACCGGCGATACTCTGGGGTAGGGGACCCATATGTTCATTTAAAGGATTTTGTTTACGAATCTGCACCGCACAAGTATGACTGCCACCTCATGGCATACTTGTTCAGAAAATCCTAAGATGGTCCACTCTGGAATGGTTTTATTCTTTGCCCCCAGAGGAAGCCGAGGATTTCCAAATTGTTCAAGAAAGATTTTTACAGCAGTTCCAAGATCGGGTCGGACCCGAATACTCCTTTGTAGATCTGGTAGCTGAAAAGATGAAGCCCGAAGAGGATTTCTTAACTTATGCTGACCGGTGGCGTTCCCTGGCCGCCAAGGTCCGCTGCCCCATGCCGGAGGAGGAGAAAGTCAAGTATTGATCTCCAATGCTACACCGACCTACCGAGCTATCTTAGCCATGAATGACATTACTACCATGCACCAGCTATACAACCGAGCCCGTTTCATTCAGACCCAACTCAAGGACTCGCCTATACACTCTATGTTTGAGGCCCCTAAAGCCCGTTACACTAAGAAGCCTCAAGGCCCAGTCACCGAGGGATCCAAACCAATGAACAAGTGGGCGCGGTAAGTAAACCCCCAAGGTCTGGTAGGTAGGTCTCCATACACCCAGCAACCTCAGCAGCCATGGAGTAACAATAGGCAGCACCTCCCCAAGGTCAGAACCCTCCACAAGATCAGTGCCAGTACTCCTAAGTTCCTCCTCCTCAGAATGGCTATGCCCCCAGAAAGCCCAATGGACCCAAAAGAGCCCAATTCCTCCTGCCCGAGTCTTTGGCTAATATCTTTGCAGCCCTCATGCCCTTGAATGCCCTTAGACTCCCTCCTGAGAAGGCAAATTGGAATATGGCAGCGGACCAAACGAAGTATTGTGTCTACCATCGCCATCCGGGCCACAATGTGTCAGATTTTTCCAGTTCCGGGACATAATATTGACCTTCATGAGCAGAACCAAATTGATTGGGCAGAAATGAAAAGGTTAATTCAGACATTGAGAGACCAACAGGTCAGAGGCAACAACAGCAACAATAGAGGCGACAGCAGCCGCAACAACAACAACAACAGCAACAACAACAGTTCCAGCCCTTCCAACAACAGTATCAGCAACAGCAACAACAACAGCAGCTGCAGCAGCCGGAAAATGACCTTGGCATAATCTGCAACCCCATGCCTCAACACCCGCCTGCTCCAACCCCCAACCTGCTCCACCACCTCCTCCACCCACGCACGTTAATCCAGTCATCCACCACCCACCACTAGAAGCTCCATGGGCCTTCGACGATGAACACGAAGTGGGTCAGCTTTTGGTTATTTCCCATGTCACACCCCCTGCCACCGCGCCTACATCCACTGGGCCTCCCTCCTTCACACCCACTATTGCCACCATTACCTCACCGTCCTATAACCCCCCAGTCATATCACCCATTATCCCTTCGTCCAGCAACATCTCTTTCTCCCCTACGCCAGCACCATTACTAGACAACCCCTCCATTCTTGACACCTCACCTCCTCCACTCCACCATAATCTCGCCCTGCGGAGCGGGCGGATGTTCCATCGGATGTACCCTAATGCATCCGTATCCATGCCAGGTCAACCGACACAACAAACGAACACTCAACAGCAACAAGATATGGAAGAGATAGACCGGTCTCGGGGACCCAATATGACATTATGAAGCATTTGGATCAAACCCCCGCCAAAATCTCCATATTAGAGTTGATCAAAAGGTCACAGACTCACCAAGACGCCCTAAGGGCCTTCCTGCAAAGGGTCATGGTCAATGAGGACATGAGCCCCGACAACCTGCCTTCAGTACTTTCTATTGTTAACAAGGGACCCACTATTATCTTTTCTGATGGTGAATTAGCTGCCCCTGAAGCCAGGAAGATGCCTTTGTGTGTGACACTCACTATAAACAAGGTGGCCATTGATGCAGCGCTAGTAGATACAGGGGCTTCCATTAATGTATGCCCGTTGAGCACCCTAAGAGCCTGCAACATCTCAGAGCACCAATTGCAGCCTACCCCCACCACCATAGCTGCCTACAACAATTCACGACGTACCTGTCATGGGATTGTCACATTGCAAGCAGAGCTGGGGCCTCTTGTCATGTCAATTGAATTTTATGTGTTGAACATTGATCACACTTACAAGGCCATCCTAGGGCGCCCATGGATTGAATCACTAGGGGCAGTACCTTCCACGGCGCATCAATGTTTGAAATTCCCCTTCCAAGGGCGGATAGTCAAGGTTAAGAGCGTAGCAATGACCCACACAGTGGAAGCAGTTGAGAGGGTATTGCCATCAGTTTGGCCATCGAATAAGCCCATTATCTCGGTGCTTGATGTGAACTACCCATGGGCTTATACTTTCTCTTCTAACCGCCCGATTGGGTCCCCATCAGTGATAGCTGTCAGGAAGGATGTGACCAAGAATGTAAAAGGTTGGGATATCATGTTCAGGCTTGGTTATCAATCAGGGAAAGGTTTGGGTGTTCATCTCCAAGGGAGAACCAAAACAGTGGCTAGCACAAAGAAGTTCACAAAACATGGTCTGGATACTCAGAATGGGCTGCGTTCTCATCTTCTGCGCAGTCAGACCATGGCCCACTCACCTGGACATGTATGATCATTTGTCAGAGGGACGGTGCAGCCTGGGTATAACACCGTGATAGAAGAGGCGTCAAGGTCAGCATACCAAGCCCTGGAAGCTCAGCGACCCAACAAGAAGAAGAGAGCAGAGACAGATACAGAAGCACCTGATCTTGAAGATTTGATTTCATCACTCAGCCTATTATTTGAGGAACGGAAGCCGAAAAAGAAGAGCCAGAATCAGAGGATCTCAGCCGCTTGTTCATGTGAGGATGACGAGCCACAGTCTCAGGCAGCAGCATTATCAGCATCAGCAGCCACCACCAAGCGACAGTTGCTTGGATTTGGTGAGGAAGTTGAGATAGTAAGTTCAGCCAATTCAAAAAAGGAGCTCTGGCCAGGGTTTTCCCGGCCTCCCATTCATTTCATTTCATCCATCTTTATCTATAATTTTGATTTTATTCTCTATCTCCACCCCTTATTCTCCAATTCTCCCCCGACGCTGTCGAAGCGTTAATCCGCCCTTCACCTCTCTTCACCATCTTCCTTAATGGCTCGGTCCTGTCTTTTTTTCGAAGCCTCCTAAAGTAATGTAGTTCTTTTCATTGTTAAAGAGACAAAAAAAAACACAAAAAAAACAAAAAAAAAAATGTGTGTTCCTTTTTTTCGGCGGCGATCCCCGTTTTTTCTCCTTTCCCCTTTTTCTTCGAACGGCGATCCCCGTTTTCTCCTCTCTCCTTTTCGTCGGACGGCGATCCCCATCCTCCTTTTCTTTTCTGACTTACCCTTTCTGCTTTCTGCCTTCAGCCGTCTAGCTCTCGCACCTTCTCTCGACGGCAATCCCCGTCACCCCTGCGCTTCCTTCTCCTTCGCTTCGCGGCGATCCCCGTCACCCTCTACCTCGATGGCGATCCCCGTCACCCCCGTGCTCTTTCTCTCCTACTGACGGCGATTCCGTCACTCCCCATTTTCTCCTGGGCGGCGATCTCCGTCCTTCTCCTCATTCTACTCAAGCTGTGCTTTCGCCTGATGACCGACATGGTCGTCCTGGCGATCTGGGGGGCCTTCTGCCCTTCTTCCCCTGCACCCCAACTCTGCTGCAGGCACCCTGAGCTCGGGTGGTCTGCCTCCTCCTCTAGTCCCATCGGAGGATCTTCGCGGCCCTGCCGTACCTTTTCCTTTCCTTTCTATAAATCTCTGATACTCCTCTGGAGCCTTCTGTAAATATCAAGCCTAGTTTATATTCGGGGTAGGAACTAGTAAGTCCCCATCCCAGTCTAGGAAGAAGAAGGGTAGTGGCATACCCCGTAGGTATCTTCAAGACCTAGTGCAAAGGTGTGGCCCCTTCTAGCTGTCGAAGAGTTCGTCCAAGAAGCAGTAGTCCTGAACTTAGAGATCTACGCAAAAGGAAGGGCTAGACGACGGATTCGGAGTGTATGAGATCTTAGCAGAAGATGACCCATTGGAGGAAAATGATTGTGAGATAGAGGATGCTGCCGAGATGTATGCAACCGCATGAGAAGATTCGATGAGCCCACCTCGTAGTAGACGAACCCCCCAAAGAGGTAAACGTGGGAACAGAAGAGGACCCAAGGCTCTTAACCATAGCATCCAGTCTCCCTCCTGAAGAAGAAGAGGCACTCATAGAGATGTTGAGGGAGTTTAAGGATTCCTTTGCCTGGTCCTATGACGACATGTCTGGCATTGACCCCGAATTGGTAGAACATAGGTTAATTTTAAAGCCAGGGGCAGTTGCCTTTAAGCAAAAGTTAAGAAGGTTCCTCCCCCACATTGCTTTGAAAATGAAAGAGAAAATTGATAAACTACACAAAGCCAAGTTCATCCGTGTAGTCCTTTATCCATTGTGGGTGGCGAACATAGTCCCGTGATGAAGAAAGACGGGAGGGTGCGCATTTGCATAGACTTCCGGGACTTAAATAGGGCATGTCCAAAGGATGATTTTACGTTACCTCACTTGGATGTCTTAATTGATAACACTGCAGGGTTCGAAACTCTATCATTTATGGATGGGTATTCAGGTTACAATCAGATTCGTCTAGCCTCGGAGGATCAAGAGAAAACCTCCTTCACCACCCCATGGGGAACTTATTGCTATGTGGTCATGCCGTTTGGATTAAAGAATGCGGCGCCACCTATCAAAGGGCAATGTTAGCTATCTTCCACGACATGATTCATATTGATGTTGAGGTATACGTGGATGATATCGTGGTGAAGTCTCGGACTCGAAGAGAACACTCCTACGTGCTTGCTAGAGTGTTTCGTCGCGTGCAAGAATACCAATTGAAGATGAATCCGAAGAAGTGCGTATTTGGGGTTTCTTCAGGCAGCTGTTAGGCTTCATAGTTAGCAAACGGGGGATTCAAATAGACCGCACAAGGCCAAGGCAATAAATGAAATGCCTCCTCCCAAGAACATATTGAGCTTCGAGGTTTGATTGGTCGGCTCCACTTTATAAGGAGATTCATATCTCACATTCCCAAAGATGTCGTCCCTTCTATGAACTATTGAAAGGAGGAGTAAGTTTCGAATGGAACGCCAAGTGCCAAGAGGCCTTTGATGAACTCAAGAGTTATCTCATGAATCCGCCCGTGCTTCAGGCACCTGTCCTGGGAAGCCCTTAATCCTATATTTGTCGACTATTGAGGACTCCCTAGGAGCTATCCTTGCCCAAAATGATGAATCTGGCAAAGAAAGGGCAGTTTATTACCTATCTAGGCTCTTCAACCCTTCCGAGCTCAAACTCACTACGATGGAGAAAACATGTGCAACGCTGGTTTGGGTAGTGCAGAAATTGAAGCACTACTTCCTAGCTCATAAGGTGAGTTGATTTCTAGAATGGACCCTATTAGGTATCTCCTAGAGAAGTCAGTCCTCGTCGACAGATTGGCACGCTGGCAAAGTTTCCTCTCTCAATTCGATATCACCTTCATAGTTCAGAAAGCCATAAAAGGGTATGCCATCACTGAGCACCTTGCTTACCTCCTCTCCCCCACAGTGACACGGTTCAAGAGGAATTCCCCGATGAAAACCTGTCACTCATCTCTCGCGATCCCTTCTGGTCGCTCCACTTTGATGGAGCTCTCAATTCTAGGGGACAGGGCATAGGTGCTGTTTTGCTCACTCCAGAAGGGATCACCATTCCTCTAGCCTATCAGCTCCAATTCTATGCCACCAACATATCTCCGAGTATGAGGCTCTCCTTGCCAGTCTTAAGCTTGCCTACCTCTTAGGCGCGCGTCATCTCAAGATCATAGGAGACTCTCAACTCGTCCTTCGGCAAGTCCTTTCTACTTACCGCACTCGTGAACCTAAACTCAAGCCCTATCAAGATCTGGTCACACTCCTAGCCAAGAAATTCCGTCAACTCATCTACATTCATACTCCTCGCTCTCAAAATATCCTGGCCGATGCCCTCGCATCCCTAGCCTCCTCTCTCTCCTTCCCTCTTAGCCGCAGCGCTGAGACAATCATTGTTCAAAGATTAGAGGCTCCCTCCACTCAGGATCCTTGGTTCGTTAACCTTAGGAGCTCTCTAGTTTTGAAAGCAGAGAGAAAAGAAGTGAAGGAGTTGATGCTTGTGGATCTAGGAGAAATGATGGAAGAAGAAAGGCCGTGGTACCATGAAATTGAGCAATATTGCAGAGACGGTACCTTCCCCGAAGAAGCTGAAGCGGAGGACAAGCGAGCCATCCGTAGAGCGACGTTAAGGTATACCGTTATTGGTGAAGTGTTCTACAGACGCGCTCTAAATGGAATGCTCCTCCGATGTTTGTCGAACGAAGAAGCTTGGAAGTAGTGGAAGGATCCCATTCCAGTGAATGCGGAGGGCATGTCAATAGCCAAATGTTGGCTAAGAAAATTCTTAGGCAGGCTACTACTGGCCGATCCTAGAAGAAGATGGTGCCATCTACGTTCGTAGATGTGTCAAATGCCAGATCTATGCCGACAAAATCCATGCCCCTTCTTCCTCTTTACATCCACTATCTTCCCCTTGGCCTTTCTCCATATAGGCCTTTGATATCATCGGGCCTCTTGGTGATCCTAATGCTCAAGTAAAACAAAATCTTTCATTCTCACTGCTACTGAGTACTTCACCAAGTGGGTCGAAGCTGAAGCATTTGCGGAAATCAAAGGTTCAACCGTGTGTAGATTTATCATGAGGAACATCATCGCGCGGTTTCGGAGTGCCAAGCAGCCTCGTCACCGACAATGGACCCTAGTTCATATCTCAAGAGCTTCAGGACTTATGTAACAAATTCAATATTTCCTTGCATCATTCGTCTCCATACTATCTGCAGGGCAACGGCCAAGCCGAAGCTACGAACAAAACACTTTTGAAAATTCTAAAGAAAACTTGTGAGTCTAATAAATGTGCTGATTGGCCAGAGAAACTAATCGAGGCTCTGTGGGCCTACCGCACCTCCGTCCGCACGCCCACTGGGCAAACTCCATTCTCACTTACTTATGGGATGGACGGTATGTCCACACGAGATCCTCATTCCTTCGCTAAGGGTTCAGTTGGACAAGGAACTTAATCCCGATGAACTTGGGAGGCATTGCTTACGTAGCTAGAACTCTTAGACGAACGACGTTTAGCTGCAGCAGATCATGTACTTTCATATCAAAACAGACTCTTAAGATCTTTTCAAAAGAAAGTGATTGGGCGTAAATTCCAAGAAGGAGACATGGTTTTGAAGTGAATTTTCATAAACCTGGAGGTCTGAGGTCCAAATTGTCAGCGAATTAGGAAGGGTCGTACGTCGTTAAGGAGGTGTACCCCGGAAACGCATATAGGCTAGTTAATGCCGATGGTGAGGAGCTCTCTCACCCATGGAATGGATTGTACCATAAAATATTCTCCCCCTAATAATTTTGATAACAACACCAATTTACAGAAGAATGACATTGGCCATGTGTCTCACTCCCCCTCGTAGTGGTAAAATAACCTTTATGTCCGGCTACACACACAACACGGCGACCTAAGGTCAATTCCCCTTTGTTTATGGTGTTTTGCTCAGCCCTCGTGTAGGGAACCTGAGGTCAATTCTCTCTCACTCGGACAAGGTCTAGGACAAAGGGGAGGCTAGCATGTAGACCAGCAAGCGGTATAGATCATGTGTATGAAGTCTCAAAGAGGGACGGTAAAAAAAAAAGAAGCAAAGCAAAAGGAAATGATGAAATAGCGAAAGAAAAAATAGAAAAATAAGGGGCATGTCAAAGAGTGGCAGTACAGTTCCCCGCGGGACGCCCTTGAGCCCGTCGTACATATGCCCCCAATTCAAAAAGAGCAATGACCTTAAAATCCCTGGACAACAACGAATTTCACATGTAACATACACATTGCAAATCTTACAAGCCAGTAACCCCGACCCCAAGACCAAGTCTTGTCTCATTGCTAATCTTCATGTCTCCCTAAAATGACCAAAGAACCCCTACACCTGGTCTGTGTTGGAATGTTAATATTTAAGGGGCAAGAAACCTTAGTAAGCCAAAGATAAATGCACGCTGCACATAGATATTATTCGCCAAACAAGAGATGAAAATGAGGTCCATGGCTAATTATTCAAAGAGCAAGAGGTGTTGTTATCAGAAAATCTCAAAAATTCAAAAAAAATAAAAAATCTCAAAAATCTCAAAAATCAGAAAACCTCAAAAATCCAAAAAATTAGAAAATCTTAAAATTCTAAAAAAAAAATCAAGAAATCTCAAAAATCCAAAAGAAAAAAATCAGAAAATCTCAAAAATCCAAAAAAAATCAGAAAATCTCAAAAAAAAAAGAAGGAAAATCTTAAAAATCCAAAAAAATCAGAAAATCTCAAAAAATAAAAAATCAAAAAAATCTTTAAAAGTCTAAAAAGAATGTGTGTACATACTGCTTTCCTTTAGCATGCATTGTTTTTTTTCCTTTCCGCCTATTTAATAAGGCTCAGCCTCTTGACAATTGCGAAGTTAGGTTCATGATTATTTAAGCGCAAGGGGCTGAGCCAAAGAATAGATCTAACCTGTTTTGCTAAGTGTACAGAGATAGGTAATTCTAAGGGACACGCAACGTTGTACTCAGTACTCTCTGTCTCTCTCTCTTCCTTGTTTGAAACTCATCTCACAATGTGTCATTCGCAAATCATTCATTCCGTAAAGATTGACATAAAGTAAAATTTTCACTAAGAGATGAACAATATCTACAAAAGATAGAGGGGAGGTGGTTCACAAACTCCTCACAGTCCGCCACCACTCTCCTCAGATCCCTCCTGCCTCTCTGCTGGTGGTGGCATCTCACCACCATCCCTACCACCTGAGCGCTACCCTCACCACGGTGGCGCCTCTCATCCTCCTCGTTCCTCCGCCGACTGGAGGAACCTGCCAAATACTGTCTAACTGAGGCGCCACTCGCCCCACTAACACCCGTCCTACTCCTACTCCAACTCCTAGCTGCCTCTCCGAAGGTCTTTACCATACCTCGGAGCTCATCGATCATAATCTGCTGCGCCATCACCTCTGTGCGCAGTCTCACTATCTCTGCCTGGTCCGCAGGCGACCCCTGTACCCATAATGTCGCCAACTCTGCCATAGCCTCTGCCACCCTCTGCTCTGCTGCCTCCGCCCGGATGTGCAGCTGGTCTCTCTCGCTCCTGGCCGTGTCCATCTTCCCCTGCAGCTAATCCGCGCGGTCGATGGCGGTCCTCAGCTCCCTTTCCTACAAAGAAACAGTCTAGTCAATGCCAAGTGTTCATAGCTTTCAAACTAGAAGGTCTACCTTACTTACCCGCTCCTCCAGGTCCCTCTGTGTCTCCTCCGCACGCCTGATTGCAGCTGCCAGTCTGTCCTCCAGATCCGACTGGGTGCTCTTCACTGGTCTCGAGGAGGAAGCACAGCAACTGCGGCACTCCTTACTCTCTCCAACTCCCTCCGCTGCACAAGAAAATGCATGTTAAACCCCCAGATCAGCTTTGAAAGTTGTTAAGTACCGAAGTTTGAGTAAGTACTTACCAGCTGCTCCGCCTCCTTCTGCGCCACCTCGCGGTCCTGCGTCGCTGAGAAGAGCAGGGCTCAGAGTGATGCAGTCTCACCAGCCAAGTCCACCTGCAATTCATGTCCAATTCATTAGTTCAATTCCATAAAATCAAATTCAAAGAGTTGTAGTTTAGGGGTTTTACCTAGTGTCGGGCGCTCTTGTATACCTTTCCTCCGTACTTCAAGGCGTATGCCTGGAGGTACTTATCGTCCGTGGTCGCTGTAGACTTGACGGCCCTGCCTCGATGCTCCCAGTTTTGGATTGCTCCTTTGCCCGCTCACGCCAATCTGTGGTGTTGTGGAGCCCCCAGAAACTCCGACCCGGTCGGTGAAAATGGTCCCAGATAGGGAACTCCACTACACTCTGCCGAAGCCCGAGTGAGTGCTGGCATAGGAACAAGTGAAGAGGTAGCACCAAGTTGAGTGCATGCACCCACACCGACCTACCGAAGTAGGGGCGGGCCTGCATCAACCAAGGCTGTCCCTCGTCACTCTCCCCCAGATATGGCTGCCAAACCACCTGCACAACAAAGCTCAGTCAGTCATCAAGCAATCAAATCGAACGCTAATCAAAGAGAAGGTTTAGAGCACTTACATCCAAGTGAGGATAGTTGTCTATCGCCTCCTGCAGGCACTCGCGCTGGTCACCAAGGCTGCGAGAGTCCCGGCGAGAATCCCAATGGCGTGCAATAGGCACGAGGCCCAGTTTTGTGAGGTCTCCTCTCCCCAGGGCTGGGAGGTGTAGGTAGGTCCAGACCTGCAAAATGAGAAGCGGATTAGGCGGCAGTTTAAAACAAATCACTATTTAATTCAAGGGTTAGGAGAAACGTACCTAGATAAAGGGGAAGAATCCGCTAGTCGAAGTCTGCCGCTCGGAGGCGCCCAGGCTGTCGAATTGGTGTGCTAGAAAGGCTGCCCCCCAGGCATACCCCCCTACCTCAGCCAAGTCATTCAGGAGAGGCAGGAAGCGGCAATGGACTGCGTCGCCCCTCGTGGCAAATAGAAGTCTACCAAGAAACAGGACGAGGAAACGACACAAATCCAGGTCCGCCTATGTTCCTGGCTTGCTCGCCAACTCCCTCCAGCTAATCCTAACCAGTCTCTCGAAGTGCTCATCCTCGGTCTCTCCCGCCTTCTTCCCTGCCTCGAATAGACCTAGGCTCTCCTGCAGTGCTACCCGGGGAACTAGAGATGACCTGTGATCTACGGGTAACCTTAGCAACTGCTCAGCTAGCTCCTGGTAACACGGGTAGGTAAACCTGCTAACCGGCCTCCCATAAACTCTGAGCCCTGTGATCCGGCTCACGTCCTCGAGGCTGGGGATCATGTGTCCCCATGGGAATACGAAGGCGGTCGCCTCCGTATCCCACCTGCTCCGCAGAGCCTGAGTGAGAGCCGAGTCCGCCCTCATCCTCTCCACCTTCAACACCTCCCCGAACCCCATCTCCTCCACTCTCTCTCTCTGGAAAGGGGAGAAGGCCAAGAAAATAGCCAAAACCAGCGTCTAGGATACCCAGGCCCTCATCGCACCCTGCAGGCACAATTGAATTGTTAAAACAGTCAGTGTTTTGGTGTTCGGTTCAAGTCACGACCCCCATAGCGGTCGCGACCTTGTCGCGACAGTGAGTTGCACCGCGACCTTATCGCGTCACCTTTCTAGGCCGCCATAAGGTCGCGTCGGCATGCATCGCCACGACATGGTCGCGGCGCCCATGATCGTCATGACAACCTGTCGCAATGGGTCACGCTGACGTGTTCTCAGGACCGGACCGGCCGGAGCCTCCCTTGTCCGAGCCTCTTTCCCATGGGCGTCACGCCCTACATCCGCCCTCTAGGGGCTTTGTCTACTATTCCTACACATCCATTCAAGCTTAAGGTCGGATTTACTTACCGATTTCATCGCCTTTGCCTTCTCCTTCCTCACCTTTTCCACATCGAGGGTGGGGCCCTCCACCTCTTCCTCCTCCTCCATCTCGACTTCCATCTCCAGCTCCTCGGCCGGGGGCGCCTCCGCTGGCGCCGGGAGCTCCGCCGCTCTGCGTGGCGTTTCGTCCGTGAGGATCCTTCACCGGTGTTTCCTCCTTCCATGACTTTTTTGGGATGATTAGGTTGAATTTGGGAGAGAATGCAAGAAAAGGAGCAAAGATTGCAAAGATTGCAAAGGGGGATTGGAAGATTCGAAGGTTGGAGGTTTGGGATGCTTGAAAGCAAGGAAAGGGGAAGAGGAAGGCGCCCTTTGCATTTTGAATTGCTCGGTTTGAGTCGCGTCATTGCGGGAGGTTGCGTCTATGTCGCGTCGGCTGGGGTGGCCGTGACATGATCGCGACCGCCTGCCTTGACGCATCCTTAAGGCGGTCCTAAGGGTTGTCACGACATAAACAGAGCCCATTGCGCATGCAGGAAAATTCTGTTTTATTCATTCATCAAGTCTATACATTCACTAATTCTTTCCTACAATCAATTGAATGCCAAAATTCTGCCCTAACTACCATCTGATGTCCTCCCTACAATCAATCAATCCAATCAATTCTCAAATAACCCCTGCTGCCGGTTGAATCTTCTTCAGTGCTTCAAGGTATTCCTTGGTCACGTCCTCATCTTCCACTACTTCGGCTTGAAGGAGACCCAATGCACATCCTTCCCAATGGACAATGGTGCTTCGCACATCGTGCTCATTCTGCTCGTCGCCCCTCTTCCTCTCCTGAGCGGGCGGGTAGTGCGATAAGAGAGGAACAACCGTGCGAGCTGCACCGCATTGGAGGTAGCACCGGTCTGGGTTGTAGAGAACCAGCACTTCATTACCCAGCAGTCGCAAGGCCAGTCCGGTGCGCTGAGGAAGATGGATCATCCGGTTGTGCAAGAAACGCGGGCGCATTTCAAATTCAGCCACAGTCATCCTTTTGAAGTAGTCGCGCCATGCCTTCAGCCCTTTCAATTGAGCAGTTTTGCACCACGCCTTAGTGCTCATGCAGAGAGACCCGCCCATGAATGCCAATGGATGATGAAGCTGTTGAACCACTCTTTATTACCTTCATATTTTGGTGCTAACAAAATTTATGATGTAACTTAAATTGAATATTTGTTTCATCTGTGTCGCATCATCTCATAGCAAAATGTTGTGTCTCACATTGATGCAATATTGGCGCACTAAAATGATAAAATCGATGTCTAATCTATATACATCGATTTCAGTTCAAGTGCCAAAATTAATAAGCGCTACAACGATTTAGTTTTAATTTATTTTATAAAGCGCTATAACGATTCGCTAAGTGGCCATAACGATTTGTTAAGAAATTGATCTCACAACGATTTCTTAAGTGGCCATAACGATTTGTTAAGAAATCGATCTCAGAACGATTCCTTTTATAGTCACAATGATTTGCCCTCATATCGATTTTGTTCTCATAACGATTTGATAAGTTTCACATCGATTTGGGTCTCGTAACGATTTCATAAGTGATCACATCGACTTCTTTATTGATCATAACGATTTGCTCTCACATCGACTTGCTTACTCACATCGATTTCTCTAATGATTTAAAGTGCTTTTCGCGCCTAAATGAAAAGTCAAATATCTTCTGACAAAAAGGCTTGCGTATCTCAGTTTCCTGTCAGAAAAAGATATATGACCTACTATTCCTGTCAAGTGAGCAGAAACACAGTAGTATGCACAGTTTATTATAAACACTCCTTTTATGCTAACACTCTCTTCCATGCTTATAGACCTTGAAGATCACAAGAGGGTGATTAAGACAAATGAGCAGAAGATCAGCAACGTCTAGAAGAGCTCCAACGGATCTATTCAAAGCCTTACATATAAAAGATGAAGCATGGCTGAAGAACAAGATGAGAGCCTTCCTGAAGATCATTCAAGGAGTGTACAACTAGTGAGAAACATCAACGCCACATACACTCAAAGGAAAAGAGAGAAAGAGCCTGAGCCAAGAAAAAGCATTCAAGCAGCTGAAGCTCACAAGCATTCAAGCTCCTTCTCCTTTCTCCATTCTCCCTGCGCTTATTGTAATTCTTGGGGAGAGTTTTTGCTGAGAGTTCTTGGGTAGAGGCCATTCTTGTAGAACTCTCAACATTGGTCTTTCTCTTATAAGAAAGACATCTTGTCCAGCTGTAGGACTGTATACAGTGTAGAACCTAGCTAGAGGTTAGAGTCTAGCAGAACCTTATTGGGGTTTGTACCAACAGGACCTAGCTGGGGGTTTAAGTCTAGCAGAACCACACTGGGGTTTGTACTAGGAGGTTTGCTTCTGAACCTGTAAAAGAAGTGGGATGCCTTCTTGCCCGGGAAAGAGAAGAAGACCAGCTGGGGTGCTGGGTGTTGTAAGGTCCTTAAGGGGGACTGTACCCTTGGTTAGTGAAATCCCAAGAGGTTACTTGGGGACTGGACGTAGGACTTCCATGTGGGAAGGGCCGAACCAGGATAAATTTCTTGTGTCCTTTGTGTGATTGTTTATTTGCTTCCGCACTGCTGCTCCTTATCACACTAACTAACCAAAGTTTCAAGTGGTATTTTTTCTGTGTTTAAATCTCTATTTGCAGAAACCAGAAAAACCTATTCACCCCCCCTCTAGGTGAACTTGTTGCCGAACCATAAAGGGCCAACAAGTGGTATCAGAGCTTGTGGCCTCATCATTTTCCCAAGCAGCCGCCATGGCTTTTCTTTTGAACTTTCTTGTGCTGCTTCTTGGACTTCTCGGTTTGACCAGTCTTCTTGAGTCTTGGACAGTCTGGTCTTAGATGTCCAGGTTTTCTGCATTTATAGCAGACTGGTTCTTTCTCCTTTTTCTCTTTCCTTTGGATCCTTCTTGATCCATTTTTCTTCTTCTTTAAAATCTTCTGAAGTTTGGACAGTACTTCATCAACATCACTATCTTCAGATCCTGCATTTTTTGAACTAGAAGAAGAAGAAGTGGAAGGAGCAGCTATCACTTTAAGAGCATTAGTACATTTCTTCTTAGATGAGCTTTCAGATAATCGCTCCATATTTATTTCATGTGCCATGAGAGAACCTATTAAATTATCAATCAATAATTTGGTTAAATCATGGGCCTCTTCAATAAAGTTACTTTAGGTGTCCATGAAATAGTTAAAGACCTAAGTATCTTTCTAACGGATTCCTCATTAGAAAGAGTTTTACCAAGAGAGTTTAAACTAACTACTATGCTTGAAAATCTATTATACATCTGAGTAATGTTTTTGTTTGGAAGCATTTTAAATTGTTCGTATTGTGAAACAAGAATATCTATTCTAGTTTGTTTCACTTTATCCGTTCCTTCATAAGTTATCTGCAGTTTATCCCAAATTTCTTTAGCAGATTTGCATGCAGATACTCTACTGAATTCCTTTTTAGATAAAGCACAACATAAATAATTTTTTTCTTTAGAATTTAGAGATAGTTTACTTTTATCAGCAGGTGTAAGGGCAGTAGTGCCTTCAGCAGGAACAATAACAAACTCGCCTTCCTCTATTACCTGCCACAGATCAAAGTCTGTGCCTCGAATGAAGCATTCCATCCTCATTTTCCAATATTGGTAATCTTCTCCGTCGAAGAATGGAGGTCTGGTGACTGATTGACCTTCAGCATATCCTTGAGCTGCCATGGATCTTTGCTCTAAGATCGTTAGATCTTCTTTGAATGTTCCCTCATGGTAGGATTAGATGAGGTAAATTCTGACTCATTTTTTAATTCATACATAAATTTAGGGTCAGAATCTGAAGACTTGGAAGAAGTCTTTAATGAACTTTATGATAAACACAAGGTTGTTGTAAAAGAATTGAAAAATATCAAGAACAACCTTACTTGTTTGGAAAATACTAATTCTGATCTTAAATCAGAAATGGAACAATTAGAAGAACAATTGAAAGAATGTAAAGGTAATAATCATCTCTTAAATGAAGATTTGAAAAGCATGAATAATGAGAAGTTAAAGTTAGAAGAAAAATTAAAAACTCTAACTGAAGAAAATCTGTATTTAAAAGAATCAGTTAGAAAATTAACTAAAGGAAAAACATCTTTAGCCCTATGCTTAAAAGGGTCAAAATCTGGAAATAATAAACAAGGGCTTGGATACATACCCCCAGAAAAGGAAAAACAAGCCACAATTCAAGGTAAATATCCTTTACCAAAATTTGTAAAAGAAACCAACACACCTTAGAAAAGAAAACCTGAAATATCCAAGGTGCATCAAAATAAAAAGGTTTTTAAAAAGTTTGTTCAAATCAAGGGAAATCAAAACTGCAAAATAAACTATATTCATTGTTGCTCCCATTGTAATAAATTAGGACACATTGTAAATACCTGCACAACAAGGCACTTAGTTTGGATTCCTAAAGATTATCTTCATGCATCTAACCATCAAGGACCCAAAAAGATTTGGGTACCTACTTCTGAATAAGTTGCTTGCAGGATAGCCTTGGAGCATCAAAAACAAAGGGTGCTCAAGGCACTGATAACTGTCAACTCTTCATCCAACTCATATCTGAAGAGGGAGTAGTCACTATTTATTTTAAAATTTCAGTATTACTAATAACTATTTGCTAGTTTCCCTCAGATAAAGCCTCTCATTCAGGGGGAGCTCAGACTAAGGGGGAGCCTACACTAAGGAGGAGTCATTCATTAAATGTCTATTATTGTTGAACCCCCTCGATGGTAAGAATTTTTTTTAAGGGGAAAGAATGCATGGTAAGATTCTTTCTTTTTGGTTAGTGACAAAAAGGGGGAGAATTTGTATCTTCTATGAATTTTCTGCATTTTCTATGCTTCATATAATTGTGTCAGAAAATTCACATAAATTTTATCATCACCAAAAAGGGGGAGATTGTTAAACCACTCTTTATTACCTTCATATTTTGGTGCTAACAAAATTTATGATGTAACTTAAATTGAATATTTTGTTTCATCTGTGTCGCATCAATCTCATAGCAAAATGTTGAGTCTCACATTGATGCAATATTGGCGCACTAAAATGATAAAATCGATGTCTAATATATATATATCGATTTCAGTTCAAGTGCCAAAATTAATAAGCGCTACAACGATTTGGTTTTAATTGATTTTATAAAGCGTTATAACGATTCGCTAAGTGACCATAACGATTTGTTAAGAAATTGATCTCACAACGATTTCTTAAGTGGCCATAATGATTTGTTAAGAAATCGATCTCAGAACAATTCATTTTATAGCCACAACGATTTGCCCTCATATCGATTTCGTTCTCATAACGATTTGATAAGTTTCACATCGATTTGGGTCTCGTAACGATTTCATAAGTGATCACATCGACTTCTTTATTGATCATAACGATTTGCTCTCACATCGACTTGCTTACTCACATCGATTTCTCTAATGATTTAAAGTGTTTTTCGCGCCTAAATGAAAAGTCAAATATCTTCTGACAAAAAGGCTTGCGTATCTCAGTTTCCTGTCAGAAAAAGATATATGACCTACTACTCCTGTCAAGTGAGTAGAAACACAGTAGCATGCACAGTTTATTATAAACACTCCTTTTATGCTAACACTCTCTTCCATGCTTACAGACCTCGAAGATCACAAGATGGTGATTAAGACAAATGAGCAGAAGATCAGCAACATCTAGAAGAGCTCCAACGGATCTCTTCAACGGATCTATTCAAAGCCTCGCATATAAAAGATGAAGCATGGCTGAAGAACAAGATGAGAGCCTTCCTGAAGATCATTCAAGGAGTGTACAACCAGTGAGAAACCTCAACGCCACATACACTCAAAGGAAAAGAGAGAAAGAGCCTGAGCCAAGAAAAAGCATTCAAGCAGTTGAAGCTCACAAGCATTCAAGCTCCTTCTCCTTTCTCCATTCTCCCTGCGCTTATTGTAATTCTTGGGGAGAGTTTTTGCTGAGAGTTCTTGGGTAGAGGCCATTCTTGTAGAACTCTCAACATTGGTCTTTCTCTTATAAGAAAGACATCTTGTCCAGCTATAGGACTGTATACAGTGTAGAACCTAGCTAGAGGTTAGTGTCTAGCAGAACCTTGTTGGGTTTTGTACCAACAGGACCTAGCTGGGGGTTTAAGTCTAGCAGAACCACACTGGGGTTTGTACCAGGAGGTTTGCTTCTGAACCTGTAAAAGAAGTGGGCTGCCTTCTTGCCCGGGAAAGAGAAGAAGACCAGCTGGGGTGCTGGGTGTTGTAAGGTCCTTGAGGGGGACTGTACCCTTGGTTAGTGAAATCCCAAGAGGTTGCTTGGGGACTAGACGTATGACTTCCATGTGGGAAGGGGCGAACCAGGATAAATTTCTTGTGTCCTTTGTGTGATTGTTTATTTGCTTCCGCACTGCTACTCCTTATCACACTAACTAACCAAAGTTTCAAGTGGTATTTTTTCTGTGTTTAAATCTCTATTTGCAGAAACCAGAAAAACCTATTCACCCCCCCCCCCTCTAGGTGAACTTGCTGTCGAACCATAAAGGGCCAACAGAAGCATTGTCTTGCACTCCGTCGCCAAATTCTCCATCGCCCGAAACTATATGTGCATACCCATCCAAAGCTCGAGGGCGATGACCGAGCCATAGAAGGGACCCCCAGTAGCTGCAGAAGTCAACCTAGCATAAAGATATCCCAAGTCCGCCTGGCTGATACTCATACCTTCTGAAATTGAGGCGATGATGCTGAGATTGGTGAAAGAGATGGCGCCGTCCATCGCCGGGAAAAGGATGACCCCGCAAATGCAGATTGCGGCCGCCTTAGCAATGGCCATGTGGTTCCCGGTCTTGCGCTTGCATTGAGAGATGATCCACTGCGCAATGGGGAGGAGATGAACGTGCATCCTGCTGGTCATAGAGTGCAAATCCGTCTTTTTCATGGTGATTTCGGCAAGGATGCTCCACGAATTGATTGGCGCCACAGTGTATGAGATCGCAAGCTCCTCGCCCCTCTGGTACTGTGGGAGGCCGAGTATTATCTCCAGCTCCTCCAGTAAGATGGTGGCCTCGAACGTGGGGAAGACAAATGTATGTGTCTGCGGATGCCACAGTTCCATGAGCGCCGTGACACTATCCCACACGTGCACAATTTTGTCATATTTCTTGGCGAGGACGAGCACCGTGGATAGTCCTCACTCCTTCAATTTCTGGATTGGCGCAGGCGGTAGTAATTCAAGCATGGGCATTAACCAGGGCACCCTGGAAAACCTCCTCTGCCCAGGTAAGATCTGAGAAGAGATAGAAGAAGAAGGTTGAGAGGAAGAATGGAGTGAAGAAAGAAGAAAAAAATAGGGGAAAACAGAGCAGAAATGCAGATTTTGGAAAAAAGAGAAAGATGCTTACTTGAAGCTTCGGGCGCGTGCATATG
The DNA here is from genome assembly GCA_014218235.1 of Colocasia esculenta. NCBI lineage: Eukaryota > Viridiplantae > Streptophyta > Magnoliopsida > Alismatales > Araceae > Colocasia > Colocasia esculenta. Next base: position 97,676,667 of record CM024755.1, on the reverse strand, counting down.
TGCCCCGGGATGGAGGAGAGTCACTGGAGATCTGCGTGTGACTCACGGGCCGCCTTTGGTCCGGCATATGGAGGAATGTCCTCCTGGAAAGCAGAAAAGCTTCTCTTCATGGCTGTAGGAGAGAGAAAGTTGAAGAACAGGTGAAGCAGGGGTTTAGTTGCGGGATTAGCCTCCCAATCCCTCCTTTTATAGAGCTTAGGTAGATGCAAACCCAGTCTAATCCCGTCTCTAGGTGTTAGGATAAGATTAGAAGTGGTTTAGGAGTCCTAGTGGTAATCTAGAAGTCCTAGGATAGAGATAAACTTGAGTCTTCTGCGTTTTCAGGGCTCGGCTGAGTCGCGACGCCGCGATATGACGCGACCAAGTTGCAACATGGCGGGGTGCCGCGACCATGTCGCGGTCACCTAGGCCGTCACCTCTCTATCTGTTGTGTTATTCCTATGTCTGTGCTTAGTATATTTGTTTGTTTGATTATGTTGGCGTTTCGTGCTTATTATGTCTGTTTATTGTCAAAAAAAAAAATCAGAAAACCAGATAAAGGAAAAGAGGTCGTCACAGGTAAGTCAGGTAAGTATTTCTTCCCTTACTCCCCTACATTATTATATGGTAATCTAGCTATTATATCATGTCAAGGACCGGCTGGTTCTCAATGTGCTCCGGAATTTGAGTTCCCCTTTACCAAAAATAGTGATAATCTAGGTGCACATTGTTGATCGTTGGATAGACCGTTAAGTTGGGTAAGCTCGGGGACGATGGATTCAGGCCTGCACTACGGTTGTGTGTAGTCTCTTGACCCGTTCTTATTTGGCTTAACATTATTATCCTTGATGTATTTTCTATTTTCTCCTTTTCTTTGCATTCGTTTTAATGATTTCTTTTCTTTTAACCCAACATGCATTATATAGGTCTTTGAGCTTTCATAGCTCATTCCTGACTATTGATGAGCCCTTGTTGAGTGCCCAATCATCCTTCATATTCCAAACAAAGAAATCCAATTCCATTCCGAATCGGAAGGTTTGCCTCCGAGATAGTTGTTCCCGTCAGTTTGACAAGAATTTCCCTGTCTGGATTCTCTATCCAATTTTCGTCCTATTCCTTTGATCCGTTTTGGTTGCGAACTGCTCCCAGGACAGAGTCATGAGTTACCTGCCTGGCACGCACATGTCCCTCCAAAACGAAACCTGCAGGCCAATCGGTTAGGGTACCTCTCTATCGAGGGGTTGATTGTCCTCTTCTTTTCTCCTTCTCGTCCAGACTTGTGCTTTTCTTTACATTCTGCTCGAGCAGCTAACTCGGGGATTTCACAAAGTTTCCAATTGCTTGTTGGTTACATCGGGTGTCTCTTTACCTTGGCTCCCACTTTTCAGTGCACTCCGCATCATTTCCATTCCGCCGTCACTTCGTGACACCTCCACTCCACTTCCGCTTCGTTTCCTTACAAAGTGGAAGCCAAGGAGGGGCAATCTGTAGACGCCCAATTCTGACTAATGAGTTGAACCATATTTCTTGTTATCTTAGTGAGCCCCTAGTTGGTCACTCACCTTGAGCCCATCATTAGCCTTGTTTTGAGCCCATTAACAACTCAAGTTGCCTTGAAATCCCGCCCATTATCACTTTGAGAGAATCCTTAGGCTTAAAATAACCATTATTCCTTCACATGATTGGCTGATAATTCAGATAACTGACCTCATTGACGCGTTGTATCGTACCACCGCGTCTCAGTGTCACGTCGATGCAAGCCGCTGTGACAGTCCATGCATTTTCATGCACGTGGGCATACTGTCGCGTCGCCCCGCCCCGTCGCGTCTCCAAGGTCGCGGCCCTACGATACGCCGCGACAACAGCTGCGCATGCAGGCCTCCGCAACCACCTCCTATTTATTCTCCCATGGGTCTATCTTTATCTCAAAGTAATATCTGAACCCCTTGGGCGAGGTTTGGAGCTAGGGGACTCTTTAGAAGGCCTGTAGGACTCTCTCACATGAATTTTAATGGGATTTATCTCTCATTTGGATTATTAATCATTTTAAGGGGATATTCTCTCTCAAAAATCTATAAAAGCAAGGCCCTCTACTCATGGATGGGAGAGCCCCATTTTTCACCCCGAAGGGCTGCCGAAATCTCCACTCACCAACACTTAGCCTCGCAACCACCTATCTCCACCATTTCCTTCACATTCCCCTCCACCAAAACACCCTCATTTCACCATTTATGGAGCACGGAACGTGAGAAGGACGACTCCTGCTACTTCCTGAAGCTTTTGCACACTCATTGGGACTGCATCCATGCCAGGGAGTCGCCCTAATGGGACTCATCTCCTCCCCTTCTCTTCCACCTTCATTTCTACATGTATTTTTATATTGTTTCTAGTTAGATCACACTCACCACATACCCATGTTTTTCACACACCCAAAGGGGTTTAAAACCACCCCAGTTGCGTTCCTACCATGATTCCCCATTTCTTCTCATTTTTAGAATAGATACTACACTTAATATGTTCTAATAGGGCTTTTTCTTGTTTCTTCTTTGTTTTGGCAGGCACCCAAGCTTTTCCACGAGGAGCTCTTGTTCTCCAACCGGCTGGAGGACGGGAAGAAGGTCCACACATGACATCTCCCGCACACAGAGAATGCGACGGCGGAGGACGACGCGACAAGAGATGCGTTAGGCTGCAGCGACACGTTACCAGCGTCGTCGCGGCAGGTAAGACTGACGCGACACCAGGTCCGCCTCTTTCTCTTTCCATTTCCTAGTTAAGTTAGCCCGTGTCATTTTCTACTCGTTAGGCAACTTACTAGGTGGCGATCACATTCCTACTTCCCATACTACTAGTTTTAGTACATGTTTGTGTTGAGGGGGGCACAATCCCCGTGATTACACCTTCAGCTGGTTTGTTGTGAGGAAGGCAGCGCTATAGCCACCCACACTTCCGAAACTCCCAGAAGCGGCCATGAAATCAAGCAGGTAGGGTTCTGGAGGATCGTGGAAGAAGAAGGAATAGAACCCCTCAAGAAATTTGAGCGGGAAGTAAGGTTTTCTTCAAAAGCACAGAGAGGGATGCCGGAGTCGATGAGGGTTTTATAGGCTTTCGAGTCGAAAGAGATAATAGAGAGAGAAAGTGAATCGGTGAGGGAAGGATTACGGACGTAACAAAGGGACATAAAGGCACTTTTTGAAACAGCGGAGCAATTAATGCGAATAACAACAAGATAAGAGAGGATATTGCAAAAATAAAATAATGGATTTACTTAAATCTAGCGGGGAAGGATAATTCTTATTCTGAAATTTATTATTGTTTTTCAGTTACGTACAGATATATCTGTTACAAATTGCACATGCCTAGTTCCCTTCTAAGCGACGTAAATCTCTCTTCAGGTAAGGCTTTTGTAAAGATATCTTCTAACTAATTTTGAGTATCTACAAATGAAATATTAATATTACCATTAGCTATATGATCTCTAATAAAATGATATCCGACCTCTATATGTTTCATCTTGGAGTGTTGTACTGGATTTTTCGTCAGATTTATTGCACTTGTATTGTCACACATCAACGAGATGGTCTTGATGTGCAATCCATAGTCCTCAAGCTATTGTTTGATCCATAAGAGTTGAGTGCAACACCTCCCAGCATCTACATATTCAGCTTCAGCTGTTGATAGTGCTAAATTTTACTTCTTTGAAGACCAGGAAATTAAGCATCTTGCAAGAAATTGACAACCACCACTGGTGCTTTTTCTATCTACTTTGCATCCAGCATAGTCAGCATCCGAATAACCCATTAAACTAGTTTCACATGATTTAGGATACCATAGACCTAAGTTATGAGTCTTTGCTAAATATCTAAAGATCCTTTTAACATATATTAAATGAGATTCTTTAGGATCAGATTAATATCTTGCACACATGCATACACTAAATAAAATATCAGGCCTACTTGCTGTTAGATAAAGCAATGAACCAATCATACCTCTATAAAGCTTTTGATCAACTTTCTTACCTTCCTGATCACTGTCTAACCTGGTGGATGTGCTCATTGGAGTGGACAGTGGTTTGGCATTTTCAAATCTGAATTTCTTTAACAGTTCCTTGGTGTATTTTGCTTGACAGATGTGAGTTCCTTCATTGCTTTGCTTGATTTGCAGTCCAAGGAAATAGTTGAGTTCTCCCATCATGCTTATCTCAAATTCTCCCTGCATGAGCTTTTCAAAGTACTTGCACAGAGATTCATCAGTAGATCCGAAAATAATATCATCTACATAGATTTGCACAAGTAATATATTTTTGGCATTTGATTTAATAAACAATGTGCTATCTACCTGTCCTCTAATAAAACCATGATTTATTAAGAATGCACTAAGTCTTTCATACCACGCTCTAGGTGCTTGTTTTAGACCATATAATGCTTTATGCAATTTGAAAACATGATTTGGAAAATCTGAATCATCAAAACCAGGAGACTGTTCCACATAAACTTACTCCTTTATAAAACTATTTAAAAATGCCAATTTCACATCCATTTGAAAAAGTTTTAAATTTAAAGCAGATGCATAGGCAAGAAATATTCGAATGGCCTCTAGTCTAGCCACTTGTCCATATGTTTCATCGAAATCTATGCCTTCCTCTTGGGAATAGCCTTGAGCAACCAGTTTAGCCTTGTTTCCAGTGATCACACCAGCTTCATCCAATTTGTTCCTGAACACCCATTTGGTGCCAATCATAGGATGATCTGATGGTCTCGGAACAAGAGACCAAACCTGATTTCTCCTGAACTGATTAAGTTCATCTTGCATGGCTAAAATCCAAGATTCATCAGACAGTGCTTCATTAACTATCTTAGGCTCTATTTGGGATACAAATGCTAAATAATCACATGGAATAGTATTACCTCTAGTTCTTACCTCAAGTGATGGATCTCCAATGATATTGTCTATTGGGTGATCCTTTTTGTATCTCCATTCCTTTGGAAGATCATCATGAATGATATCCTTCTATTGCAGTTCTTCCAAGGGTGGATCTTCATCATCTTTGATGGTTATTTCTTTCAGCTTCTTGGATAGGTTTTCTACATCTTCATCATCACTTCCAGATTCCTTTCTTAAGGAAGGGTTAGACTCATCAAAAAATAACATGCATGGTTTGTTCAATTAATAAACTTCTTTTATTAAAAACATTATAGCCTTTAGGTTTAGAAGTGAACCCCATAAAGATGCCTTCATCGGATTTGGGATCCAATTTACATATGTCTCTCTTACCATTCTTGTGAATGAAGCATGAGCATCCAAATGTTCTGAGATGGCTGATCTTGGGCTTCTTTTGTTTGTACAGCTCATATGCTATCTTCTTCAGAATTGGCCTGATCATGACTCTATTTATAATGTAACAGGTTGTATTTATGACTTCTGCCCAGAAATATCTTGGAAGCTTATACTCAGATAGCATAGTCCTGGCCATATCCAACAGTGTTCTATTCTTCCTCTCAGCTACTCCATTTTGTTGTGGGGTTCTTGGTGCTGAGAAATTATGTTCAATCCCTAGATCATCACAAAATTCTGCAAACCTGTCATTCTGAAACTCTCCTCCATAATTTGATTGGATACTAATGATGTTGTACTTCTTATCTTTCTGAACAAGTTTACTAAACTTCACAAAACTCTCAAATGTGTCATCTTTATGCTCAAGAAATGATACCTATGTAAATCTGGAATAATCATCCACTATGACAAAACCGAAATTCTTTCCTCCCAAACTAGTTGTTCTCATCGGTCCAAACAAATCCATATGAAGCAGTTCTAGTGGTTTGGAGGTGGTAACTATTGACTTGGATTTGAAAGATGATCTTGCATGCTTTCCTTTTGCACATGGTTCACAAATGCTGTCTAGTTTTGAGTTTATCTTTGGCAGACCTTCCACTAGATCATGTTTGATGAGTTTTATTATTCCATCCAAGCTGTAGTGACCTAACCTTCTATGCCACAGTCTAGCATTCTGCTCTTTACTTACTGCTAGACAAATGTCTTGTTCCTTCAACTCTTCTAGATGTAGTACATATAGATTCTTTTCTCTGCTTGCTTCAAAAATAGTTGTACCATCATTGATGATCAAACACAGAGATTCCTGAAATTTGATCTGATGACCCTTGTCGCACAGTTGACTGATGCTGATAAGATTGTGCTTGAGTCCTTCGACACATAGAACATCTTCTATCAGGATTCTATCTTGGCTTCCAATGGATCCGCAACCAATTACTGACCCTTTTCCATTATCACCATAGGTTACTGTACCTTCTTCATCTTTGAGGTGCGAGAATAGTCTTTTGTTACCTGTCATATGCCTTGAGCACCCGCTGTCTAGGTACCACTTTGATGCTCTAAGGCTTCCCTGCAATAAATCAATGAGATTTAGGTACCCAAGTTCTTTTGGGTCCTGGTTGGTTAGCTTCTTCACAGTTTCTTTTCGGAATTCATTTTAAGTGTTTGGTTGTATAGGTTATTTTAGTGTGACCTAATTTATTACAATGAGTACAGCAAGGGGTATTATTTATTATCCTGTTTGGTTTATGGTTCTTATTGTTATTTGATTTATAGTTAGGATTTTGTTCAGCTATAAATTTTGACATTGGATAGATTTTAGGATGAATGACAGTTTATTCATTATCTGGTGGAGTATATCCTAAGCTATATTTCTTCCTACCTGATCTTCTTGCTCCTTTTAATATTAAGGAAGATTTTCCGTTTGTGAATTTTCAATTGTAGCTGTTAAATGTTCATTATCTTTTGTTAGTGTGTTAATTTCACTTTTAAGTTTGCTTGTGGTTTCCTGATTTTCTAAATTTGATATCTTTTCATTTTTAGTTTTTATAGATTTGCATAGCAGTTCATTTCTTCTTTTCAGTTCAGAAATTTATTTTTCTAATTGTTCAGTTTCAAACTTTAGATCTGAGTTTGTTATTTCAAGACATGCATAATTTTTCTTAGTTGTTTTTAAAAGTTTACAGACGTCTTTATATTTAATATATAGTTTATTAAAAGCATCTTCTAAACTATCTGAATCTGATTCATTGCAAGATGTAAAGGATGAGTCAGAAGTTACCTTATCATCAATATTTGCCATGAAGGCCAGGTTGGCCTTTTCTTCTTCTTCTTCATTGGAGCTAGACTCACTGTCTGAGTCACTCTCATTGTTCCATACAGCAGCCATGGCTTTCTTCTTGTACTTATTGAATTTCTTCATGTTGTCCTTCTTCTTGAACTCTATCTTCTTTAGTTTTGGATACTCAGCCTTGATGTGTCCAGGCTTCTTGCACTCGTAGCATATTGGATCAGATCTCTTGACTTCTTTGCCTTCAGATCTTTTGAAGTCTCTACCCTTCTTGAAATGCCTTCTTCCTGACTGATATTTCTTTTTAGCTAGTATGTGCTGCAGTCTTCTGGAGAGGAAAGCTTCTTCGTCTTCACTACTCTCATTACTTTTATCACTTTCAGATTTGCCATTAGAAGTGTCTTTTGTGGCCTTGAGAGCATTGTTGTGCTTCTTCTTGCTAGAGGATTTTCCCAGCCTTTCCATGTTTATCTCATGAGCCATTAATGACCCAATGACTTTTTCAAGTGACATTCTCCTAAGATCGTTAGCTTCTTCTATTGCTGTTACCTTTGGAGTCCAAGAAGTTGGTAGAGACCTTAGTATTTTCTTACCATATCTCCGGTCTCATAGGTTTTTCCAAGCCCAACCAGACCATTGGTGATGTCTATGAATCGACTGTACATTTGAGAGATGGACTCTCCAGACTGCATTTGAAATCTCTCATATTGAGCTACCAAAATATCTATTCTTATTTCCTTTACCTTGTCAGTTCCTTCATGTGTGAGCCTCAGCTTGTCCCACATCTCTTTAGCTGACTTGCAGGCTGATATCCTATTGAATTCTTTCTTACTCAATAAACAACACAGTATGACTTTAGCTTTGCTGTTTTGGGATAGTTTCTTCTTATCTTCGTCTGTCCATTTGTCTTTACTGTTGGTTACCTTGAGATCTCCTTCTTCGATAATTGTCCAAAGCTGGAAGTCAAGACCTTGAAGGAAGAATTTCATTCTTGTCTTCCAGTAGTTGTAGTCTTCACCATCAAATAGAGGAGGTCTGTTGACTGATTGTCCTTCTGCATGGCCTTGAGCTGTCATTTATCTTTGCTCTTCAGATCGTGAGATCTACTTACTCGAAGAGACTTGGCTCTAATACCACTTGTTGCCCAGATAGCAAGCCCAGAGGGGGGGTGAATGGATTTCTAAAGAATCTTTTTAGAATAATTCTTGTAAATAAAACGCTTGACAGAGAACACTAAGTTTGATAGTTAGAGTAAGTGTTAAATAAAGACAAAGAGAGCAAACACACAGACAACAGGAAATTTTATCCTGGTTCGGATCTCTTATCACAAGGAGTCCTACATCCAGTCCCCAAGCAACACCTTGAGATTTCACTAAGCAAGGGTACAGTTCCCTTAAGGACACTTACACATCCAACAATAGTTGACCTTCTCTTCTCAACCTAAAGAGGAACTAAAGCACCTTATGCAACATGTCTTCCTTCTTACTGAAGGGAACAACCACTCACTCAAGTAGGTCTTCTCTTCACACCCGAAGAGGAACACTCACAGAAAATGAGTAAGAAGTGGATGGCCCCTAGACCAAGCTAATACAAACCGCTTGATCTGAGGCAAAGTCTGAGAGAGAAAGAATATCAACAAAGAACTCTCTCTCAGATCTACTCAGGCTCTCAAAGGCTAAGTAATTTGCTGTAGAGAGCTAAGAGCTATAGGGAGTTGAATGAACAAGCAAGCTCTTCTTTTCTTCTAAGATCTTCTAAATGCAAGCTTGAAAAGTTCTCCAGAAAAGGATTGTCTTGCATGGAGTCACCAGTCTTCTATTTATCTTCTTTGAAATAATTTTACCGTTGAAGTATTTGTTGTCTCACATCTTTATGCACGTCAGAGTGAATGGTCCGAAGTGTGGAGCAAGAAAACCTGCAGCCATTAATGTTGGGGAAGACATTCACACACAAAGGAAGATTGTCTGAATCTTCTAGCATCTATCAGGTTGACAGGACCATCTTTGTAATGTGTGTTTCTACCAGAAACCCTGCACACAATAAATGCTGACACATAGACAACTTATCTTTGTTTAAGCTGTCAGTCAACATTAGTAGTCGTGCTATATAAGGAAACACCAAAAGGGTAATTCCATTCTGTCATCACATAAAGCGTGACTTTATGTGACACAAATGAGATAAGCAAGAATATATCGTGCAGAGATTTGTTCCATCATAATAAATGTCGAAGACTACATGATACATCATGATACGCAGGAAGATTTGAAATCCACAGAGATTTGAAAATGTATTTGAATATCATGTGGAATGAATATTTTAAAAGGAATTTAAATAAGAATATTCAACAACTGTCTAAAACATGATCTTTAATAGAGAGTTGATGTATGATGACAGTCTGTGCACAGAGAGAGTTGATGTTGATATCAAATCGATGATATAATCATAATCATGTGAGAATGTAATCCATGTTGAAATGTAATGAAATCGATGTTCTGTACAAAGTCGTTGTTTAACAGACGTCGTTGTTGTACTGAAATCGATGTGCAGATGAAATCATTGTTTGAAACGAAGTCATTGTTCAGGTAAAGTCATTGTTTCAAATGAAGTCGTTGTTCTACTGAAATCGTTGTTTAAGTAAAGTCGTTGTAGAGACGAAATCGTTGTTTCACATGAATTTGATGTAGAAATGAAGTCGTTGTTTCATATAAAGTCGATGTTTAAGTGAAATCGTTGTAAACATGAAGTCCTTGTTTCATATGGAGTCGTTGTTCTACCGAAATCGATGTTTAAGTGAAACGAAGTCGATGTAGCAATGAAATCGATGTTTAAATAAGGTAAAATCGTTGTAGCAACGAAATCGATGTTTAAGTAAGGCGAAATCATTGTAGCAATGAAATCGATGTTTAAGTGAAACGAAGTCGATGTAGCAACGCAATCGATGTTTAAGTGAAACGAAGTCGATGTAGCAATCAAATCGATGTTTAAGTAAGGCAAAATCATTGTAGCAACGAAATCGATGTTTAAATGAAACGAAGTCGATGTAGCAACCAAATCGATGTTCTAACTATGAAGTCATTGTGAGACCGAAATCGTTGTTTTACTTAGGAAGTCGTTGTTTAAGTAAAATCGATGTAGAACCGAAATCAATATTCTTCTAAGGAAATCGTTGTGAGTTATTGTATGGAAGTCGATGTATACTTAGACAAAATATATGCAATAAGCTTCAAATGACAGTGAATGTAGACAACTTACAGATTTTGTTTGAATTACTGCCTGTGGATAAACTTTAGAAAGAGTTGTTAGATAATACTTTTCAGGATTTTGTTAATCACCAAAAATATATATAATTAATAATAAATTATATGGAGATAGACTAATCATCAAACACATCCATTCTCTACCTACTATATTTTCTATGATATGTATGTGAACTTGTGTAGAACTTTTTATGCAGAACATTAATTGATAGCACGTAAAGATTAGACGTCAATATTTGAAATATCTCACAAATATCTATGATCATCCCCATAGCTAATGAACTAGACCCAGTCTAGCATATCTCTTGGAACTTGTCACATTTTAGAAAAAGATAAAATGATCAATTGCAAAACTGTCTGATCGTGTGAACGTAAGAGACATGCACATCGCCCTTGAAAGAAGTCATGCATCGATTATCCCTTCGACAGATATATTCAAATGGACCAAAGCAACGACTACAAAAATGAAGCCTATAAAAAGAAGACATTTCAAAGATAAGACATAAGTATGACAAGCAGTGAAATACAAGAAAGTGAGTGAGAGATAGACACATACACGAGAAAAAATGGAAGAGTTCAACTACGCAATGTAAAGCCTCCTCTCCATAGATTCTAGAAAGGTTGCTGTGTTGAAGCTTTGTCTGTCAATGCCTTGATGCAACTATCGGAATCTCATCTAGTGAAGGTTCTCTCCTCAGACTTTGGAGTCATTCTTCAGACTAGAATTCTTCTATTATATTCTTCTAGTTTGAAATCTTACTGAGTCTTATACTCCTTATAAAAGCTCTTCACAAGTAAGTATACCCCTTCGTAAAGAGAAGACCTATTGAGCAGGGTGTTTACCCCTCTAGAAGAGGGAAGGCCAAAGTAGTTCTGACAGTTGGTTCCCCTTTGGAAAAGAGAAGGTTAGTTGCATCTAGCAATTTGTCTTTCCCCTTGTGTTGAAGGGAAGACCGGTGAAAACCAGAGTGTTGTATCTTTGAGAAAGATAGTGAAATCCTAAGCTATTGGGTTTGGAGATTGGACGTATGACTTCCATTGGAAGAAATGTTAGGATCACATTTTTTTAACATTTTTTTTAGAAATAGGTAAAGATACAAATAAATAAATAAATAAGAATAATAATGATAGGAAGAAAGCATATTATGTTGTTTCTTTTTTATATAAAATTGTACATAGGTACAACTTAGCAAAAACAATAATAATATTATTATAAACAGGAGGGGAAACCATCGCGGTCTTTATCCACCCGTGGTCCTTATCCACCCGTAGTCCTTATCCACCCCACAGTTCTTATCCCTTCTGTTTCCTCCCATCGTCATCAACTTCATTTCCTGGGTTATTTAAAGAGGAGGGGAGGTGGAAGAAAAGTGGCAGAAGAGAGATGGAAAAAAGATGAGAAGCTGCGTAGTAGAAGTGAGAAGGGAGGGGAGTATTAAATGAGAGAGAGAAAGAAAGAGAGAGAGAAGAGAGATGGGAAAAAGCTACGTAGCAGAAGTGAGAAGGGAGGGGAGTATTAAATGAGAGAGAGAAAGAGAGAGAGAGAAGAGAGATGAAAGTGAGAAAGTTAACTTATTAGTAGAAGTGAGAGAGAGAGAGAGAGAGAGAGAGAGAAAGAGCGTACCAGTAAAATAGGAAGAAGAAAGAGAAAGAGGTTACGTGAGTATTTTTGGTATAAAATTTATATAAAAGGTAGGTAGATGATATGTTGGACCTATAAATATGTTCTATTATTTTATTGTTTTGTTTTATTTTAATTTGTTTATGTTAAATTTATCATTTATATTATTATGCTTTGTTGTCTAACTGTTTCACTTTACCCTATGATTATCTGGTTAAATTTTAGTTTGATACTCCAAATCTATTTATTTGAATTCTTTTGTTATTCGATTTTTATTTCATCTATAAGACTCTACCCTAATTTCTATTCGACTTCTATCCTACAATTTATCTGATATATATAAGTATTTTATTTTAACTGAAACTCAAATAAGTTTATCTATAAACTATGAGTATAAATATATCATGGACATTGTCACCCCGAGGATTTTGTGGACTGAAATCCTTATAGACATCTATTTGGGTGAAGTCATTTTGGGCTCGAGGGTAACGAGTTTTCTTTGAAATCCTAATGTATCATCAGACTTGGATGAAGTTAGGTGGGGATTCGTCCTCCGATATTTCGCATTGCCAAGACTTGGTACCATTGCTCAGACACCAGGTGAATATATGCATGTTTTGGGCCTCAATGGTGGTTTGCGATGCATGTCAAAAAAAATGGTGTAAGTAAATCTTTAAAATATAATAATAATAAGTAATTTCAAATTATCACTACCTAAACTTTAGTTTATGTTGTCTAACTCAATTACTTACTATTAGATGTCTTCAATTTCTTTCTACTTTATTTCAGATACAATTATTACGCACATTAAGCCTAAGAATAAAATTAGATACATATATGTATATTGTTATTACTGTTTTCTTTAAGGTCTTGATACCTATTGAGTCTTTGACTCATTATATATTTATATGTTTATTTTTCAGAAAATTCAGAAGAAAGTCCAGAACCAACTTAGGAGAAAGAATAGATTTTCATCGTTACAATGTATATATATATTTTGTATAAAATAGCATGTCATGTACGTGATGGTTGAGATAATATAAATGTCTGGTAATTTAGAAGTTTGCAAACTCTCACTATGTGTGTATGCTTATGGATCCGTCACTGTAGTCTTCTCAAATTCTCATTTTTAATAAATGAGAAATTGGGGGCGTTATAAGAAAGATCCGAACCAGGATAAAATTCACTTGTCCTTTTATAAATTGCTTATATTAACATAACTAACATGCATTAGTGAGTTGTTTTAAATTAGCTTCCGCAACGAAAAACATCTATTCATCCTCTTCTAGGTAAAAAACTCTACCGCCATCGATCCAACTAAGACTATCATAGAAGAGTTACTATATAGTTTGAAGTGAAGATGTTTATCTTACAGTTGTATTCAAATTTTTATTTTAGCCAGTCCATTGTAACAGTCCTGATGAGCCCTATAAATGGACTTGATAGAGACAATACAATAGTTAGTGATGAACATTAATAAAATGACGAGTTGAGTATTATGTGGATTACTTCCCATGTTATTCTTTTAGTAAATGCTCTAATCATTACGATCGTGTGATATATGTATATATTATTCACGTCCCGATATTCTGCGTTAGAGTGTGAGATAAAACCTATGGAGAATTAATTACCGTCCCCTGCTTTATTGGGGGATTTTTTTTCCGGTCTCTGTCAGATTTTGCCTTGATATCCACCCCCTATTTTATGGGGGACTTTTTTTCCAGTCCATGGGGTTGTGTAAGTGTGTAACTGTGTAACTGTGTTAACTGTGACAGTTACCCAGTTATACATGTAAATGTGTTACCCAGTTACCCAATTATATATTTACACAGTTACACGTTAAACTATGTAACTACATAGAACTTTTATAAGTTTGTAACTCTATAATTAGGACTTACCTAATTACATAGTTATATAGTTTTAGAAAGATTTACCTAATTATTTTATAATTGTTATTCCAAAAGTGTGTAAATATGTACTTACACAGTTATATTTAAATTCTGTAATTATTTAACTTGTTACCCAGTTACACATGTAACTGTGTTACCTTGTTACCCAGTTACATATGAAATTATGTAACTACATAGAAATTTTATAAGTTTGTAACTCTATAATTAGGACTTACGTAATTACATAGTTTTAGAAAGATTTACCTAATTATTTTAATTCATAATATATCAAAAGTGTGTACTGCGTAAGTACGTACTTACACAGTTACATGTGTAACTGGGTAAGTATATAAATTCTGTAACTGTGTAGCTTACCCAGTTACACATGTAAGTATGTAAATTCTATAACTATGTAACTTACCCAGTTATACATGTAAATATATGTAACGTCTCGAAAAATTTTAATTGTAAAAAATTATGATAATGTGGTCATTATACATTATGATTGTCATTAAATTGAAATAATTAGAATTTGGGCTTAATTAGTGGTAATATATGTTACCTCAGTGTCGTACACAGAGGTGCGCGCTCTGACAGGGCGACACAGAAAAATTGTAATGAAATAAAAATTCGAGTGCACCATAATTTTTAGAAAAATATGGAGATATCAGAAATGTAAATATTCAGATTTGTTGACGTACGGATTTCAAGATTAAGCCGACACAACTACTTTTTGGATAATTTAACACCCTGTGTAAAATAAAATCCAAAATTAAACTAAAATTACCATAATTTGTAAATCTATCACATTAGTCTATGGTTAAAATCTTAACATAAACAGACATCGTTTGAATATATAAAAATATAAACAATTGAATCAACAGAATTATTCTCTAATTAAGGTGGAGAATTTTTGGACCTGTCGACAGCATGGTTGTCGACAGGTCCAAAAATCTCAAAAATTTTCCACCTTAATTGGAGAATAATTCTGATGATTCAATTGTCCATATTTTTATATATTCAAACGATGTCCATTTATGTTAAGATTTTAACCATAGACTAATGTGATAGGTTTACAAATTATGATAATTTTAGTTTAATTTTTAGATTTTATTTTACACAGGGTGTTAAATTATTCGAAAAATAGTTACGTCGGCTTAATCTTGAAATCCATACGTCAACAAATCTGGATATTTACATTTCTGATATCTCTATTTTTTTTTTAAATTATGGTGCACTCGAATTTTTATTTCGTTACAATTTTTCTATGTCGCCCTATCAGAGCGCGCACCTCTGTGTACGACACTGAGGTAACATATATTACCACTAATTAAGTCCAAATTCTAATTATTTTAATTTAATGTCAATCATAATGTATAATGACCACATTATCATAATTTTTTATAATTAAAATTTTTCGAGACGTTACATATATTTACATGTATAACTGGGTAAGTTACATAGTTACAGAATTTACATACTTACATGATTACATACTTACATGTGTAACTGGGTAAGCTACACAGTTACAGAATTTATATACTTATCTAGTTACACATGTAACTGTGTAAGTACGTACTTACGCAGTTATACACTTTTGATATATTACGAATTAAAATAATTAGGTAAATCTTTCTAAAACTATGTAATTACGTAAGTCTTAATTATAGAGTTACAAACTTATAAAATTTCTATGTAGTTACATAATTTCATGTGTAACTGGGTAACAAGTTAACCAATTACAGGATTTAAATATAACTGTGTAAGTACGTACTTACACACTTTTGGAATAACAGTTATAAAATAATTAGATAAATCATTCTAAAACTATGTAACTATGTAATTAGGTAAGTCCTAATTATATAGTTACAAACTTATAAAAGTTCTATGTAATTACATAGTTTAACGTGTAACTGTGTAAGTATATAATTGGGTAACTGAGTAACACATTTACATGTATAACTGGGTAACTGTGTAACTGTGTAACTACGCAGTTACATACTTACACAACTCCAGGGACTGGAAAAAAAGTCTCCCATAAAACAGGGGGCGGACATCAAGGCAAAATCTGACAGGGACCGGAAAAAAATCTCCCAATAAAATAGGGGGCGGTAATTAATTCTCCCTAAAACCTATTCCCTTCTTTTCTCAGGAGGAATTTTTTTTTTTTTTTTTTAAAGAAGAGAGAATATGTTGAAATTTCACGCTTGTCTATGTTAGTGTAAAATTATTGTAAAGAAAGAAATCAGAATCGGGCGTAGTGCGCTGCGTTTCAGATGGTCACACCATCAGTGCTGGTGGCCAAAACTCCAACGTATTTAAATTTGTCAAAACGGTTTTCCCGACTCGACCGCCGCCAACCTATGTCGTCTCTACTGCGCTCCTGCCACCGCTTCCGCTTCTCCGCCTCCTCCCCCACATCCGTCCCCGTTCTCTGGAGCGCCGCTCCGAACTCCGGTGAAGCCACCGCCGCCTCCGGCGACGGTGGGGAACTCTCTACGGTGCAGGTCCTCTCGTGGGGCCGAGGCAGCTCTGGGCAACTGGGCGGGGGCAAGGAAGAAATCCGTTTCTACCCCACCCCGGTCGCCTCCCTCCGCCTTCCCCCGGGCTTCCGCCTAGCCCCAGCCCCCGGCCGTCTCCCCGACGCCGCCGCCCCGTCCCGCGGCGAGGAACCGGTCGAGGTTGGGATCTCATGTGGGCTCTTCCACTCGGGGCTGTTCGTGGACGGGAGGCTGTGGATGTGGGGGAAGGGGGATGGGGGCAGGCTGGGGTTCGGGCACGAGGTCTCCGCTTTTGTACCTACCCTGAACCCTAACCTGGATGGTGTCTGTAGCGTCGCCCTTGGCGGGCTCCACTCGACGGCCCTCACTCGGCGGGGCGAAGTCTTCACGTGGTCAGTGGAAATCTACTGCCTACTTGTTGTATCTGTTTCCGGTGTGTGTTGGCTTTTCTCATTGCGCCGTTTTCCAAACATATTGTAAAGGATCGAACCCCTGTTCTACATACTCTGAGCAAGAATACTTTGTCTAATCTAGAAATGGGAAGAAGGAAGAGAGATAGAAAGAGATATAGGAAAGCTACTAGTTACTATAGAGATCCATGAGAGTTGAAACTTCCAATCTGTCAAAACATCCGTGGAAACATTTAATTGGGATCTGTAACGTTCGGTCTTTCGGATATGCAAGTTACCAAGTTTTGGTTGGTTATTGGGCCAATGGGTGGCCAATAGATAGTGTTTCATAGCTTTTGTAGCTTGAGCGAGTGATTTGGGCCAAAGGTTTTGGCTCATTGTGTGTTGGAGCTCTCTGATTGCTAATGTGATGGGCCTGGCTGATGCGTTATTCACGTGTCAACCATGGCTGACGCACACGTTCTTGAGTCACCTGTGGCTGACGCGACTCGATTCAGACGGTTTCTGCATGTCGGGTGCACGTGGCACTCATTGCTAACGTGGCTTCTATGTCCGACGCATTATTAAGGCGTCCGGACGATTTGACGCGTTGTGTTGTAGACTGTTTTAAGCCTGTTCTTGGCCAGAACAGGGTTTCACCTTGTTCCGGTCAGTAGGCAATTTCAGAGGCAGATTCTGCGTGCCGTGGGATCTTTCGATGATGCAACACTGTTTCTACACCGGTTTTAGTAAGGAGGAGGTGGTCAGATCACGTGAAGGCTCCAACGGGTTCATTCTTCATGTTCTAGCCTTTCCTGTGATTTCTTTGCATTTCACAGCATGTTTGGTGACGTTGCATGCTAGATAGATACTTGGATCAGCTTGAGAGTGGTGTTTTATGTGTTCCTTGTGTTTAAGGATGAGTTTTCATGTTTTATAGGGTAAGTTACAATTGGCATGATTCCCACGATGTGATTGTATGGGTTGTTTATGATGTTTAGATGGGGGAAATGCTAGATTCTTGAGTGTTTTAAGAGTTTTACTGGTTACAGTAGTTTGTATTGAGCCTATGTGGCTGGATTTTGGGTGCTCTGTGTGAGATCCGTGGGCTTTAGTGTTCTGTCTGAGAACGCGTCGTGTTGGTACGACACCTTAATAAGGCATCCTAGTCGTGTTAGCAAATGCTAATGCGACGCCCTTGGTTGATGTGTTATTAACACATCACTCCACCCTAATGCGTTCTTAGTGGCTATTGGCACTCACGGTTAACCGTTTCCTAGTGATTTGTGACGCCATTTCCATAGCTAGTAGTTTATATGGTTTTATTAATCGTAACGTTGGTGTTATAGTATGGTATTGAATTGAATGGTTCGATGCTTCCTCTTTGAGACCTCTTCAGTCGGGTATCTCAGGTTCTTTGTGAGCCAAACATGTAAGTGCTCAGGGTTAGTCTTGATACAGTGGTGCCGTCAAGGTCTATGTCGTCTCCCTGGACTCTCCCACTCTTTAGTTTGAGTTGTACGTTCGGATGGGGGAAAGACGATATTGGGGCAATGACGTGTGTGTGTGGACAGTTCTTTGGTCATTTGTAACGCGTTCGTGGTTGCGGGTATAGACATCAGTAGACGTCTTGGGCTTCATCTAGTCCCTTGTTCTCACTTATCTCACTATACGAGCCTCGGAATCTTTAGAGGTGTGACAGACATAGGACTGTAGTTCAGCCAGACTGTAGGTGTTGGTTGGTTGGTCTCCACAGTCTTTTGTTCTATTTTGGTGGAGCCATAACTAGACCTTCCATTTGTAATTGCGAGATTGAGAAGTGTTCTCTTGTTTGACTTGTCCGGTCTAAAGTTTGACATCATGTACCAACCTTATGACTTGAGTGGTGGCGTCATACCGTTGAGATGGATTTTAATGATGTTTGTAAATCGGTACGCGATTTTGTTATTATGATGAATAGTATCTCGTTTCATGATGTTTACGGAGTTACTTTTATCGCTAAGTTATTAACGCTAGTATCTTAGTATTATGATTAGTGTGACGACATCTATGCTTACGAAGTGACTCGGGAATGTTTTTAGTCTTTATGAAACCAATGACTTGCCAGTCTTGTTCTTGTATTTTTTTTTTTGGTATGATTGTGAGACTTAGTGCCGTAGCGAGGGAAGTCGGGGCATTGGTTGATTTCACCCGGCCTATTCCCTGTGACACAAGGCATGGTATTCCTAGTGACGTTTCTTAATAAATGTCTAGGTTCAATAATTGAATGGGTTATCTGGCTTGTACCCTCAAAAGTTGTTATTGTCTTTTGTTTTATGTTGTGTTTTATGGGTGTTCCCTATTGAGCCTATGATTGTTTGAGGCTTACTCCCCTCCCCTTTCAGGTTATCTTGTGGCGTCGAAGCTGTTGTGGTTTCGAGGTTGGACATTTCTACATACCAACAGTCACTTCAGGGTACTGTTCTTTCTTGGGGTTTTACTCTCTCTAGGTGCATACTTTAGTTATAAATTGGGAGTTCCCTCTTACATTGTTGTTGTAAGTTACAATTGTTTCCCTTCAATTACTGTAGTCATTTGTTCACCTCCTTATATATCCCTTACAAGTCTCAGACTCGTGGGAGGCAGATTCGGATACAAAGCTCTATTGGGTTTAAGTATGTAGGACCGCTACAGGAACTCTTTTAATATCTATATTATTCAATTACCCTTCCATTTTATCGAAGGGCGGACCTAGAAGCAACGGTAAAGTTGCCCTTGCGTGACCTAGAGGTCACAGGTTTGATTCTGGAAACAGTCTCTCAATTTTTTAGGGTAAGGCTGTGTACATCGTCCCTTCCCCAGACCCCCTCGTTGGTGGGAGCCTTGTGCACTGGGTACGTCTTTTTTTTACCCTATCATTTTATCATTTACAATTATACTCTCAAGTATTTACTACAACACCCTACCAAATACGTCCCACATCGACCTTGTCCTCAAGGTTGAGCTTGGATGTCTTCGTTGATGGGGATTACAGCTACTCTGAAGGTGTAGTGAACAATGTTTGCCATATCAGATCTCGGCTTCGTCTCGGGGGGGGGGGGGTAAAAAAGAAGAGATCTTGAAAAGATTTTGGAGAGATCTTGGCAAGATCTCGAGAGATCAGGATAACATAAAAGTGTGGATCACATAGGTTCACATAGATAATTTCTTAAGGAACATAGATAATTGCATACATTCTCAAGTCTCAGCCATGGATGACATAGGCTCACATATATTATCCAACAAGAGTGTGGGAATTGGGATTCGGGATGTGTGTTTTCATTTTTCTCTCTGTAGGGTTTTACTTTAAGTATAAAAAAATTTAATTCATGACATGGGAACCTATGGTAAAATATTTTATTTATCTGAATATCACAATGTACTAAGTATTGTCAGTAGGAGAGTGAGTTCTTTGGAGAAGTCACATGCACATTTGACTTATTTCACCGGACTTTAAATTTTTAGTATTCTATGTGGTTTATTTGAATTATGAAATTTTTAGTTAGGTCAAACTATGAGGGATTAGAAAGTCGGCATTTTGATGGAATCATCAAAATCGCGATTTTCTTCTTAGATGAGAGAGTTTACTTTTTTTTTTGTAAGAGATATGATTTTTTGATATTTTTATTAGATTCAAATGGGGGGTACTTTCTTATTTATATGTAATACCTTAAGTAATGAAACTACAAATTATAACATTTACTTAAATGATGTTCAAGTAAATAAGGGGATCTTGCCAACCCTGGCTTCAGAGGAACCCTGACTACTCATCTCGGCCTTCTCAATTCTCGGGGAGGCACCGAGACCGAGAATTTAGCGAGATCTCGCGAGATTCTCTCAAGATTGCTTTCCATGGTAGTGAACCAAATATAGATAAAGCAATCTGCACATGTAGTGATGAGATGCTAAACACTTGAACAATGGTTATCCAAAATTGAGCTTGGTGTGGGGCATTTCCTTGAATAGATGAGAACCCATAAGAGAAAGCATAAATTGCTACAGATGTGAAACAGTATTGTGGAGAACAAAGGCAAATGGGCTGCTCTTGGTGGTGTATTTGTCGGTGGATGATGCAATGCTGCAATGGGTGAGATTATGCCAAACAAGTTGGCTGTCTGGCTGCTGGTTTTGAGTAGCTCTTGATGTCTGATGCTAGACATGCCAAGATGCCAAAGTACATGGTGGCAGATGGCTGGCATGATGTTGGCATTTTGTTGTGTGATTCATAAAAGCTGCTGCCAGTGAACAGTGTCTAGGGATCTTATTGGGCATTTCATCAAACAAGTCGTACACAGTTGAACATTCAAACAGAAACCAGAAGCAAACCGAAGTCCACTGATGGGTGGCGGCTTGGGTGGTGGGCGTAACTGATGCTGCCTTCTCTTAAAATCATTTTATCCAAAACTAGCCATGAGAACCTGAACTCGCATGACGAAAGTGGGTCTAAATGTTCTCCTTGGAAAAGACTTGATTTCTTTGCTGGTGCATTTCGACAAACAGTTGATGTGTAATGAAGACTTCTCACATATAATTATATAAAGGTTGCCACTTAGATGGAAGAACCGAAGAACAACCCATCATACCCATAGTCATCTGCTTCTCTGCTGAAACAGAAATCAATGGAGGAATGACTGTTTTGGAGACCACTTTTGCAACCATCTCATTTTCTTGGAACAGCTTTGGAGTCCTCGTGTTAGCTATTATCCCTTCGGAGTCCTTCAAGGTACTGTTGGGCACTGATTCTTCTTGATGTCAGAAATCAATTTTCTGTGATCTTGGAGTTTTCTTGTGTGGAGATTTGGTCAGAGACATTTGCCATGCCCCCATGCCAGTGATGGGAGTAGAAGAGAACTTGGAATCTGAAATCAAACTTGCAGTGATGATAGAGGAAGGAGCTATAGCATTGGATGGAGCAAGTGGCAGCCAACCATAAATGCTATCATCCATCTGTCTAGAAGTGGACACCTTTTTGAAGCCTATTACTCTGCAGCTTGCAACAGTGGTAGATCTAAAATGAGAATGTAAACCTTCAACAAGTGCTAACCATGAAACAGAAGCTCTAGTAGCAAGAAAACTCCAACACCATTCGAATGCTTCACACTGGAGGAGGAAAGAAGCTGTGGTAACCTTGTGACCTACCGGAGTGCGATGGAAAGAAAAATATTAATTTGCTCTCTTTATCCTAGTAGAGGGATCATCACAACCATCGTAGATTGGAAAATCAAAATGACATAGCCTTGAATCCTAGGGGCTAACAAACCGCAAATCATATTTTTTATTATCAAATTTCAAACCTGAGAGCTCTTGACTGCGGATCTCTGCATCTTTCTTCATTTCATCCAGGAACTCTTGAAGCACCACATGAATAACATCAAAATCTTCCATGAGTGGGCTTGAAGAGGGCTCAAACACCATTTGTAAAGGATCAAAACCCCTGTTCTACATACTCCGAGCAAGAATACTTTGTCTAATCTAGAAATGGGAAGAAGGAAGAGTGATAGAAGAGATATAGGGAAGCTACTAGTTACTATAGAAATCCATAAGAGTTGAAACTTCCAATCTGTTACAATTTTTCATCTCCCTCCCCATTTATACCCATTCGCCAACAAAACAGAGTTTTGTGGAAACATTTAATTGGGAACTCTTTTTAATATCCATATTATCCAATTACCCTGCCGTTTTATCATTCACAATTATACTCTAAGTATTTACTACCACATCCTACCACATATTTTTGACACACTGGTCTGGGGACATTAATCGAGGAAAGACAATGATCACTGCTCGGCCATATGGTTATTTTATGATTTATAACTAAAATACAGGTCAATCGTGTTGTTTAAGCTTGGGATTGCCGTGCCGCCGCGATCCTCGTACAGTGCTGGGGGGAGGCGAGCCCCTGGCACGGTGGAGTTGATCCCCTTGCTTTTGTTCTTATTTCATTTTTGATTATTTTTTTAAAGGGTATCATTCAGATCGAAGCGTACCGCATCTGGCTTATGCCAACGGGAGCCCGGCATGGCCGGGTCCTGCGGCACAGCCAACCTTGGTTTAAGCTGCTTATTTTATCTATTTGTTAACACAAGTCACCAAGTTGTCCACTTTCATGGTCAACACTTCGTTAGATTAAAAATTAAGTTTCATTAGTATGATAGTTGATCTGGTTTTTTTTCCGTGTTATTATTCAGGTTTCCTACTCGGTGGTTTTGGAGAATTGATGTGTTTCTACCTTCCTTATAGTCCCCGAGTTCCTCTTCTACCATTGTCAGAGATTCTAGAGTACCATGTCGAACCAGATGAATAGGGCAAAACAGCTTTGTTTCTTTGCCATTTGAGACTAGGGCAGGCCAACTTTGCCCCCTTTTTGTGATCCCTTCTATATGTATACAGGAATTGTATCCACAAAAAGGGAACGCGACTTTCTTATCCCACTACAACGTATGAAGTTGGAATCTCCTACTAAACGATGTTCCATAGTGTGTATACTGTCCATGTAGATTAGTGTTTTTCACATTCACACCAAAAAGTGCTTGATTCTATCTGGAGTTTTGACGAAAGATGTAATGTTTATGCTTGTCATGTTGCTTCTTTCTAACTTTGTCCTTACCAGTTTGGCCTTTGGCACACTGATGGGGTTTGACTCCTCCCATGATAGCTGGTAATGTCCATTTGAATAGGGCAAAGAGAGAGTATTCCTTTCCCTAGACAATAGTGCATGGGTTAGCTGCATGAATTCTATTCTACCACTATTTTTTTCTGATGACAAATTCATAGCCAAAGTTAGAAGAACTATGCCCACTTTTTCCATGTCAAAACCATCTATTTTAGTCCTCCTTTGTGTTCTTTGGCGATATACTTGGTCAAACTATCTAACAATGCACGTGCTCAAAACTCCTAAGCCTAATTTTCTCCATTTAACATTAAACGGGGCTCTCCCTATGTCTTCACATGTAGATTCATTCCACATCGTATCCTTTTTAGTCTATCTATATGTTCAATCTCAACATCTGTGTTTTTCTATTTTGCAGCCTCAAAGGACTTGTACACTTTTTCCTTTCAATCAACCTGCCTAAAGTTTCTTTGTAATTCTTCTTAAACCTTCTAACTCTTGCATAATAGAACTAACCTTTGAAGCTTACTCTTTGTAGGAATAACTTATCCATCAATCATGACCAAGTCCAGTTCTCTGATCCTCATTTATTAAGATAACATTTCACAGAATCTTTGGAAGATCAAAGCATAAGGCCTTTATAATCCATATTTGAGAGTGATATGAGGATATTGATCATACTTGAATCTGCCTTGGATTGTAGTTTTGATCATACTTGAGTCCTTAGATTGTACAATAACTTGCCTTATTTGTGGCCTTAGATTGTAATTTTGATCATATTTGAGCCTGCCTTAGATTGTGTAATAACTTGACTTGTCAGCGGCCTTAGATTGTAATTTTAATCATACTTGAGTCTGTCTGAGATTGTATAACAACTTGTCTTGTTAATGCCATATTTTTTGGCTTGGTAGATGATGATGGTAGCAGATGCCTAATTTCATTTTTTTATTGAAAAACTTCTTTTCTGGTTGGCATTTAATTGTCAACTATATTCAATTTGTAGTTTTACTCAATAGTGCATTCCTTTGACCAAAGCTTGCAGGGGTTATGGTGGATTTGGTGCTCTAGGCCATTTTGTTTACCACAGAGAACTGTTACCTATGCTTGTTAATGGTCCATGGAGCACAAGCATATCCCAATTTCAACCAGTGGAGCACACACTGCAGCTGTTTCTGAGTCAGGTTTGCTTGTTTCTTTCTAAGCAGCATGCTTCCATCTCTTGCAAAATGTATGTCACATGTGCATGTGAACATGAACTTACCTGCTAACACATTCATGGATGCATAGACACAAACACAAGCACATACATGTAGATTCATTCATGCACATTTTGCACCCAAGTGCATTAATAAATATGCGGATCTGTTTGCTTAATCTTTGATTCTCATTTCATCGCGGTATGTCATTGACATTATGCACATGCCAAGCCAAATATATGGGATGTGTACCACCACCGAAGAGAGTCGCAAAGCTAAGAGGGGACTCACGAAGTTGAAGTTGGAAACCTGTCTGACACAATTCTTACTGAAATAGGAATAGTAAACATTTGGTTCTGACTTCTGACTATGATCTTGAATGGATTCAGGACCTATTCTGAATCCGTCACTTTAGTTTCATTACTAACTTGTGATACATCTCTCCTTCTGTTTTGTTATATTTTTTTGTGAATTTGATCTGTGTGCATCAGATCAACATGGATATGACAGGGTTCTAGTTATTGATTTTGAATCCTTAGATTTGCAAAGTGTGTCAAAGTGTGGGTGTGATATGTTTCTTTTTGTCTGAGTATATAGTAATAGTGACTTTTTGATGCATGCTTGATCAATGATCTCATACATTGTGATCAATTTGGCGAGAACCACCATAGCTATTACAAGCCTTCTTATTCATCTTTGGTTGTCTGGGGTCTTCCAAAGGGCTTTGGCAAGTTTTAGATGAACTGATGTTATCCACAGCTTGTGTGATATCTTGCCCCACCTCCCCAGAGCATTGCAGGTTCCAAGGACAAGAATTACCAAGTTATATACAACTGAGGCCAGAGAAAGTCTCCTTTAGAATAATTGTATGTTCTGTGCTGATATAAAATTCATGGCAGAGTTGCTATTGATTAATGACTGTGTCCACATAATATAGTTAGTTAGGTACATCAAGGGTTTATATGGAATATATCATATTTTCAGTCCTCCAAACCCCATCCAAAGTTACCATATTTGATTCCAATGAAGTTGATCCTTGTCTCCTTTTCAAAATTTTATTGGGATTTTCAGTTGGCGTTGACTACAATCTCTAGTAGAGGAATTAACCATTCGATCTTGACATTTATGTATAGCACCTCACAATTTCATAGCATTTGTTGAACCCTACAAGAAAAGGAGTAACTCCTTGGTTTTTTTTAGAAAATATGTTAAACATGAATATTGATGCTAGGATGGCTACCCCTAAATATGATAAATTTTTACATGTTGATATTGGAAATCCCTTCTTTTCAATGCTCTATTTTTCGATTGAGCTCTGAAACAAGTAGCAAGGTACTATAATACGCCTAACATTTGGGCACAAGGAACCCCATTTAACCACCATGGAATTTGTCAGGTTCAGAAATCAGAAGTAGATGCAAAAACTGGACTGCTCTTTTTATCATTTTCTGTTTTTACCCCTTCAGTTGTTGAAAGAATTCATTTGAGATTTAGTATTGCATTAATGAGGGCATGAGCTGACTCTTGTTCCATTATGTCATGTTGATTGGGCTTACCTGTTTCCATCAGTGAGTTTTTAGTATAATAATAAACCTTGTGTTTCCATATTTTCCTGAATTACTGAGGCTTTGAAAGGTATATCTTTCTTAAATTGTGTGTTTATATAATCTGTTTCCTGTTTTCCTCTTTGATTGTTTTTCTTTGTCAATCTTTTCTACAGTTTAACATTAGATTAACGAATGCAGGGGAACTTTATACGTGGGGTCGAGATGAAGGGGAGGGTAGATTGGGCCTTGGTCCTGGTGGTGGCCCAGGTGAGGGTGGTTCACTTGGTACCCCTTCAAAGGTCAATGCTTTACCTGTTCCTGTTGCAGCAGTTACCTGTGGTGGATTTTTCACAATAGCAGTAACAACAGAGGGACAACTTTGGAGTTGGGGAGGTGTGGATGCTTCTGACTTGACTGAGGCCTAGGCTTCTAATTATTTGAGGTTTTCTTATTTGTAGATAAATAATTCAGTTACTGATATCCTCGGGAAAAACATCAACATTATTTCAAACATTGTGTTGGATAATACTTTTTTATTGCAATGATGAACTATATATGAGATGTTTTTCTTGTCCTTTAGTTTCTTGCGTTCGAAAAATGGTGATCTAGTGCCCTGACATGCCGCCATAAGGTTTGCAAGTTTGCAACATAGATTATTGTCGGACGCGGAAAAATTCACCATCTCTTTTCTCTTTCTTTTCTTTTCTTTCTTTTTCTTGTTTGTTTTGTTTTAGCGGGCATGCCAGTCTGTACAAACAGACATTTAGGGTTCGCTTAATGCAGGTATTTTACATGCCCATTTACTGGACAGTATATATTCCGCGCGATTTATTTTATCAGGCGATTAGGGTTTCGTGTATTGGACCTTTCCCCACCGACCGAAGTCGGTGTTAATTTACATCGAGTCGAACTCGAACACCTTTGATTCTCTATCAAAGAAAGCCTTTTGTCTCTGTTTGTTGTGACAACATTGACCTTAATGGTCGCCCTTTATGGGTACACACTCTTGTAAAGAAATTGAACGCTTTAATATTTGTACACATGTAATTTAAATTACAATTGGTCTTTCAAGACCTGTACAGGGGTCCCGATTATATATCGGGTCTTCAACACTTCATTTGGTCACGATTTGATTCTTCTGAATTTGCTTTAGCCACGATTAGACCGTTGACTTGGATTTCATCACAATGAGACTATTAGATCGTCAAGATGATCACTGCCAGTCCATTGTGTTTGCTTCATGGTCACCATCACCATTTGATTGTGATGGGACTTTTGAGCGGTCTTGTTAGGTTTCTGCCAGCTTGTACCCTTTTTGGGTGCTTCTGTTGTTTTCGGTATCCCGAGGTCTTTTTAGTCATTAAGTGACTTCTCGGGGTGCACTTATCATTTCTTGGCTCCTTGGGGCTTTAGGGTCATTTCTTTGACCTCTTAAGGCTTTTCAGCCATTCCTTGACCTTTGATTGGGATTCCTGCCATTTCTTGGGGATCCCAAGGCCGGGGATGGCTAGCCATAAGCTGGGCTCAGAAGATCGTACACCGCTTCAAAGAAGTGATGTGGGTTCCGCTCTACCGAGCCGTATAAACAGCTTGCGCCACATGGTTTCCTCCCTTTAGAAGAACTTTTCTGCCATTTCTTGCTTTTAAGGAGTTTACTGCAGTTTCTGGCCCTGCAAGGACTTTTCCACATTTCTCCACCCTTTGAAGGATTTCGCTGCAACTCTCTGCCCTTTCTGGGACTTCTGCAACTTTTCCTTATCAGGGTATTTCTGCAAGCATCGGCTGCCATGATCAGAGAATTGAAAACTTGGCCAATGTAGTCTTTTGAAGAAGAAATTTGGAGGAGGCCTGAATACTATTATATCAATAACTGTCCGGGGGCTTCTTGTCATTTATTGACATATCCTTGCCATTTCTTGGCTTACTTGGGCATCCTTGCCATTTCTTGGTCTGCCTGGATATCCTTGCCATTTCTTGGCTTACTCGGGCATCCCTGCCATTTCTTGGTCTGCCTAGACATCCTTGCCATTTCTTGGCTTGCCTGGACATCCTTGCCATTTCTTGGCTTACTCAGACATCCCTACCATTTCTTGACTTTCTCAGACATTCCTGCCATTTCCTGGCTTTCCTGGGCAGCTTCTGCCATTTCTTGGCCTTTCTGAGCAGTCCCGCGTAATTCCGCCATTGATTGACTTCCCTCGGTGCTATTGCCATTTCTTGGCGTTCTTAAGTGCTTCAGCCATTTGTTGACTTCCTCAGGTGTCTTCAGCAGTGATTGGCATACTCGGACATTTCCGTCATTAACTGACTTTTTCGAGCATCTTTGGCGAGCGGGATTAGTCCAGGCCTGACCCAGGAGAGCGCACGCCGTTTCAGAGAAGTGACATGGGTACCGCTCCACCGAGTTGTGCCAACAGCATTCCCACTTTGAGCTTTGTCGCCTGTTGGAGCTTGCCAGGGGCTTCGTGCCATTTTCTGGACAGACCAAGGGCTTCCATGCAATTCTCGAACTCCGTGAAGGTTTATATGTGGTTTTCCCCATGGTTTGGCGATCGAATCGCATCGGCCCGATTCTCCCGAATCGGGGTGAATCATGGAAAACCCGATTCTCGATTCCATCGATTCGGTCCGATTCGCCTCATATATATAATATTATTATATCATATTAGTAATATATATTATACATTATAATATCATATATGATAAATATATATATAATATATATTATACCCATGAGAATCGATCTGATTCGGATCGATTCGGGTCGATTCGGGGGGAATCGAATCGGATCAAGAAAAATCCGATTCGCCTCCCGATTCTGATCCGGCAAACCTTGGTTTTCCCCTAAACTGGAGTATTTCCGCCATTTTTTTCATCGCAGGGGTATTTCTGTAAATTTCCCCACTATCGGGTTATTTCCACAGTTTCTACAGCTTTCAGGGGTCTTTCTGCAATTTTCTGGGCAGCAGAGGGACCTCCTTACAACTTTGCACCCTTCAGGGACTTTTCTGCAATTTCCGACCCTTCAGGGCATTTCTGCACTTTTCCCCACAAACTAGGGTATTTCTGTAATTTTCTGCTCTTCAAGGGTTGCAATTTTCTTACAAATTGGGGGCTTCTATGCAACTTCTCGGGGCAGCAAGGGTTCTTTTGTAATTTTTTTACCTTCCCGGGTTTTTTTCTGCAATTTCTACATCTTCCAGGGGTTTTTCTACAATTTTCCCATCCCAAAAGTATTTCTGCAATTTTTTGCTCTTTCCGGGGCCTTTATGACATTTCCCACAAACCGGGGACTTCTATGCAATTCTCCGGACAGCAGGGGCATTTCTGTAGTTTTCCTCTTCACTGGGACATTTCTGCAATTTTGGACAGTAGAGGGTCTTTTTTGCAATTTTTTTCTTGAAGAGGGGCACTTCTGCAATTTCTGCACCTTTTGGGGGGTATTTCTGCAATTTTCCCCCAAACAGGACTTTTCTGAAATTTTCCCTTCTTGGAGGTGTGGGAGGCACCGGAGCCAAGGGGGGGGGGGGGGGGGGGGGAGGAGAGCCAGCCCAAGGGGCCAAGGGGAGCTCCCACCCCCTAAGAGAGGGAGAGAGGGTCCAAGATCCCCTCCATGCTAACCCCCCCCCCCCCCCCCCCCCCCTCTTTTTTTTTTTTATAGAAGTGAGGGGGGTGAAGAGGAGGGGACCGTAGGTACCCCCCCTTTTTTTTTAATAGAAGTGAGGGGGTGAAGAGGAGGGGGACCGGAGGTACCCCCCCCCGGTTGGAGAGGGGGGGACCGGGGTAGGGGGTTGGGGGTCCAACCGGAGGTACCCCCCCCTCCGGTTGGAGGGGGGGGGCAACCAGAGCCCCCCCCACCTCCGGTTGGAGAGTGGGAGGGGGGAATCAGAGGCACCCCCCCTCCGGTTGGGGGGTTGTGAAGGAGGAGGAGGGGACCCCCTCCGGTTGGGTGGCAACCAGAGGCACCCCCTCCGGTTGGGAGGGATACCGGAGGTACCCCCCCTCCAGTTTGGGTGAGAGAGGAACCGGAGTGGGGGGTACCTCCGTTTGGGCTACCGGAGGTACCCCACCTCCGGTTTTGCATGTCCAACCGGAGGTGGGGTATTTGGGCCTATTTTGGGGAGGGTTTTGGTATTTTTGGTTTTTTGTGGGTTTTTTGAAATTTCGGGATTTCTGGGGGTTTTTGAGGATTTCTGTGAATTTTGGGAATTTCTGGGGATTTTCAGATTTGGGTACTTTATGGGATTTTTGGGTTTTGTGGAGTTCTTTTGGGGATTTTGGGTATTTTCAGAAATGGGTATTTTCTGGAAATTTTAGGTTTTAAGGAATATTGATATTTTGGAGTTGTGGGTTTTGGGAAATGGAGGTTTTGGATTTTTTTTGGAAATTTATAGGATTTTGGCTTTTTATGGAGGTTTGGGTATTTTTGTGGGTTGAACATTTTTTGTATCAACAATTATCTTGTTCTCATCATTCCATATAATTGACTCTCGTAAATAGGACATCTAAAATTCTGGTTATTTGTTTGTTCTATGTGCATATAATCAAAATGGGTAGAAGTGTGGGCACTCAGTATGGAGTTTGTTGCACTGACATCCTCTTTTGTGGATTTGTTGGACTGGAAAATAAACTTGTAGTCTCTCTAATTAATATCAGTGAATCATTTTTTGTTCAATAGGAAAGACAAGGCCGACAGAACTTGATTGAATCTTGTGCTCTTTTTAAAGAACAAATTAAAATCTGTTAGCAATTTGTACAGCTTGGGCACCAATCTAATAACTTTTTGACTGTGGTTTTGTACCTTGAATAAATATTGATGTTCAGTATGTTACATTTATTTTGATTTATTTCCCTATTTCAGTTCAAGAAATCATCTATTTATCTTTAATCTATCATTTTCCCTGTCATGCAGCTAATTCAAATTTTGAGCTTGGTAGGGGCAATAATGTCAGTGATTGGAGACCAACACCAATCCCTGGCCTTGAAGGTGTTCGTGTCATTCAGATAGCAAGTGGTGGTTACCACTCCTTAGCATTAACAGGTAAAATGATTGCCTTTGCCATGGTTTGGCATTTGGTGGAAGTTTTCTATATTTTCCATTTTTAATGTTTATATTTCAAATGTCTTTCTATCATGAATGGATGTCTAACATGAATTCTGTCCAATATCCACAATGATCTTCTATATGTTTACGTATATCAGACAAGGGTGAGGTCCTTTCTTGGGGCCATGGAGGACATGGTCAACTGGGCCATCAGTCAATCAAAAATCAAAAAGTTCCTCTCTTAGTTGAATCTTTAGCCAAAGAGCATGTTATCTACATTGCATGTGGTGGTTCTTCTTCAGCTGCTGTTACTGGTAAGAATTGTATTCCCTGCAAGTTGAGTTATGATGGATGTTAAGTTATTAACTGAAACTTCTTGTCAGTTCACTGTTTCTTCACCAAACTTTCATAACTTACATCTGTTATAAGTGCATGAATCGGGCTGTCTTGCATTTCTTTGATAGTTCAAAACATTAACTGTCTTTTATTGGCTGAGAAAGAATGGATATGCCCTTATATTACTCATCCTTTCAGAAAGACTAGTCTCTCAATAGCAAACAAGATAGGTGACTCCCAAAACTTGCCTCAATAGGTGAGCAGGGTGTAAAGTCGTTGCATTTGGTAAGGCTTGATCCAGATCTGACATGAACATAGATCCATTTTATTGGGTCCAGACCCATATCCGATTTAGTACAGATCTAATCATATTCATCAACTAATATATTGGTATATTGGGCTTTCAGTAGCCATTTTTTCTATTGTTTGACCAAAATTTAAGGCTCTCCTTGATGGCAAAGTGAATATCTATAACTAATGATTTGTGGTTCCTTTTCCTGAAAGGTAATTGCAAAGTAAGAGAGTCAAACTTTCAGGATTTAACTATGTTTTACCAGTTCTATAGCTGGCAGTGTATTGAGAGATTCAAAGAAATTAGTTGTGACATGGATGAAGATCCTATCCAGGTCTAATTCCGTGTGGTGATCATAAACAAAGACTGAAGATATTTAATGAAGGTATTAATGGAGTTCCAAAGTGAAAAAGCTACCTACTAGCATTGGCATCAAGGCACAGGTTTAAAGATATTGACACACCGAAGTTCCCATGAAGCTATGGTGCTCATATTCCAGAACTTTTTAAGTTAGGTGCCATGGTGCTTCAGCTAGCAAAGAAGGTAGATCCTACAGGGACATTGTTCATGTTCCCAAAGAGTTTAGGGTAGCAGGGGACAAAGATGTTACATGAGAAAGGTCGACGAAAGTTGAGTCACCTCCTGTACCTCGGTACTTGGTTTCTAAGACACTGAGTCAGGCTGGTTGCTCACTTGAAGGCAGTGGTTGGGTTTGAAGGCAAACAAATTCAAATCTTAAAAGATTCTGATGAAAAAATAGAAGATGAATCACGATTATGGGAAATTGCATCCATCCAGTAATGCACCTTGGTGCAGCGATCTGACAGCTCACCCCCAAGATTGCTGCAGGATTGTGGAGGGACAGACCCAAGCATATGAAACGAGTTACAGGGATCTCGAAGAGCGGCAATTCCGGTTTGTGAAGATCATAATGATGCCAGATGTCCATCATGGATTGTGATTTTGACAGAAGTATGGAGGGTTTCTTTAAAAAGTGGGGCATAACCATGTCAGACCAAAGCCAAAGAAAAGATACCAGTACTTAAGTTGCATCAAAAGCCTTTCAATAAGATCCTGGCATCATAGGATATGCCAACATTAGCTAAATTACCTGCAATTTTACCTGTTCAATTGATAGTCATGCTGCATGAGAAAAGAAATCATTAGCAAATAATAGAATCTTTGGTCATTCGTAATTGCATTTTCCATGATAAAGAACTTATAGGGTGTTTGGTTACAATTTTTTATCTCTTTTTTTCCTAAAATTTAAAAAAGAGAGAGCACAGACACACTGACCCGTTTGGTAAGTAATTTTTTTTTGAGAGAAGATTTTTTACTCTATGTAAATCTCTCCAGAAAAAAAAATAACTCTGACCCTGTTTTTATTTTGAAAACGCACAACGCACGCCGGGTTCCCTCCCACCCCCTCCTCCTTCCCGTCTCCTCCCCCCCCACCCACCACCGGCGCCCCCCCTCCTCCTTCCCGGCGCCGGCACCCCCCACTGCCAATGTGCTAGGTCCGCCTATGCCCCCACCCTGCGCCCCCCTGCAACCCCCACCCCTCCCGGCGCCGGCACCCCCCACCCCGCCCACCTCTCACCCGGCACCCCCCCCCTGCACCGCCCGCCACCCCGCCCCCTCCCGGCGCCGATGCCCCCCACCCCGCCCCCCCTCCCAGCCTGCCCCTCCCGGCCCCCCTCCCAGCCTGTACCCCCCCCCCCCCCCCCCCCCACCGCAACCCCTCCCAGCCCAGCTGGCACCCCCCCCCGCACCCCCCGCCCCTCCCGGCGCCGCGCCCCCCACCCCGCCCCCCTCCCCGCTGGCGCAGCCCCCCCCCCCCCCCCCCCCCCCCACCGCAACTCCTCCCAGCCCAGCCGGCACCCCCCCCTGCACCCCCCGCCCCTCCGGCGCCGGCGCCCCCACCTCGCTCCCCCCTCCCCTCCGGCGCAGCCCCCCCTGCCCTCCGGCGCAGCACCCCCCCCCCCCCCCCCCCCCCCCACCGCAACCCCTCCTAGCCCAGCCGGCAACCCCCCTGCACCCCCACCCCGCCTCCCCCTCCCCGCCGGCGCACCCCCCCCCGGCACCCTCACCCCTCCCCACGCCGGTGCCCTCCCCCCCACCCCGCCGGGCAGCCCCCCTGCGGCACCCCCCCACCCCACCCCTCCCCGTGCCAGCTCGGGCAGCTCCCTCTCTCGCCCCAAATACATTAACACAAATTAAAAATATATATATATATTTTTACCAAACACATAACATCATATTTTTATAATTTTAAATTTAAAGTTGAAAGAGAATTCAACATCATTTTTTAGGTAGAAATAGTTTTTTGTTTAAAATTACTTCCAAACACCCTATTAGTGTGCTGCGTGGATGAATCATTGCAAATGCGTCTCCACTGAGACCATGATATACATACAATCAAAGACCTTTTTTCGTTCTGTATGGCTAATTCATGGTCAGTCAACCAATAGCCTTTCCCATCACTTCCATGGTCCTTTAGGATACATGTAGATGCTAAAGGTTTATTTGGTAGAAGGATGCCTCTACGTCCATGGCATATAGTACAGCCTGATGCAACCAGGGCATTGCCAGAAACAGGACGATTACAGGGCCGTGATGCAGTCATACGATGTATGTTCTTGATCTATCCACGAACCTTTAGCAGGATATGATGATTTAGGCCCCTTGAATGTGGATCTGCGCACCTGAGAGTCCTACTTTGATTCATCTGAAGTTTCTTTTATTTTATAATTTCTGCAGCTATTATCTTGATCAGTTGATCTGTCTCCATTGGTTGGCGTTCTTTCCTTTTTTTTTTGGTCTTATTGACGTGAAGGCTTGCCAGACACAGGGAAACTATATATGTGGGGCAATGCCAGGGATTGCCAACTTGGTGTTCCTGGCTTGCCTGACGTACAGCCTTTACCCCTTGAAGTGAAGTTCCTGTGGGAGGATGAAGAACTGGGCCCTCATCATGTTCTTCAAGTTGCTGTTGGCGCGTCACATGCCATGTGCTTGGTCTCACGGCAAAGATCCTCGAAGATGGGCGTTGATCGGACTTCAGATACCAAAGAGTATTAATTAAGCAGGCTGGCTTCAGATATCAGATGCTTTTGAGGAGGAAGATCAACTATCTTGAACCAGGGGAATTCCACAATATGGATGTAAGAAGAGGCATCTCCTAGAGCATACTTACAGAATTTTTTTTTCAAGGATTAACTTTTACAGAAAAATAAAAAACATAATTGTCCATTTAATTCTCACGTAAATATTCTCTGAAAAGATTTTCTAATGTTTGTTTTCCCGTTTCTGAAAATCATTTTTACATATTTGTTTGTGTGTAAAAGATTTTCAAATATGTGTTGATTTGCTCTTATTCTCACATATGCCTTCTAAAATATTAGATAAAACCCTCAGTCAAAGATAGTTTCCTCTTTTCATCCAACATAATAAGTCTAACAATATGCATTAGCCCTTAAACTAAAAGATCTCGTCTAGTTTCCAAGGATTTAAGGCGGTTTGCGTTCTTTAAACTTATTTTGAAAATTAAAAAATAATGGGATCTTTGACTAGAAAATGTAGATTAAAGAGATATTTTTTTGGTGAAGTAAGATCTATCTTGATATAAGCATAGTTAAATAGAATAATAGAAAATATACACTAAAGCATCCAAGTTGGAGTGTTAATGATAGTGACTGTAATTTTAATGTTTTAAATGGTGATTTTTTTGGTTGAATCAATGCTCTAGATGATAGTAAATCACTCCAAAGAACAGAATAATGGTACAGCAAAATGACATGTATTTATTACACAATACTATAAATAACTTCTTGAACAATTTAAAGATGTCTGTGCACATTAACGAGAATAAAGTGAGCAGAGCTATTTATCAAAAGTTGCAAGTGCTAAAAAATGATTTGCAATTGTTCTTTGTTTGGAGGCACCACATTATCATTGTACATGATAGAAAGCCTTCTAAACCAAGTGAAATTAACTACATACAAATAATAGTCGAGATTTTAAAGAACCCACATATATGAGAAATGTGCCATCACTGAATATTTTAATATATAATCCACATATTAAGGACAAAAATTAGACTTAAATTCACTACTTTTTTTGTGGATCACTTCAAAAAAACCGCCTTAGGTGTGTTTCATACTCATCATCATAAAATCTGCAAATAAGATGAAAACACATATACATGAGTCGAGTGCCAAGTTCACCTTTTAATAGAACAAAAAAAAGAAGGATACTAGTGCATAAGGTGAAATAACGTAAAAGTTTCAATTTTGGTCCTGAACATGTAAACAATTAACTGAATTATAAACCAGAATAAAACTCTAATCTTTCACTTAAAATCCAAAAAATTAATTAAAATAGACTTTAAAGTGATGTGGCTCCTTTGCTAGCACTATCAACATTATAGTCCCTTTCTCTTTTAAAATGCTCCTAAACACCAAACCAAACCAGAAGTAATCAAAGGAAAACAATGGTGATGTAGCTATTGATGATGGTAGATAATGATGCAAGGTGGAATGATAACCGAGGAAAAAGGCAAAATCAGGTGGTAAGTTAATGCATTTATACTCCACGATCCTAGACTAATGGGCATATTTGAAAAACAAACATATAAAAACAATAGTAATCAGTAAAAAAAAAAAACTACATTTAAGATGGGAAAAAAGGTTTTATGTAAGGTCATATTTAAAAGAATAGCTACTTCAAAACCCAATTTTTTCTCTCCTTCCATGCTATTTCTAGAGGTCTTTTTGAAAATTTCTTATGAATGATGCCAAAAATATAACTCAAGTGAGCTTCAGAGAACATTGTTGAAGGGCTCCTCTCAAACATGAAATTTCCTTTCAGTGCACGATATGGGATCGGAACAAGAAAACATTTTTGACATCATAGACCTGCGATGCATGGATTCTTAAGAGTTAAATGCTGGTCAACAGCCACCCACTTCAAATTTGAGTAACCCATTTGAGTATATAATATACTCATCCATCATCCAACACTCTGCCAATATCACAGTTTCATGAAAGAAGCTGATCTTTTGCACAATCAATTTTGTTAACATTATTGAAAATACTTGGCATGCGGAGAATACACTGTATTGTTACATCTCGATTTGAACAACTCCTCAATTGTAACAATCTTGGCAGCACAAAACTTCAAATACAACACTCGTCACCATCAAATACTTGGATTCCTAACCTAGCAGACCACACCAACACACCACCAGATTTCATCCCCACCCAAAAACCCTCAAAGCCATGGACACTACCATAGCCTGAAATAGAGAAGCCCCCAAAATTTGAACCTGTAATTTACCAACAAAAGAACAGAGAGATGTACATATCATCTCATCACTACCATAGCTTGGATTAAAACTCACAGTTTCTTTATATCACAGACATTGAAGAGGACAGCTTTGCGGCAGATGGCCCCCCTCCACCTTGTGAGCCACATGCAGATAACGAGATTTTCTCCATGTAAGAAGCTTGCCCAGACTTTCTAAGAGGCACCTCTCTCCTCCAGTCTTCCGTTCCATGCCGCCATGATATCCGAGCCCAAGCTTTTAAACTCTCCGGCCATTTCCACACCGCAACACATATCAAGTCACCAACCCACTCCTCATCTATTGAAATACCCACATAGCAGGGTCACTCCCCACACTCGCTACCACCAAGTACTTGGATTCCTAACCTAGCAGACCACACCAGTACATC
Organism: Colocasia esculenta; assembly: GCA_014218235.1. Classification (NCBI taxonomy): domain Eukaryota; kingdom Viridiplantae; phylum Streptophyta; class Magnoliopsida; order Alismatales; family Araceae; genus Colocasia; species Colocasia esculenta. Next base: position 97,639,133 of record CM024755.1, on the reverse strand, counting down.
ACCAGGCCTCATCTCCCCACCCCCCACCAAACCAAAGCTATGGACACACCCTCCCCTGCCAGCTCCTGCCTCCGGGACAATCCACCACCACCACCGTAAACAACCATTCCAACCAGAGGTCCAACGCCGCCTGCCCTTCTCCGACACTCCCATCGACTTCATCCTTCCGCGCTTCACCTAGCTGTGGACACACCTCTACCTCTGTGAACAATGACATCTCCCTCTCTCGCCCACCGTCCCGTCTCTGGCAGGCAGAGGAGGAGGCAAGGGATGGTGAATAGGAGGGGGACGGGAGGAGCGCTTGGGGGGGCATTTGCAGAAGAAGAGGGAAGGGGAGGGGAGATCGATAAGGGAAGAGAACACCGACCTGGCTGGCAGATGCAGCAATCATCGTCCTCCTCCTGCTCCCGTCACGACCAGTGGCGGATCCTCAAACTTAATCTAGTAGAGTCACTTGAGTGTAGAGAGGTCACCTTAAAAGTCAATAGGGTCACCTTACATAAGATTACATAAAAATTTGACTTACATAAACAAAAAAAAAGAACTCTTTAAGACCCTCTTCCAAGTCAGTGGGGTCACGTGACCCCACTGATTATAAGGAGGGTCCGCCACTGCACACGACGTTGGATCGGAATTCTAGAAGTGGAGAGGGCGGAGGAAGATAAACCCAGGGAAAATGGCATACGTATGCCAAAATCCCTCAATTCGAAGGATAACATTTCCGTGGAATAAATTTTCCAGAGTGCCAAATAATTTATTTTAGAATTTTTTTTTGAAAAATATTTTCTTAAGTAGAATTTTACACCTAACCAAATAGACTCTTAATGTGGGCTGATATTACAGACTGTTCTCGCATCAAATTACATGTATCGTGCATGTCAACATTTCCAGAAACTTGTCCAAGAGATGCTGAATTAGGAGAATGCGATGGAAAAATGCGCCCGGCCTTGCTTAAGTCCACAAAGTTGCTGCTGGCTGCTTGATTCTACTCCCCATGTCCACATTTACGAGTTATTTTATATAGTTAAAAAATGATCAAAGATATGGTTGATGATTACAGTTGGTTTCATCGACTGGATCCTTTCTTATGGGAACAAAAGTTCAATGGAAAATTCTTGAATTAGCCGACTGCAAGTCTTGAATCTGGTGATGGCATTCCCACTATGTTGTCTTACAAATCTCTGACACGAATTCGGGGAAAAGACGATGGAATTCTTCATTGATATCTGTGAGTTCTGTGCATGGGTTTTGAATGAGCCCCATGGAGCCAAATAAAGCATGGTTTTGGAAAATAATATTGAGAAAAGTATATTTTTATATTACACTTAAGTGTAATATGATTAGATAATAAATTTATGTGGCACTTCTCACATGAGGAGTGATAAAGTGACAATTCAACTGTTGAATAACACATGGATTTATTGCCTAGTCTATGAAAGTACACTAAGTCTTTCTCAATAACATTTGAGGGCATGACGATCATGGACAACATGATGGGTCATTTGCCGATCAAGTATAGTTTATCCGACCACCTTTGGTCATGCATGACACTACTTTTTAGAGTGATTGTAATCTCTCATCGTTGGCAATTGAGTTTCAAATAATGGAGTGCTTTTCAAAAAATAAAGAAAAAGATAGCTTTTTTATTTTTTTTAACAGGTGTTGCTTCGTTGGTTAAGAATCAGGGGCTGAGATGATTACCAACAACAACATGTTTGTCTAATCTTCTGTGAAACCTACCAAGAAAAGATGAGTTACTTGCAAAATACCTTCTAGAGAGGATCAATCTTGAGACTTGATAAGTGAATCTGGCTCAAATGGGTGACAACCCAATGAAAGTCTAGATAGTAAACATGGCCCAAAAAGTGCTATTGAATCCTATATTGCTGCTCACGTGGAGGGCCCTCCTTCAACTTGGCTTGAAGTCTTAGGGGACAGTCTGAGGCAAGTAGACAATTTTCAAAGCATTGTCTTTAGAGTGTGTTAGGATAGGTGAATTAACTTGGTTCATGGTTATCCGTTATGTCAGTAAGACCTTAGCTCGGGAGCCTAACTTTCCTCTAGCTTGTCCATAACTTGGAGGCTCTTAATTTGATGAGTCCATAACTCGGCTATAGGAGACCAAGGTAGCCTTGAATCCTACTTGATAATAAATGCAAGTAGTCTCATCAAGGCCTAAGAATTGGGAGATGTGAAGGTAAGGGATCGAGGGGGTTCACATCATAATTACATGCTATGTGGGGCCCTCATACCCTGAGATAGATTGTCAATTCCAAGATGACCACTCTGCTTGGGGCTCTGCTCATGTCTCGCCCATACCAATTTCCACGTCTCGAAAGGACGATGGGGGGTCCTATCATCTATATGATCACCATGATCCTTCGAAAAGAGGTATGGACACTCAAATCTGTGGAGAACGATCTTGAGTTGTCTCCTCCTCTCCTTAGTTGCTCTCGGCCCCATCATATCTGACTTAGGCATTAGAGTATTTTTTTTTGGGATTCATCTCCCATGACTCCTTGATCCTATGTTCTTCCTTGCAGATCCACCCTTGACGAGTTCAAGTGTCACTGATTTTCTCCAAATCCTTAGGCTATCCAACGGTCTACATCAAGATTCGAGATCCACCCTTTTCACCCTCCTCAGAGATTTATTTATAGAATTATTCACCTTATTGTCATTATTTTTAATAACATTCTCAAATAAACAGTGCCAAACATGCCCTTGTGGTTAAGCTCCATTTGAGATATTAATTCTGTTGTCACTTGTAAAATTAATTTTTTGGATGAAAATTTGCATATAACAAGAATATTAATTTATTAATTGCATGTTGTTCCAAAGAGAGAGGGAGGGATAAAGAGAAAGAAAGGTGAACAAGAAAGGACTTATGTGAGAGATTAAGTGCATTTTGGACCGATCAATTTATTTAGTGGAATGCTAATGAATCAATATGGCAGGGGAAATTTCATAAATGTTGCTAGTATAAGATCATTAGAAATAATATGAAAAAATGGTATAGGTGTAGACACCCGATTCTAGCCCATAAGTTGAACCATATTTCTTGTTCTATTAATGAGCCCCAAGTTGGTCACTCACCTTTAGCCCATCTATTAGCCATGTTGTGAGCCCATTAAAAGCCCAAATTTTCCATTATCCCGTCCAATTATCTTTTTAAGAGTCCTCATTGATTATTCTCCCAAATAATTGATCAATAATCCAAGAATAATCGATTTTTCTTAACGCGATGGGTTGTGGCGTCGCGTTATCCATGTCGCGCCTCCCTTGTCCGTCACGACAGCCCATGCATATCCATGTACGTGCCCTTAGGGCCGCGACCATCATGGCCGTCGCGACTATCCTTGTCGCGCCCCTACGACCCATCGCGACATGATCCGCATGCGCTGGCCTCTGCAACCACCTCCTATTTATCCTCTAATGGCCTTATCACTATATCCAAGCAACCCCCACAACCCCCATGTGCGGTTTGAGGGTCCATGGCACCTTGGGACCCTCCTAGGACTCTTCCCCATAGATTTACTTGGATTTATCACTTTGTTTTGGGTGATTATCACTTAATGGCGTGGATAATCTCTCTCCTCTCTATTTAAGGGACCCTTCTTCTTCAGAGGGAGGGGAGCCCCGATTTTGCCACGAAGTGCTGCCGAATTCTACCCAGACCTATCCCTTAGCTCGTGGCTCACCCTTTCCCTCCCATTTCTCTCCACTTTATCCACCAAGACATGGCGTTTTCTTCACAAACGGAGCTTGGTGGCTGAGGGGGTGACTTCTAAACCTTCTACATCATCCAAGGACACTACTCCACGGCCAGGGAGTCGCCCCATTGGGGCTCTTTCTTCCTTTCTTCTTCTTATTCTCCATGCATGCATTTTATTATTTCTGTTAGATAGGAACACATTTCCTTTTCTTCCTATGTTTTCACATCACCCAAGGGGTTTAGAAACCACCCCCAGGTTTGTTCCCTCCATGCTCTCCCCTTTCATTGCATTTTTGGATAGATGCTACTCTTAAATATGGTCTAACATGGTTTCTTTTGTTGTTTTCTATGTTTTGGCAGACACTTAAGCAAGATTGAACGAGGAGCTCTTGTCCTCTAGCCGGCTGGAGGGCAAGAAGGAGGTCCACCCAACATCCTCCCACACTGCAGAGAATGCGACAGGCACCGGCGTCGCGACAGCAGAGACGCACCTTGGTAGGGCGTGGCGACATCAGCTTCATCGCAACGAGAAAACCCGTCGCGACACTAGTAAGTGCCTTATTCTCACCCCCTTTCCTAGCACGTTAGCCTAATTTCATTCTTATTCATGGCAACTTGTTAGGTGGCGATCACATTTCCTAATCCATGCCTTTTAAGTTATTTTAAAACATGTTGTGTGTCTCGAGGGGTGCGCAACCCCGTGATTACACCTTTTGGCGATCACAGCGGGACCTTCAATGCTAGCCTCGTCAATTTTGCTTGTTTGCCTGGCATGATGATTTGTTTATGCATTTAGTAGAACCCTGTTAGGTTTATTTCTGTGTTTGTTCTATCTTTTTGCTCTCTGTCATGAACGCGACGCATCATGTGGTCACAACTATATCACGTCCATCAAGGCGGATGCGACTTCAGGTACGCGTTCCCCTTTTCCCCTTCACCTTGTTCCTTTTTTGATAGTGCTCCTATGTCTTCTTCATGCTGTCTTGTCATGTTTATATGCGTTTATTTGTGTTAGAATCCTGCTAGGGTTCGGGTTTTCATCTTGCTAGGGTTCGGGTTTTCCGTTTGTTTTCATTGTTAGTTTTCGGATCTTGTCGCGACGGCTCGGGCTGCCGTGACGTTGTCACGCTGGCAGTGGGGGACGCGACTCCAGGTACACTTTGTGTGTTACTATTTTTCGTCTTTGCATTGGTTTTTGTTTGCCTAGGGAGTGTTCTTCTGTTGATTACTTCCCTCCATGACTGTATTGCGCTTTAGGTTAGTCTGTTTGCCCATTGGTTGCATGTGGTTGTAGGCTTCTGTGCTCTATTATTATCACGGCCGGTCTTTCGGTCACGATAAGCTCGCATTGGATCTGGTCGTCGCGACCTCTGCAAAGACCTATCAGCCATTGTGTGTTAGTTTAGGGTAGACTATGCATGCACCTTGGTGCGCATAGGCTCATGCATACACTATTGATTCGTGTAGATTAGGTTTCCTCCTTAGTAGTGGAGACCCTCTCACCCGTGAGCACTCGTGGGCTGACCAGGGCCTGCTACCGAGGGCCTCCGTAAGTCCCTGTGGTCGTACGCACGTTGCGGTTATCGGGCTGGTTATACCCGTGGCACCCTTAGTTCAGGCCGTCTTACGCGTGAGTTGTATATCCCCTTAGTTGCACCGAAGTCCTTAAGTTCCTACCCATTAGGGTCCCATTTGATCGAGTGTAATTTCATTCCATTAAAGGTTAAGTGCGAATCTTAAAATTTTAATGGTAATCATGTCAACTTGAGTGCTTGTTTGGTACACTCCCTCTCATCTTATCGTCCGTTCTTGTGTGTTAGAGTCTAGGTGTTGTTAGTTAGTTGTGTCGTCTCCCCTAATTGCTTAGGGGTTGTGTATGCATCATTGTCTTGGTTTCTTGAGTTAGTCCCCTCCAACTATTGTATTATATCATAATCCTTTGTTCGGTATGGATCACTTCCATGTCCTTATCGGTGACTCTTTAGCCATTGGGCTTCTTGAGGATGTGGCCTAGCCTTTCGCGACCACTCTCTCGGGGCACATCCAGCCCCCTACCGTTGTTGATGGTCAGTCTCGCCCCCCTTCTCTTCCTGGGGCGGATGACCCGCATGCCTAATTTAGTCAACTCCTTCCACACTTGAGCTCGGACCAAGTTCGGGAGTTTCTGGCCGTTGCCAAAGGCAAGGGCCCTCTATCTCCACCCTCTCATAATTCAGCCCAGTAGGCGGCCTCCTCTGCCCCTGCCGCTTCTGCGCCACATGTCCCCTCCACTGTGGCGGATCCTACCCCCCTTCGTCCGTGGGCTATTCACTTTTTTGAGCCCAGTTATCTTCCGGCACGAGAGGTTCGGCCTAAATCCCCTCCAATCTCTTCATTCTATCAGGCCGAACATACTTCTTTTCCCCGTGAGAGGTCATACTCTTTGGAGCAATCCCGCTCTCTTGTTCCCACTCACCACGCCATGTCCCCATCCGACATCCTCGCGGAGTGGACATCTATGAAGAGGAAACTTTATGACCTCCGAAGACAATTGGACCCCCGGAAGGTCGCCGATATTCCCCTTCCTTCTTTCCAACACCTCCGGGTTCCACCCCAGTCGGAGCTCCCTGTCTACCGGTGATATTCTGGAGTAGGGGCCCCTATGTACATCTCAAAGATTTTGTGTACTAATCAGCTCTGCACAAGTACGACCGCCACCTCATGGCGTACTTGTTCCGTAAGTCATTGGATGGATCGGTTCTCGAGTGGTTCTACTCTCTACCTCCGGAGGAAGCCGAGGATTTTCATATTGTTTAAGAAAGGTTTCTACAACAATTCTAAGATCGGGTTGGACCCGAGTATTCTTTTGTGGATTTAGTAGCTGAAAAAATGAAGGCCGACGAAGAATTCACGGTCTATGCTGACAGGTGGCGTGCCCTAGCTGCAAAGGTCTGCTGCCCAATGCTTGAGGAGGAAAAGGTTAAGCTGCTAATCGCCATTAATGCCACCTCAACCTATCGAGCCATCTTAGCCATGAATGACATCACCACCATGCACCAACTTTACAGTCGAGCCCGTTTCATCCAGACCCAACTTAAGGACTCGCCCATTCATTCTATATTTGAAACCCCGAAGTCTCGTTATCCCAAGAAACCTCAGGGTCCTGTCACTGAGGGGGTCCAAACCAACAAGCAAGTAGGTGCAGTCAACAATCCCCACGGCCCGATAGGTAGGTCACCTTTCAATCAACAACCTCAGCAGCCATGGAACAATAGACAACCACCTCCTCAAGCCCAGAATCCCCAACAAGACCAACGCTAATATAATCAGGTCCCTCCACCTCAAAACGGCTATGCTCCTAGGAAGCCTAATGGACTCAAAAGAGCTCAATACCCTCCCCTTCCCGAAAGTCTAGCCGACATTTTCACATCCCTTATGTCTCTCAATGCTCTTAGACTCCCTCCTGAGAAGGCAAACTGGAACATGGCAGCGGATCAAACAAAATATTGTGTATACCACAGTCATCCGGGGCACAATGTGTCGGACTGCTTCAAGTTCAGGGACATCATATATGACCTCCACGAGCAACAGCAAATCGATTAGGCAGAAATGAAGAGGCTAATCCAGACCCTGAGGGACCAATAGGGACAGAGGCAGTAACAGCAGTAGCAGAGGCGACAACAACCACAACAATAGCAACAGTTCCAGCAACAGCAGTAGTTGTAACACCCCATATAAGAATATGTTAAATGGACTAAATCAGCAAACTAACAACAACTCAGACTAGTCATTTTTAGAGCTCGAGTAGGAAAAGAACTCTGAAGTTAAGCGTGCTCAGTTGGGAGTAGTCTAAGGATGGGTGACCTTCCTGAGAAGTCTACCAACTAGTATGGTTGTTGAGCCAGTTTGTTGGTTGGGTCATCACAAATGATATCAGAGCCTTGCCCAGCCAGAAGTGCAGGAACTAAGTGCCACATAGGGCAAAGTGCTATGCTATGGGAGCCACCTCTTGAGGCCATAATGGCGCAAAGTGCTACATAGTGGGAGCTACCTCTTGAGTCTGTGGGGGCCACCTCTAGAATCCTGCTTGCCTAGGGTTTGATTGTGTGCTATATGCGAGCAGTGACGAGGACCTCGCTTATATAAGAGGGGTAGATTGTAACACCCCATATAAGAATATGTTAAATGGACTAAATCAGCAAACTACCAATAACTCGGACTAGTCATTTTCAGAGCTCGAGTAGGAAAAGAACTCTGAAATTAAGCGTGCTCAGTTGGGAGTAGTCCCATGATGGGTGACCTTCTTGGGAAGTCTACCAACTAGTATGGTTGGTGAGCCAGTTTGTTAGTTGGGTCGTCACAACAGCAGTTCCAACAGCCATTCCAGTAGCAGTACCAGCAACAGCAACAACCACAACAACCAACAAATGACCTCGGCATAATTCGCAATCCTATGCCGCAGCACGAGCTCGCTCCGAACCCCTAACCTGCTCCACCACCTCCTCCACCCGCTCAAGTCAACCCCGTCATCCACCATCCACCACCCACCACCAGAAGCCACGTGGGCCTACGATGATGAGCATGAAGTAGGCCAACTTTTGGCTCTTTCTCACACCACACCCACCATTGCCACCATCACCTCGCCATTCTACAACACCCCCATCATATCACTCGTTAGTCCATCACCCCTTAACATCCCATTCTCACCTACGCCAACACCCATAATAGCCAATCCATCCATCATTGACACCACCCCACCTCCACTTCACCACAACCTCGCCCTACGGAGTGGGTGGATGTTCCACCGGATGTATCCCAATGCATCCGTGTCTATGCCGGGTCAGTCGACCCAAAATTCCAACAACAACAACCAACAGTAGCAACAAGATGTCGAGGAAATAGATCCGGTCCCAGGGACCCAGTATGACATTCTGAAGCATTTGGACCAGACTCCAGCAAAGATATCTATCCTCGAATTGATCAAGAGGTCGCAGACCCACCAAGATGCCTTAAGGGCTTTTTTGCTAAGGGTTATGGTGAATGAATATATGAACCCTGACAATCTTCCCTCGGTCCTATCTATTGTTAACAAGGGGCCGAAAATTACCTTTGCAGATAGTGAGCTAGCTCCCCCGGAGGCTAGAAGGATGCCTCTATATGTAACATTGACCATAAACAAGGTGGCCGTTGATGCCGCCTTGGTTGATACGGGGGCGTCCATAAATGTGTGCCCTTTAAGCACTTTGCAGACATGTAATTTCTCTGAGCACCGCTTGCAGCCAACTCCCACTACCATAGCGGCTTATGATAATTCCTGGCGAGCCTGTCACAGTGTTGTCTCCTTACAAGCAGAACTAGGTCCGCTCGTGATGACCGTCGATTTCTATGTCCTTGACATTGACCCAACTTTCTATTCTGGGTCGGCCTTGGATTGAAGCATTAGGGGCAGTCCCCTCCACAACACACCAATGTCTGAAATTTTCGTTTCAAGGATGCATAGTTAAGGTCAAGAGTGCAGCAACTACCCATACTGTGGAAGCCATTGAGAAAATCATGCCGGTGGTTTGGCCCTCTAACAAGCCCATTATTTCTGTACTTGATGTGAATTACTCGTGGGCTTACACCTTCTCCTCTGGCTGCCAATAGTGTCCCCATCAGTAGCGACTGTCAAAAAGGGCACACCACCAGACACAAAGGGCTGGAACATTATGTTCAAAATTGGCTATCAGCCGGGAAAGGGTCTTGGAGCTCACCTCCAAGGAAGGACATAGGTCATCACCAATTCTAAGCAGATCACAAGGCGTGGCCTAGGATATGAAGAAGAACTCAAGCCGTGGACACCCTATTCATCTACTTTAAAGTCAGAACAAGAGCCTCTCACCTGGTCATTATATGATCATTTTGTCAGAGGACCCATATAGCCAGGGTACAACACCATTTTGGTAGGGGCAGACTGCACGACATCGGCATCCGCATATCTAGCTCTGGAGGCCCAGCAAGAAGAAGAAGACCGAAGAAGCAGAAGAGTCAGTGTAGGGCCTCGAATTTCCATCGTATTTTTCGTATTTATGTGTGTATATTGTGTTGAGTATGTATGTACATATTTTACGTGGATATTAAAATAGTATAAATACGTGTACATGTGTTTATATTAAACGTAAATAATGTATGTATTGCATGATGATAGTGTGAATATAATACCATATACATATTGCATGTATAGAAGCTTGGTATGCATGGTTTTCTGCATAAATTAGGGTTCTGGCCGAAGGCCCTATTGGCGTCAATCCCCAGGCCGCTGAGGTGGTGTTAGCGTCCAGCCCTGGACGCCAACCCTAATTCCGGTGTCCAGCGATATGGACGTCAACTTCTCTGGCCTGCATGCGCAGCAGAGCTGCTATCTTCTGAAACAAGGTATGACAACCATTGGGGGATGTCCCCCAACGGCTCTGAGGGTGTCCCATCACCCTAGTGAGTGGAGGAAAGACCCTCTTTAGGTCTGAACCCGAATTGGCTCACCCCATTCTTCCCCTTCACCCTTGCAAGAGGAGAGAGGTGAGAAAGAAAAACCCTAGAGCTCTGTGAGAAAAACCCCAGTTTGAACCCCTAAAATCCGACCCTTTGAGGCTGGTTTTGGAGATCTTCTGCATCAAGGAGGGAGCTGAAGCAAAGGGGAAGGCTTCCCCATCATCCCCTCGGCGTGGAGATCAACCAGAAGCCCGGAGGAAGGCGATCTTGGAGGTGTTTCTGCAACTTCTTGGGACTGCCCAAGGAGGTCTTCACCAAGCCTCTAAATCCCTTAGAAGAATTTTTGAGAGGCAAGTGACCTATCTATGGTATCCCCGTATGAGTCTAGGAGGTTTTTATAATTTTTATGGAATTTCCCTCGAGTCCTAGACCCTCCATTTCACCCAATTTTCAGAGCTCGGGTCTGTGTTTCTGCACAGACCTGAGTAAACGGCAAGGTCCCTGGACGCCTGTGATGATCTTGGCGTCCATCGACCCTGCCGCTGACTCTGAGTCAGCGGCCAGAGACCGCCGTCTAGTTCTTCAGGACAGAACAGTGAGCTGTTCTGTCCCTCTTATACGTTAATTTCGTTATGATTTCCGTGATGAGGATATATGGTATTCCTATAAGCTATGTATTTTGTGCATTGTGGTTGTGAATGAATGTGGTGTGTTGGTGAATGTGGAAGATTGGTGTCTTTAAACTTGTGGGCATAACTTGTAGATAATTCTTGCAAATTAATGTTCCATGATTAGGATTAGTTAAATGTCTTGTTTTCAGTCTATTCATGAAATATTGTGAGACATGTATGTATGTTCTGAATTTTTGTAATTCATGCATACTTGTGGAATTGCTAGAAAGTTCGATTCGATAAAATGAAAGCATGAAAGAAATGGTTGTGGTAACGGATTTATAGATGTATGAATTAGGATGATGTTGTATTATGAAATCATGCATTTGTGTTTTCTGTGTAAAAACAGTAAGTGGGTAAATTTCAAATGTGTTAGACCCATGTTAGTATAAGTTGTGAATAATATGCTAATTAGGTGTTTGATTTTCTGTAAATCCTATTTAGCTCAGAAAAATCTGAAAAATTGAGGGTATGATTTTGAACCTGAAAAAGCATGTGGTTAAAATTTCAGGTTATTTGGAAAAGTAAATAAAAAGTTATGTGTTTTCATGTGAATTGTGAATAATTCGTACATATGATAGTAATGTGATTTTATTTTGTTTAAACCAGCATGATTGGTGTGTTTACTACATGTTGAATCTTGAAAACTCTGTAGTACCATGTTAAAAAAACAGAGGTGTTCATGTGAGTAAGAAAGTGTGAATGAAATGAAGAGTGCCAAGTGTAAAACCATGTGTAAAACGTTAAATGTGTAAAAGTGTAAACTGTGCCAATGTGATACTGCTTCCGAGAAGGCAGTGGAGCTGTATCAGGGAAAAGTCCCCCTGAGAAAGTTCATTGTGTTAAGTGACCCTAAGGGCATTAGGGGGAAATCCTGGAGGTGGACAAGTACCACTGGTTAGGGTGGAGACTTGTTCTCCCGGTCTGCGCAGTCCAAGAGTCACCATTGCATTGCCTAGATGGTGCCTATGTGTTATGTGATGTGAATGTGTCCTTCTTTGGTGGTTTGGACTATGTGTCACGGCACTAAAATATGTGTAAAGTGTAATGTGTAAAGTGTATGTGACCATGTGTAAATGTGTAAGTGACATGTGAATGTGTATGTGTAAAGTGTAACCATGTGAAAAGAGGAAATTGTGAAAAAGGAAATATGAAAAATCTAGATGTGCAATGTGTTATTGAAACCATGTGAGGCTAAATCTGAAACTATGTGAATTCAGAAAATGCATGTTATCCTTCTTGTGTTTATGTGTGCAAAGTGTTTAGAACCCATGATAGGGACAACAAATGAATATGTGTGCAAGATGGCATGATGGATTGTTCATAGATTATGTTTTAAGCAACGTTGTAGCTCTCATGTGTTGAATTATAGCCTTTGGACCATGTGAAATCAGCAACCTAAAGCATGTGAAAAAGTTATGTATGTACTTAAGAACATGTAGAATCCATGCTAATTATGTCCTCCGTTATGTATGTAAGTTGTCCATGTTGATAACTCTCATGTTGGTTCTTGATAAGGTTAAAGTTCATAAGTGAATGGATTAGAGACCATGTGGTAGGTGAATGTTATATTTTTGAAATCTGAAAGCATGCGTTATGTATAAAATTGTAGAACCGTCATGATAGGTTGAAAACTTAAATGGACTAGCATGCTATGTGTTGCTAATTGTATGTGCATGTAGAAACCACTAGGACTTGTACGTGTATATCATGCGTAGTGTTACTTGCTGAGTCCCTGGACTCACTCCTTGCTTCGGCGTACAGGTGTAGTTGGTGACACGACACCGTTGGAGGAGACGGTGGAGACGGACTCCGAGCGCGGAGACTAGTTACTTGGAGCTTCTTTGTGATTGTGTATTTCGTCGTATGTACTTGAACATTGTATTAGGCTTATCATGAAAAGAATGTAATATGTGGACATTTTGTATTTCTATTTCAGCAAATTAAATCATGTGAATTTTAGTTCCTTTTTGCAAATTGTAAACTGCATGTATGTTTAATGTGGATGATGAATGATTGGAGATAGTTCTCTTTTACTTCCGCTACTCTGTTATTGATATTCGCGTGTATCTCAGCTGTTTGTATCGTTGGGTAAATGTCCCACTGTGAGGACTCTCGCTATATCGACGTGGGTCGGTATGACCGTACCGGTATAATGAGGGCCGTCACAGAGATTGGTATCAGAGCGACCGGTTGAGATTACACATGAATATAACTAAGTCATCATCCCCATTGCATGCTAAGTATGTCCACATGTGTAGAAAACACTAATAAGAAGTGAAAAATAGATAAGAAAACGGTTAGAAAACTTAGTAACCTAGCTCTAATGGTGGCTGAAATTTTATTACAGCCATGGCTTCCCGTGGACGACGTGGAGGTGCGCCAGCTCGCAACGACGAGCAGAGGCGTGAGGAGCGGGCGGAGCAGCAGGCCCCGGCCCCACAGGGTCCTGTGCTTCCCCCACCACCACCAGTGGATTATGGAGTGTTCATGCAGGTCTGGTGCAAGCCATGCAGACCCAGGCACACACCAGGCAGCACTTCAGGCCCAGTTGGAGGCCCAGGTAGAATAATGAAACAACCTAAGTAGTCTGCTATTTGAATTGTATGATATTGTGTTTATTGCATATTGCTTGTTGTTTAATGTAGCAGGCTCAGGCCCCAGCTCAGGACCATGGTGGACCTTCCATCATGGAGCGATTCAAGAGGATGACCCCACCCTCTTTTAAGGGGGAGAGTGATCCGCTTTTGGCAGAAAGCTGGATGAGGGAGATCGAGAAAATCTTCCGAGCTATCAGGTGTCCTGACGAGGACAGGGTGACCTTAGCCACCTACATGCTACAGGTATGCTTTAGTTTATGCTTGAATGTTGGTTGCTAAAGTTAGAATTTGTTAGTTGGTGCTTATGAAGGTGTGTTGCAGGAGAGAGCTGATGTATGGTGGTCCTCCCTACTGCGTACGCGCTTTGAGGACGAAGCAGTAGTCGTGGCGTGGGACGCGTTCGTGAGGCTCTTCCGAGCCAAGTTCGTCCCAGAGCACATCCAGGACAAGATGGAGCAAGAATTCCTTTCCCTGACGCAAGGATCGATGACCGTCCTGGAATACGAGGCAAGGTTTTCTGAACTCTCTAAATATGCACCGCACATAGTAGAAGATGAGCGCAGGAAGACCAAGAAATTCGTGATGGGTCTCAAACCATCCCTGAGGACGAGGCTCGTGGCGTTGACCACCGCACGCTAGACGAGGCCCTCAGCGCAGCCTGCAGACAGGAGGGAGAGATGGAGCAGTATCTAGAAGAGAAGAAGGCATCGCAGAAGAGGCCGGCAGCGACTTTCCAGCGGCAAGACAAGAGGAAGACGGTGTACCAGACACCGCAGAAACAAGTGGCAGTCAGCAACTATCAGGTACCCTCTGTACGTTCCCCCGGTGCGAAGAAGGAGTGTCCCCATTGTGGGAAGACCCATGGAGGTTCGGAGTGTTGGTTAATAGCGGGTAGATGCCTAAAGTGTGGGAGCAGCGACCACAAGATCAAGGATTGTCCGAGGCTTCAGCAGGAAGCTCAGCGAGGAGCGCCAGTACCAGCAGTAGCGGCAGCCGCGCCAGCTACAGGACGACCAGGAAGGCCTCGAGCCCCAGCTCGAGTGTTTGCTTTAGCTCGTGAGGACGCCGAGCAGGCGGAGCATGTCACCGAAGGTACAGTTTTACTTTTCGGTGTGCACGCTCGGGTTTTGTTTGATACGGGTGCTACTCACTCGTTCATTTCCGAGCGGTTCGCTAGGCAGTTAGCCCTAGAGTCAGGCATAGAGTCTGAGGAGTTAGAGGTCCCTTTGTCTGTGCACACCCCTGCGGGCACGGTATCGACTAGGAAGTGCATTCCGTCGTTACCTGTGTGCATTGAGGATAGATTCCTAGATGGGTGTTTCTTCTTGCTAAAGATGAAGGACTATGATTGTATTCTTGGTCTGGATTGGCTAGAGGAGCACTATGCGTTAGTGGATTGTCGTAGGAAGAAGATTGTGTTCCGCATTCCTGGCGAGGACGAGTTCTCTCATCCTTGCCAAAGAACTTAGCGGGAAAGTTAGTCATCTCTGCCATGAAGGCGATGCGTATGGTGAACAAGGGTTGTGACGCATTTCTTGCCAGCGTTATGCTAGTACCCGATGCTGGTTCGTCACTGACTCTTGCAGAGATCGATGTGGTGCAGGACTTTCAGATGTCTTTCCCGATGACTTGTCTGGATTGCCACCGGATAGGGAGATAGAGTTCACTATAGAGTTGCTTCCAGGCACCTCTCCTATCTCGAAGGCCCCATATCGGATGGCCCCTGCAGAATTAGCCGAGTTGAGGAAGCAATTGCAGGAATTGCTCGATAAGGGATTTATTCGCCCCAGTGTTTCCCCTTGGGGGCGCCTGTATTATTCGTCAAGAAGAAAGACGGGTCACTTGGTTGTGCATTGATTATAGGAAGCTAAACCAGGTGACGGTGAAGAACAGGTATCCCTTACCTCGGATTGATGATCTGTTTGACCAGTTGCGAGAGGCATCAGTCTTTTCCAAGATTGACTTGTGATCTGGTTATCATCAGTTGAGGATTAGGAGTGAGGATGTGTCCAAGACGGCATTTAGAACCCGTTATGGACATTATGAGTTTTTGGTTCTTCCTTTCGGATTGACCAACGCCCCTGCAGCGTTCATGGATCTCATGAACCGGGTGTTTAGTCCGTATTTAGATAGCTTTGTTGTTGTGTTTATTGATGACGTGTTGGTCTATTCTCCGGATGAGACCACACATCGTCAGCATTTGAGGTTAGTCTTAGAGGTTCTCCGTGAGCACAAACTGTATGCAAAGTACAGCAAGTGCGAGTTCTGGTTGCGCGAGGTTCACTTTCTCGGGCATGTTATCTCCGGCGCTGGTGTAGCTGTTGATCCAGCAAAGATCCAGGCAGTTATGGATTGGGATGTTCCCAAGACTCCTTCGGAGATTCGTAGTTTCCTTGGGTTAGCTGGTTACTATCGGCGATTCATTGAGGGTTTCTCATCCATCGCCGCCCCTATGACAAAGCTGACCAGAAAGGGTGAGAAGTTTGTATGGTCCGAGGCATGTGAGCGCAGCTTTCAGCTATTGAAGGCTAAGCTTACTTCTGCTCCGGTATTGGTATTGCCCTGTGGTCTAGAAGGCTTTTCCATTTATACGGATGCATCTCGGATTGGTTTAGGCTGTGTGCTCATGCAGCAAGAGAGGGTAGTAGCTTATGCTTCTCGTCAGTTGAAGGAGCATGAGAGGAACTATCCGACTCATGATTTAGAGCTAGCAGCTGTGGTTCATGCACTAAAGATCTGGAGGCACTATCTTTATGGTGTCAGATTTGAGGTGTTTACCGACCACAAGAGCTTGAGGTATCTTTTCTCCCAAAAGGAATTAAACCTGAGGCAGAGAAGATGGATTGAGTTCTTGAAGGACTATGACTTCGACCTTCAGTATCATCCTGGAAAGGCGAACGTCGTAGCGGATGCTCTTAGTAGGAAGAGGTCTTCGCTCCAGCAGGATTGGAAGATGTTGGAGGATGCAGCGTGCTCTATGACCGAGTTAGAGCCATCGTTGTGTCAGGCTTTTGTAGCTCAGCTATCCCTTAGATCCTCAGTCTTGGATGAGGTGATTGAGCAGCAGAAAGCCGATCCTAGATTGTTAGAGTTAGTGGGTAAGGCGGGCATTGCTCGTGATGAGGACGGTGTGATTAGATTTCAGCACCGCGTTTGTGTCCCCGATGTAGTAGATGTCCGTGAGCATGTGTTAGCGGAGGCTCATAGATCGCGATTCTCTATTCATCCGGGTAACACTAAGATGTATCAAGACCTGAAGAGATCATTTTGGTGGTCCGGCATGAAGAAGGATGTTGCGGATTATGTGTCTAGATGTCTAGTATGTCAGCAGGTGAAAGCCGAGCGGCAGCGACCATCCGGCCTTATGCAGAGGATGGATATCCCGTATGGAAGTGGGAAGCTGTCACTATGGATTTCGTATCGGGTTTGCCTCGATCTAGAAGGGGCAATGACTCGATTTGGGTAGTTGTAGATAGATTCTCGAAGACTGCTCATTTCTTACCTATGAAGAAGAAGCAGTCAGTAGAGAGCTTAGCTAGATTGTATGTTAGCGGTATCGTTAGATTGCATGGTGTGCCGAAGTCGATCATTTCGGATCGAGATCCGAGATTCACTTCGAGATTGTGGAAGGGTCTTCAGGATGCGTTAGGTTCGAGCTTAAGCTCAGTTCGGCGTTTCATCCCCAGACCGACGGACAGTCCGAGAGGACTATCCAGACGCTCGAGGATATGTTGAGAGCGTGTGTTCTGGATTGGAAGGATGATTGGGAGCGTCATTTACCTCTTGTGGAGTTCGCATACAACAACAGCTTTCATGCTAGTATTGGAATGGCTCCATTCGAGGCGTTGTATGGTAGGCCCTGCAGATCTCCTTTATGTTGGGAGGAGACTGGTGATAGGCAGTTGATCGGACCGGAGTTGGTTCAGGAAACTTCGGATAAGATTCAGCTTATCAGGAAAAGGCTTGTTGCGGCACAGGATAGGCAGAAGAGTTATGCCGACAACAGGAGAAAGGATTTGGAGTTCGAGGTTGGCGATCATGTCTTCTTGAAGATATCGCCTACTCGTGGAGTTGTCAGATTTGGCAGGCATAGCAAGCTAAGCCCTAGGTTCATTGGCCCATATGAGATTCTCCGACGTTTGGGCAACGTGGCGTACGAGCTAGCTTTACCCCCAGCTTTGGCTAGCGTTCACCCGGTATTCCACGTATCTATGCTCAGGAAGTATGTCCGAGATCCGTCTCATGTGATTAGTCATGAGCCAGTGGAGATCCAGCCAGATCTTTCGTATGTCGAGCAGCCAGTAGCCATTCTTGACCGGAAGGTTCAGCATCTCCGGAACAAGAGTATCGCGTCGGTGAAAGTTCTATGGCGGAACTTCTCGCGTGAGGAGGCTACGTGGGAGCTTGAGGATGCGATGAAGAAGAAGTATCCCCTTTTGTTTGAGTAGTGTCGTTCTAACTTCGAGGACGAAGTTTCTTTAAGGGGGAGAGGGTGTAGGGCCCTCGAATTTCCGTCGTATTTTTCGTATTTATGTGTGTATATTGTGTTGAGTATGTATGTACGTATTTTACGTGGATATTAAAATAGTATAAATACGTGTACATGTGTTTATATTAAACGTAAATAATGTATGTATTGCATGATGATAGTGTGAATATAGTACCATGTACATATTGCATGTATAGAAGCTTGGTATGCATGGTTTTCTGCATAAATTAGGGTTCTGGCCGAAGGCCCTATTGGCGTCAATCCCCAGGCCGCTGAGGTGGTGTTAGCGTCCAGCCCTGGACGCCAACCTAATTCCGGCGTCCAGCGATATGGACGTCAACTTCTCTGGCCTGCATGCGCAGCAGAGCTGCTATCTTCTGAAACAAGGTATGGCAACCATTGGGGGATGTCCCCCAACGGCTCTGAGGGTGTCCCATCACCCTAGTGAGTGGGGGAAAGACCCTCTTTAGGTCTGAACCCGAATGGGCTCACCCCATTCTTCCCCTTCACCCTTGCAAGAGGAGAGAGGTGAGAAAGAAAAACCCTAGAGCTCTGTGAGAAAAACCCCAGTTTGAACCCCTAAAATCCGACCCTTTGAAGCTGGTTTTGGAGATCTTCTGCATCAAGGAGGGAGCTGAAGCAAAGGGGAAGGCTTCCCCATCATCCCCTCGGCGTGGAGATCAACCAGAAGCCCGGAGGAAGGCGATCTTGGAGGTGTTCTGCAACTTCTTGGGACTGCCCAAGGAGGTCTTCACCAAGCCTCTAAATCCCTTAGAAGAATTTTTGAGAGGCAAGTGACCTATCTATGGTATCCCCGTATGAGTCTAGGAGGTTTTTATAATTTTTATGGAATTTCCCTCGAGTCCTAGACCCTCCATTTCACCCAATTTTCAGAGCTCGGGTCTGTGTTTCTGCACAGACCTGAGTAAACGGCAAGGTCCCTGGACGCCTGTGATGATCTTGGCGTCCATCGACCCTGCCGCTGACTCTGAGTCAGCGGCCAGAGACCGCCGTCTAGTTCTTCAGGACAGAACAGTGAGCTGTTCTGTCCCTCTTATACGTTAATTTCGTTATGATTTCCGTGATGAGGATATATGGTATTCCTATAAGCTATGTATTTTGTGCATTGTGGTTGTGAATGAATGTGGTGTGTTGGTGAATGTGGAAGATTGGTGTCTTTAAACTTGTGGGCATAACTTGTAGATAATTCTTGCAAATTAATGTTCCATGATTAGGATTAGTTAAATGTCTTGTTTTCAGTCTATTCATGAAATATTGTGGGACATGTATGTATGTTCTGAATTTTTGTAATTCATGCATACTTGTGGAATTGCTAGAAAGTTCGATTCGGTAAAATGAAAGCATGAAAGAAATGGTTGTGGTAACGGATTTATAGATGTATGAATTAGGATGATGTTGTATTCTGAAATCATGCATTTGTGTTTTCTGTGCAAAACAGTAAGTGGGTAAATTTCAAATGTGTTAGACCCATGTTAGTATAAGTTGTGAATAATATGCTAATTAGGTGTTTGATTTTCTGTAAATCCTATTTAGCTCAGAAAAATCTGAAAAATTGAGGGTATGATTTTGAACCTGAAAACAGCATGTGGTTAAAATTTCAGGTTATTTGGAACAGTAAATAAAAAGTTATGTGTTTTCATGTGAATTGTGAATAATTCGTACATATGATAGTAATGTGATTTTATTTTGTTTAAACTAGCATGATTGGTGTGTTTACTACATGTTGAATCTTGAAAACTCTGTAGTACCATGTTAGGAAAAAAAACAGAGGTGTTCATGTGAGTAAGAAAGTGTGAATGAAATGAAGAGTGCCAAGTGTAAAACCATGTGTAAAACGTTAAATGTGTAAAAGTGTAAACTGTGCCAATGTGATACTGCTTCCGAGAAGGCAGTGGAGCTGTATCAGGGAAAAGTCCCCCTGAGAAAGTTCATTGTGTTAAGTGACCCTAAGGGCATTAGGGGGAAATCCTGGAGGTGGACAAGTACCACTGGTTAGGGTGGAGACTTGTTCTCCCGGTCTGCGCAGTCCAAGAGTCACCATTGCATTGCCTAGATGGTGCCTATGTGTTATGTGATGTGAATGTGTCCTTCTTTGGTGGTTTGGACTATGTGTCACGGCACTAAAATATGTGTAAAGTGTAATGTGTAAAGTGTATGTGACCATGTGTAAATGTGTAAGTGACATGTGAATGTGTATGTGTAAAGTGTAACCATGTGAAAAGAGGAAATTGTGAAAAAGGAAAATGTGAAAATCTAGATGTGCAATGTGTTATTGAAACCATGTGAGGCTAAATCTGAAACTATGTGAATTCAGAAAATGCATGTTATCCTTCTTGTGTTTATGTGTGCAAAGTGTTTAGAACCCATGATAGGGACAACAAATGAATATGTGTGCAAGATGGCATGATGGATTGTTCATAGATTATGTTTTAAGCAACGTTGTAGCTCTCATGTGTTGAATTATAGCCTTTGGACCATGTGAAATCAGCAACCTAAAGCATGTGAAAAAGTTATGTATGTACTTAAGAACATGTAGAATCCATGCTAATTATGTCCTCCGTTTATGTATGTAAGTTGTCCATGTTGATAACTCTCATGTTGGGTTCTTGATAAGGTTAAAGTTCATAAGTGAATGGATTAGAGACCATGTGGTAGGTGAATGTTATATTTTTGAAATCTGAAAGCATGCGTTATGTATAAAATTGTAGAACCGTCATGATAGGTTGAAAACTTAAATGGACTAGCATGCTATGTGTTGCTAATTGTATGTGCATGTAGAAACCACTAGGACTTGTACGTGTATATCATGCGTAGTGTTACTTGCTGAGTCCTTGGACTCACTCCTTGCTTCGGCGTACAGGTGTAGTTGGTGACACGACACCGTTGGAGGAGACGGTGGAGACGGACTCCGAGCGCGGAGACTAGTTACTTGGAGCTTCTTTGTGATTGTGTACTTCGTCGTATGTACTTGAACATTGTATTAGGCTTATCATGAAAAGAATGTAATATGTGGACATTTTGTATTTCTATTTCAGCAAATTAAATCATGTGAATTTAGTTCCTTTTTGCAAATTGTAAACTGCATGTATGTTTAATGTGGATGATGAATGATTGGAGATAGTTCTCTTTTACTTCCGCTACTCTGTTATTGATATTCGCGTGTATCTCAGCTGTTTGTATCGTTGGGTAAATGTCCCACTATGAGGACTCTCGCTATATCGACGTGGGTCGGTATGACCGTACCGGTATAATGAGGGCCGTCACAGTCAGACTTAGAAGACATAGTGATAGCACTCAGTCTCCTATTCTGGGACGGTAGTCTCACACAGCCCCGATAGTGGCAGAATCAGTAGAACCATCAGCAGTAACCACCTCCAAGTGACAATTGCTTGGGAACGGTGAGGATATTGAGGTAGTGAATCCAGTCAACCCGGTAGACGAGTTCTGGCCAGGGCATCCCCGGCCCCCTAATTATTCTGTGTTTTCAATCCTTGTTTCTAAATTTTATTTCATCCGTCTTTCTCCTCCTCTTATTCTTTAATTCTCCCATGACGCTCTCGAAGCATTAATCACTTCTTCATCCACTTCACCCTTACGTTCAATGGCACGGTTCTCTCCTTCTCCTGATGTCTTCGGATGTAGGGTATTTGTTTTCTTTCTTAGGTTAGTATGTCATGTTTGATTCAAAAAAAAAAAAAAAAACCTTTCTTTCCGCTTCTCCTAATTTCTCCCAACTATCGGACGACGATCCCCGTCTTTTCTCCCCTTTCTTCGAATGACGATCCCCGTCTTTCCCTTTTCCCTTCATCGGATGGCGATCCCCGTCCTTCCCCTCCAAGCACTAATCCCCGCTTTCACTCCCTTGATGACCATCAACTCTTGACGACGATCCCCGTCACTCCGCTGCAATTCCCACTTCTGAGGGCGATCCCCATCACTCCATTGCAATCCTCGCTCTTGACGGCGATCCCCATCACTCCCTACTTTCAACTCTCAGACGGTGATCCCCGTCTCCATGTTTCCCTGTTCTTGATGGCGATCCCTATCACACGCTCACTCCCCCTTCCTTGGCCGCATCCTTTCCTTTCCCTTCCAATAAACCTTTGGATGTTTCTCCAGAGTCCTCTGTAAATATCAATTCTAGTTTAGGTTCAAGGGTAGGATCTAGCAAGTCCTCGTCCCTGTCTAGGAAGAGTAAGGGTAATGACATACTCTGTAGATCTTTGATAGACTTGGTGCAGAGGTGTGGCGCTCTTCTGGCTGTCGAAGAGTTCGTCTAAGAAGCAGTCATTCTGAACATAGAAGTTCAACACGAAGAGGAGGGCTAGTCGACGGAGTTTGGGTTTATGAGATCTTAGCTGAGGAGGACCCAGTGGATGAAGAGGACAGTGAGATAGAAGATGCTGCCGAGATGTATGCCAGTGGCATGTGTAGATACGGAGTCTCGTCCTTTTTCAAGGGACGTGGTCCTCTACAAAGAGAAATGGGGGAAGGGGGGGGGGGTGGATTATACGTGGATGGTGAGTGTGTGGATATGGAGTGACAAGTAAAATGAAAGAAAACGTGATCGCCAGGCATATAAGGGTGCCAAAAGTAACGGGCAAAAAAGGGGGTACGATAGACTTACCTCTTTACCTGAAAGGAAGAGGAAGTCCCATGGTGGGTTCTCTTTCCTTCACCAATCGGCCGACCGACAGAGAAGATCCAATTCTGGTTACCTTGCAAAATGCAAACAACAAGAAAACACGTAAAGGGGGGGGATTAGTCTGGAGGGTGTAGTAAGCGTAAAAGTAACAGCGCATAATAAAATATGTAAACGGAGGGTAACACACCTCGTGGAGGTGGTGTTAAACCCCTAAAAGTGGATGGGAGGGATGTTATGAATGTATGTGTAGAATTGTGCCATGCATGCCTAATGAAAAATGAAAGATGGAGGAGGTGAGGAAGAAATGATGGCGTAGCCCGGCATGTGACGTGGAATGGCGGTAGCGCAATGAACGTCAGCGGAGCTCCTTGTGCCGCACCCCACGCTTGGAAGGCTCCTTCACGTGAAAATGGCGACGGGAGGGCGACGCACGTTCCCGCTCCGGTGCCGGTGCTCTAGCTTTCGGTCTGTCGGAATCCACACCTCAAGAAGATGGAGAGTTGAGGTTCGGAGGTTGAGGGACAAATTCGGCAGGGCTTCGCCGTATTTGGGAATGGATGCCAAATGAGGAACCCTTGGGTTTGTATTTATAGGTAGAATTGCGTCCAAACAGTTGAACGCCTTTTGAAATTGAAACGCGTCCTCTCACGAGGCGCGCTTAATAAAGTCAAACCGATGTGACAAACGGCTATCGGCGAAGCTTGTGGCCATGCCTATGAATCGCTTCTGGTCCATCAGCCGCTTTTATAAAGTCAAAGATTGTATTTTTGATAATTTTGTATCTGATTGACCTTTATAAAGCGCGGCGCTCAGCCTGGACGTAATTGTTGGGTTGAGTGTGAATATAATACATTTCTCCTCACATTTTGATGATGACAAGTTGTGATTTTAATGCATAACAATTGGAACATGTGAAATACATCACACCTAAAATAACAATATTCAAAAAGCATGTTTCCAAGCACATTTATCATTGATATTCATGATAATATATTTAACTAATGATTTATGTATTTATTTTCTCAGGAACAACATTTTCTTGCAAAGGTAGTGTCGACACAACCATGAGTGGTGTCGACACAATGGCTCAGAGCAAAGACAAAAATATGAAGAAAAGATCAACTAGTGTCGACACTAGTCCAGGGCAGGTCGACACTAGAGACAGATCCCAGAGAAATATGTTAACAGGCTTCTATCTCAGGTCGACACTAAATCAGATAGTGTCGACACTAGAGAGCCTTCCCAGAAGGCCTATTTTTCAGATGGGTAAAGCAGGTCGACACCAAATGCAGGCAGGTCGACACTAGATGGCTCTCCCAGAAGACCTGTTTTGCTGTCTGAGACATGGTGTCGACACTGAATCATCTCAGGTCGACACTAGAGACCTCTCCCAGGGAATTGTTTTGCCAGTCTGGGACAGTGTGTCGACACACCTCATGGGCAGGTCGACACACTCCGGAATCTCTGTGACTTAAATTTTATCCTGGACATGTGGCACCCTAGGGAACTGTTGGATTAGCCTTGGATCGTGTGCCCACGACCCCCAAGGGTACATTTGGACTATTAGGGGTATAAATACCCTTCTATTGGCTATCCAACATGCAATGAACCCTTTCGTAGCCTCCCAGAAATCCCGTTGGCGGCTAGAAGGTTTCTCCTCCCTGTTCTTGCCTTCCTGGTGCTTCCTCAAGCCAAATTCTCATCTGCCCAAGCATGAGAAGTGGAAATTGATCGTTGAAGAAGCAATTGGATCACCTCAAGGAAGCAAATCAAGTAGAAGCCGACTTCTGTGAAGAATTCAAGGAAGATCCTGAAGATCAGATTGCAGAGCATCGTCCAGAAACTTCCAGAGATCAAAGCACTTCACAATTCGACCTTCTACAAGGCAGTACATCTGAAGAGAAAAGCTCCTCAATACAATTCTCACTTTCCTTTTCTCTTCTGAGTGATTATGAGATTGTGCATGGGTTGTTGCATGAGTCTCATGAATTAACTCTGGTTGGACTAGATCTGTTGCTAGAGGATCTAAGTCATGTGTTCTTCTAGCAAGTTGTTTGTGAGCTGTCAAACTCAGTGGTTTTGAGTCGTCGTACTCAAGTGGTAGTTGAGCAGTCTTGCTCAGGGTTCTAGAGTAGTCTTACTCTAGAGTTTGTGTGAGTTGTAAACTCAGGTGGTTGGAGTTGTCAGGCTCCAGTTGGTGTGTTGTACCCAGGTTGATTAGTGGATCCTCACTGTGTGAGGGGTGGATGTAGGAATCACATGGTGTGATTTCCGAACCACCTAAAAATCTCTGTGCATTGATCTGATTGTGGTTTGAATTTATCCTTCGTTAGATGCATGCATAGGATCGTTTGAATTCATCTAATCAATTTGTTCACACACTCCATTTGCACAACTCACTCAATTTATCTTCAGATCTGTGAAATCTGTTTTTCAATTTGCCTCTGATTCAAGAGTTTTTAAAAATTGGTTAAGCTTCCGCATTAGTAGGCCTAGATCTATTCAACCCCCCTTCTAGATCTTGTCCTCATCATTTCTCGATCCTTCAATTGGTATCAGAGCGGGTTTACACCTGATCTGATTTGATCTGAGTAATTTCTGAGTGTTCTGTGTGATTTGTTTGCTTGTTAAGTGTTTCCTTCTTTGCACCATCTGTTTAATTAAATGGATTCCAGAGGATTCATAGCTGAGAGTCATTCCATTAATAGGCCACCATTTTTTAATGGAACAGACTATTCTTATTGGAAAAATAGAATGCAAGTCTTTCTAAGAGCCCAAAATTATGAAATCTGGAAAGTAGTGGAGGTAGGCCCTATGAGAACCAGGGAGAGGAAGAAACCTGGACTAGGGAACAGATAAGAAGGGCTACATTGAATTACAGTGCCATGAATATGATTAATGTGCTGTTCACCCCAAAGAGTACTCAAGAATCTCAATGTGCAAATTGCCAAAGAGATGTGGGATAAACTTGAGTTACTCTATGAGGGAACATCTCAGGTTAAGGAAACTAAGGCTAACATTCTTGTCTCTGAATATGAATTATTCATGATGAAATCTAATGAGACAATCTCTGAAATGTTTGCCAGGTTTATGATCATAGTCAATGGACTGAAGGCCTTAGGTAAGGACTATATGGATGTTGACTTGGTAAGAAAAATTTTACGTTCTCTCTCTTCAATTTGGCACACAAAAGCCACTGTTATTGAAGATTCTAAAGATCTGTCCAAAATTTCTTTGGATGAGTTGATAGGATCTTTAATGACATATGAAATCAATCTAAAGAGAAATGAAGAACACATAATCAAAACCAAGCCAGTAGCTCTAAAGGCCTCATCTAGTAACAAAGACAAGAGTCAGGATAAAACCAGTTCTGATGAGTCTGAGTCAAATGACGATGAGATTGCCCTCATGACTAGGCAATTCAGAAAATTTTTGAAATATAGAAAAGGAAAACTTTCTGGCAAAAAGAAATATTCATCAAGTAAAAGAAACACTTCCTTTTCTAATGCTAATTCTAACAAGAATAAAAAATCTGACGAAATTGTCATCTATTACAGGTGCAACAAGCCAGGACATATGAAGGGAGAATGTCCTGAAAACAAGAAGGAGAAGCATAAGAAGTTTCACAAGTTCAAGAAGCCAAAGGCCATGGTAGCCACTTGGTCTGATGAAGACTCAAGTGAGAAGGAAGAAGACGAAAAATCCTCAAGTTCGGAAAGTGAGGAAATCTGCTTCATGGCGAATAGTTCTGATGGAAAGGTAAGTACATCCTTCGAAGACTATTCAGTTGAGGATTGGCAAGATGCTTATGCAGAACTTGTTGAAAAATACACTGAAATGAGGAAAGAAAATAACATCTCAAAAAGAAAATTGAAAATATTTACCATAACCAATCCTCAAACAAAAGAATTTGTGAACTAGAAAATGAAGTAACAGAACTGAATGAAGAAAAAGAAAATCTTCTGAATTTGATTGATGAGCTTAAGCTAGCCTCTCAAAAGGCCACCCATGAATTCAAAGAACTGTCTGAAAGCTGGAAATGGAAAATCATGATAAACAACAAAAGGTTGAAGAAATCAAAATCTTACAAAACCAGCTAAAAGAAAAGGATGAATTATTGAAACATTCACTAATGGTAAAGATAATCTGGAGGCCTTGCTGGGAGCAAAAATGAAATCAATTTCTCATGGACTAGGATTTGATAAACAAAAACCTAAGAAAGACAAATCTGGTGAGAAGAAGGATAAAGCACCATTAATTAAATTTGTCAAAGGCCCTAGTCTTGAGAACACAGAAATCAAACAAACATCAAGCAAAACACCAAAAATTCCAAAAACTCAGAATCAAAACAAGGCAACCAGGTCGACACAGTCACCTGACAGGTCGACACCAGTCCACAAGAAGAAGGTTTCTGTGGCTGTTTGTCGACACCAGTCAAGGAGAGGTCGACCTGCTCAACATCAACAAAGACAAACCACAAAATTAAAAATTCAAATAAAAATTTGAAAAATAAGAAAAAGTCAAAGGAAGTCATTCATGAAAAACCTTGGACTTCCAAGACAAGATATCAAGCTGATTGGAACCAATGACATTACAACCCATGTTGGTATCATCCCCAATTCTTCTATCTAAATTTTCTGATGTACTAACAAAATCTTTGGATTCCACATCCTCATCTAAACTCTCATGTTCAAATGAAAACTTCCCCTCCTACCAAAAACAAAAACACTGGTGTTTTCATTCCTAAAGGAAAGAAGAAAGTGAAAAAGACAGAGAACACCACTGTAATAAAAAAAAATAAAAAAAATCAAATTTGGGTGAGAAAAGATTTGATAAAAATGTCCAAACATTCTGATGGTCCCAACACTTTGGGTACCAAAATCTTCTCTCCATTGATTGATTTTGCAGGAAGGTCGTGCACCCAATTCAAATGTGTGGTTCCTTGACAGTGGGTGTTCACGACACATGACTGAGATAGAGCCAAATTTTCATTCCTGATTGAGAAGGAGGGAGGTTCAGTAACATTTGGAGGTAAAAATAAAGGAAAGATCATTGGATCTGGAAGGGTTGGTCAAACTTCCTCAAACTCTGTTGATAATGTTTTATTAGTTGATGGTCTAGATTATAATCTGCTGAGCATTAGCCAACTATGTGACAAAGGTCACAAAGTTGTGTTTGAATCCAATTTCTATAAGATCATTGATTCATCAACTGATAAAATAAAATTTTTTGGAAAAAGGGAAAACAATGTTTACATGATCGACCTTAATAAAAACTTTTCTGAAAATCTTTGCTTTGTTGCTAATAAAGATGAAATTGCATGGACTTGGCACAAAAGACTTGGCCATGCAAGTTTCAGAACTTTGAATAAATTGTTAAGGCTGAACTTGGTTAAGGGTCTTCCTGAATCTTTCTCTAACATTGAAAATCAAGTTTGTGGGATCTGTGCCCAAGGAAAACAAACCAGGAAATCTTTTAAGAACTTCAATGAGGTACTCACATCTAGGCCACTAGAACTACTTCACATGGACCTTTTTGGCCCAACAAGAGTTCTAAGTCTAAGTGGCAAGAGATATGGGTTTGTAATCATTGATGATTTTACCAGATTTACTTGGGTTATCTTCTTGTCCCACAAAAGTGATACTTGCCTTGAGTTCAGGAAATTCTGTACCACTGCCCTAACAAACTTTCATATAAAATCAAAAATATTTTGACTGATCATGGGGGTGAATTTGAAAACCAATTCTTTTCTGATTTATGTGCTGAACTTCAAATTTTCCACAAGTTTTCTTCACCAAGAACTCCAGAACAAAATGAGTTGTGGAAAGAAAGAATAGAACTCTTGTGGAAATGGCTAGATCCATGCTCTTAGAAAGCAATTTGCCCAAATCCTTCTGGGCTGAAGCTGTAAACAAAGCAAATCACATTCTGAATAGAGCTTGATCAGACCAAAAATCAGAAAAACCCCCTATGAATTATTGAAAAACAAAAAGCCAACTGTTTCTTACTTCAAAATCTTTGGGTGCAAATGTTATGTACACAACAATAATAAAGAAAATCTTGACAAGTTTGATGCTAAGAGTCAGGAAGCCATCTTCCTTGGCTATTCAGAAGTGTCAAGAGCTTTCAGAGTGTACATTCTCAAAAACAAAATTGTTGAAGAATCTCCACATATTATCTTTGATGAAAATTTCTTTTCAACTAATAATTCTAAATCTTGCAGGGAAAGACAAGACAGTGAAGAGGATGATTTCATTGTGGACTCTTCACCAACTGTTGAGGAGCTTGAAGACATTGGTGAGAACTTGAACATCAATTCACCATCTTCAAGTGGATCAGGTAACATTGCTCCAGATTTAAGTACCCCTCAACAGGTAATTTTGAACATCGAATTTTGAGAGATCACCCATTAGATAATGTAGTTGGCAATTTGCATGATAGAGTTAGGACTAGATCATCATTCCTGCATGATATTGAAGAAACCCACTAGCTCTAATTTCCCAAATTGAACCAAAGTCAATTGATGAAGCTTTATCAAGTTCTGATTGGATTAATACCATGCATGATGAACTTCATCAATTTGAAAGAAATCAAGTATGTGAATTAGTACCTAGACCTAGTGACCAAACAGTCATTGGCACTAGATGGGTTTTCAGAAATAAGTTGAATGAGAATGGTCAAGTCATAAGAAATAAAGCTAGGCTAGTTGCAAAGGGGTACAATCAAGAGTTTGGAATTGACTTTGAAGAATCATATGCCCCTGTAGCTAGACTAGAAGCAGTTAGGATTTTCCTTGCTTTTGCATCCTCCATGAAATTCAAAGTTTATCAAATGGATGTTAAAAGTGCATTTTTAAATGGATATATCAAGGAAAAATTTTTGTTGAACAACCTCCTGGATTTGAAAATGAAAAACATCCTAACCATGTTTTCAAGCTTCATAAGGCTCTCTATGGTCTTAAACAAGCTCCAAGAGCTTGGTATGACCGTTTGAGTTCCTTTTTGCTTGAAAAAGGATATTCTAGAGGAAATGTTGATCAAACTTTGTTCACAAAAACAGTCAATAAACAAATAATTGCAGTCCAAATTTATGTTGATGACATAATATTTGGATCAACCAATAAAGGCCTGTGTAATGAATTTTAAATCAAATGAAAAATGAATTTGAAATGAGTTTGATGGGAGATCTAAAGTTTTTCTTGGGATTGCAGGTTAACCAAACACATGAGGGAATCTTCATCAGTCAAACCAAGTATGTCAAGGAACTATTGAAAAGATTTGACTTTCAGAACCTCAAGCATTCAAACACATCAATTGCCATTAATGATAAGCTAGAAGAAGACTCTCATAGTAAGTCAGTAGACCCAAAGACCTACAGAGGTATGATTGGTTCTCTACTTTATCTTACAACTTCTAGACCTGATATTCAGTTTAGTGTGTGTTTGTGTGCTAGATTTCAATTAAATCCTAAAGAAAGTCACATGTTAGCTGTTAAAAGAATTTTCAAATATCTTGTTGGAACATGTGATTTAGGAATTTGGTATCCTACTAATTGCAAGTTAGATTTGATTGCCTATTGTGATGTTGACTATGTTGGTTGTAAATTAGATAGAAAAAGCACAAGTGGCTTGTCTTTGTACTTAGGTGGGTGCCTAATCTCTTGGGCTTCTAAGAAGCAACATTCAGTTGCTTTGTCCACTGCAGAGGCTGAGTATGTTGCAGCAGGTAGATGTGGAACTCAAATTCTTTGGGTGAAACATCAACTTCTTGATTACAACCAAGAGTTAGGTTGTGTTCCCATCCTTTGTGATAACACAAGTGCAATAAATCTGTCTAAGAACCCCATTCAGCATTTTAGAACCAAGCATATTGAAATTAGTCATCATTTTTTGAGAGATGAGGTAGCAAATAAATCATTTGAACTCCATTTCATAGAAACTGAAAAACAAATTGCTGACATCTTCACCAAACCCCTTCCTGACAGTAGATTCTCATCTTTAAGGAGAGAACTTGGTCTTTGCAAATGTCCATTTTCTTGATTTCTCTCATTGGGATTGGGTTGAGTGTTAGGCATCTTCTGAGGGGGAGTTCTTTGCATCATCATATTCATTTGCTTCCTTGATTCACACTGATCATATCTCTCTCCATTTCACTTCTATTTCTTTTTGACAATGAACTCTTCAACTCATATTGTGTTGAACTTCTTGGTATATCAAATGGTGATTTGGAGAAGGACAAGTTATGCTTGTCTGGACACTTTCACTATGCGAGAGTATATGTCTCCGCCAAGTACCAAGAAATGAAAATGCAATTATTGAGGGGGAGCTTTTATTGTTTAAAGAGAATCTTTCCTGATTTCAAAAACTTGCATATCCTTATTTTGATGAAAAGTGGTTGAAATCCTCATCTCAGGGGGAGCTAGAAAATTCAAATAATGTCCTTTGCAAAATTCAAAACTTTTCTTGCATTACATCAATTTCTTTGCATGATGTCCTCATTCAGGTGTCTAGAGTCTCAAAATGATCCTTTGAGTGATCTACTATATTCATTTGTCAACTCTCATCTATACTCTTTAAATCTATAGAAATTCAGATTTCTTTCAAAGACTGAAGGATAATGTGTGTCTTGATTTTTAAACATGCTTTTGTTTGCAACTGATGATTGGATATAACTAATCTCTTTTCTAAAAAACTCTCCAAAATCTGATAATTCAACAGAGCAATGGCACATGTGCTGAGAAACTGCACACCTTCACAATGAATGAAGTGCCATGTATGTCATGAGGCACTAGTGCTATCTCTATTCAAAGGGGATTAAAAACAATTTCAAAACAAAATAAATATGTCCTATGCTTTTTGATGATGACTGAGTAACTGGAAATATTGGCGTCTAAAACACGTATATTTTCATGTCAAAAGGTCATCATTTACCCCTTTGAGACTTGATCATGGATAAATCTTTAGTATCTAGGGACTATAGTGTGTGAAAAGCATTAGTTCTTGAGTGAACAAGATTTATCTCATTTGATAGTTTGTTTTTTTTTTTTTAAATGCATGTCATTGGAGAATTGTTTAAAAGAATCATCTCTATCCATCATCAAGTTGTTTTAAAACATTGTTTACTTTCAACACACTTGTTTTCAGTCTAGAAGATGTTTTTATTTCTTTGGAGTTGAAGAATATGGTAGTTTGTAGTTGATTATTCAATGTATTATATCCCTCAAATCATCATTTTATTGACTCAAGCCAATGAATGCTCATATCCTGTTGGATGTTGTGTAAAACTTGAATTGTGTTGAATTTTTGCAAAATTTAACAAATGAATTTTTTAGCCTCTTAAAAATCCTTGAAATGATTATTCCACCCATTGCTTATCATTATAAAGATGTCCCAAAGCTCACTAATTTTTCCCACACTCCTATCTTAAATTTTCATCAGGCCAGGTTGACACTACTCCATCTAGTGTCGACACACTTTCACTCAGGTCGACACTCACCTCCTCTAGTGTCGACACTGACCCCCCTGCCAGAGTCATTTACACCGTGGGCGCCGGTTAAGGGTTTCATGTTCCTGCGGGATAGCTTACCCTAAAACCCCTTTTTCTTCTCCAGGTCGACCCGACGGCTGTCTTCTTCCTTGAATCCGGTAGGTTTTGAATCCATCTCCACCTCTTCCCTCCTCCATTCCATCACTGCTCCTCTTCTCTCATTCCTCACTCTCCATCCTCTCCTATTCCACTCCATCTTGCTCCCATGGCACCCAAGCAGGCCCCTCGCCGTGGAGCAAAGTCAAGGGCTACGGCAAGGCCCATTTCGGCGGATGATGATCCTCCTACTGAAAGGAGAACCAAGAGGCGCCATGACCCTGCAGAGCAGCCAGGGCCTTCCTCTGCATCCCCATCATCTTCTAAGAGAGGTAGGGCTTCATCTTCTGGGCGAGGTAGAGGGTCTGCCTACCCTAGGAGGAAAATTCTGGATTCTTCTCCTGAAGTCTCTGAGAAGTCAACCTCTTCATCCTCAGAGTCTTCCCAGCCTTCTAAGAGAACTCCATCCAAACCACTTAGTGCAGGGAAGACCATTTTGAAACCAAGAGCAGTGGACTTAGAGGACAGTGAACTGAATGCTGCCTTTCCTGAGGTCCTCAACTTCTTTAAATTTCAGTCTTGCCAATCTTTCATTTCAGAGTTTCACATCATATACCCTAGACTTGTCCAGGAGTTCTACATGCATTTGGAATGCACAGATGAGGGCTACAAGTCAAAAGTCAAAGGGATTGAGATTGATATGCCTACAGACATAGCAGCCACCATATTCAAAATTCCAGATGAAGGAGAAGACTACCATAACTTTGAGTTCAACCTTCATGAAGCATATACCATCTTGACTGGATTGCAGGCAGATGAGTCTGATCTCAAGCAAACTCATGTCACTAAATTCAACACCAACACTTTTCCTCCAGTGTTGAGGCTTACCCATCATATCCTCACCACTATCATAACCCCTCAAGGTGGTGGGAGAGACAGACTCACGGACATCCAACGGTTTGTGATATACTGTATGAGCAAGGACATAAAGATAAACCTCCATGTCATCATGTACCAGATCATCTCTGAGACAACTAGGGCAGATTTGCATAGATCACTTCCTTATGCAGCCCATTTAACTCAAGTCTTCAAACACTTTGGTGTGCCTCTTGAGAATGAGAAGTCTCAGAAAATTCCTAAGTCCAACATTTATTGCTTTAAGCATGTTCAAAAATTTATGGGCTTTAGGATTGTGGGTGATCAGGTTAGGAGAGGGCCAGCTGCAGTAGAGGCCCCTGTGGTCCAAGAGGATTAGCCTCCAGTGCAAGAGGATCAGCCTCCAGTGCAAGAGGATCAGCCTCCAGCTCCAGAGGATCAGCCTCAAGTGCATGAGGACCAGCCTCCAATGAATGAGGATCAGCCTCATGTGGCAGTTGAAGTTGATGTACTCATTAATGCCCCTCTTTCACCTCAACTTCAGCCCTCCTCCCTGAACCCTGAAACTGAAATTCCATCTTTTTCTCTACAACCTCCAGTTCATGCATCCACATCCTTTGGTGGACCTTCTGTTCCACCAGAGTTATACACCTTTTTAAATGACAAATTTGATGCTTTGAACACCTCCATTCAGACTATGTCAGAAAATTTTGAGTTGAGGATTCAGATGTTGGAGAACACTGTCTGCCAAATTTATTGAACAAAAAGCAGCTTCTGACCATGCAACGCAAAGGTTTAACAGGATGATTGGCACATTGGCAGATGCTTCAGTTGAGCTAAAAGAGCATCAAGAGGAGTTGGAAACAGTTCTTAAGGGAATTTTGGCAAATTCCCAAGCTGATGTCTTCAACACCAAGGAGACACTCTCTCAGATTTCTAAGACAAGGCTGTCTTTTGCACATTTGGTAGATGACTTGGAGAGCATGAAAAATTTATCTGCTCATATTGATGAAGAGATGTCTGCACTTAAAAAGGAATTCAAACTTTTGAATAGACCTGGTTGGTCAGCTGGGTCTTCTTCATCTTCACAGCCAATGTCCACTGAGTTCAGTGCCCTTCAAGCTACAATGTCAGAGAATTCAGAGAGAATGGAAAATCTTTTGCATACAAGACTCTCAACTATCCAAGCTCAAATGAAGTTCAGTCTGGCTTCAATGGAAAAGAGATTGATGGATATTGAGACCATTTTGATACCCATTCCTCCTCCTCCACCTCCCCATTAATGTAATTTCTTTTGATGATGTCAAAGGGGGAGAAGATAGCAAAAAATTGTAATGCTTTTTAAATGTGTTTTTGAAGAATGAA
Source organism: Colocasia esculenta (assembly GCA_014218235.1). Taxonomy (NCBI): domain Eukaryota; kingdom Viridiplantae; phylum Streptophyta; class Magnoliopsida; order Alismatales; family Araceae; genus Colocasia; species Colocasia esculenta. The sequence continues at coordinate 97,604,723 of CM024755.1, read as the reverse complement.
TAGAAACCTTTGTGTCTTCAATGTGATTGAAAACTCTTTTGAATGAATGTGAATGTGATGAATGCTTATCAAGCTGCTTGACCTTTGTGTGAGAATAGCTTATCTTTAGTAACATTGCGTCTTTCATGTGTGCAACTTTTAAATGTCACTAAAAATGTTTAAAGGTCTTTGACAATTATGAATAAAAGGAAATGAAAATGCTTAAAATCACATTTCATTGAAATTTTCTACTTCCATATGAATTTAATATTGTCATCATCAAAAAGGGAGAGATTGTTGGGTTGAGTGTGAATATAATACATTTCTCCTCACATTTTGATGATGACAAGTTGTGATTTTAATGCATAACAATTGGAACATGTGAAATACATCACACCTAAAATAACAATATTCAAAAAGCATGTTTCCAAGCACATTTATCATTGATATTCATGATAATATATTTAACTAATGATTTATGTATTTATTTTCTCAGGAACAACATTTTCTTGCAAAGGTAGTGTCGACACAACCATGAGTGGTGTCGACACAATGGCTCAGAGCAAAGACAGAAATATGAAGAAAAGATCAACTAGTGTCGACACTAGTCCAGGGCAGGTCGACACTAGAGACAGATCCCAGAGAAATATGTTAACAGGCTTCTATCTCAGGTCGACACTAAATCAGATAGTGTCGACACTAGAGAGCCTTCCCAGAAGGCCTGTTTTTCAGATGGGTAAAGCAGGTCAACACCAAATGCAGGCAGGTCGACACTAGATGGCTCTCCCAGAAGACTTGTTTTACTGTCTGAGACATGGTGTCGACACTGAATCATCTCAGGTCGACACTAGAGACCTCTCCCAGGGAATTGTTTTGCCAGTCTGGGACAGTGTGTTGACACACCTCATGGGCAGGTCGACACACTCCGGAATCTCTGTGACTTAAATTTTATCCTGGACACGTGGCACCCTAGGGAACTGTTGGATTAGCCTTGGATCGTGTGCCCACAACCCCCAAGGGTACATTTGGACTATTAGGGGTATAAATACCCTTCTATTGGCTATCCAACATGCATGAACCCTTTCAGAGCCTCCCAGAAATCCGTTGGCGGCTAGAAGGTTTCTCCTCCCTGTTCTTGCCTTCCTGGTGCTTCCTCAAGCCAAATTCTCATCTGCCCAAGCATGAGAAGTGGAAATTGATCGTTGAAGAAGCAATTGGATCACCTCAAGGAAGCAGATCAAGTAGAAGCCGACTTCTGTGAAGAATTCAAGGAAGATCCTGAAGATCAAATTGCAGAGCATCGTCCAGGAACTTCCAGAGATCAAAGCACTTCACAATTTGACCTTCTACAAGGGAGTACATCTGAAGAGAAAAGCTCCTCAATACAATTCTCACTTTCCTTTTCTCTTCTGAGTGATTCTGAGATTGTGCATGGGTTGTTGCATGAGTCTCATGAATTAACTCTGGTTGGACTAGATCTGTTGCTAGAGGATCTAAGTCTTGTGTTCTTCTAGCAAGTTGTTTGTGAGCCGTCGAGCTCAGTGGTTTTGAGTCGTTGTACTCAAGTGGTAGTTGAGCAGTCTTGCTCAGGGTTCTAGAGTAGTCTTACTCTAGAGTTTGTGTGAGTTGTAAACTCAGGTGGTTGGAGTTGTCAAGCTCCAGTGGGTGTGTTGTACCCACGTTGATTAGTGGATCCTCACTGTGTGAGGGGTGGATGTAGGAATCACATGGTGTGATTTCCGAACCACCTAAAAATCTCTGTGCATTGATCTGATTGTGGTTTGAATTTATCCTTCGTTAGATGCATGCATAGGATCGTTTGAATTCATCTAATCAATCTGTTCACACACTCCATTTGCACAACTCACTCAATTTATCTTCAGATCTGTGAAATCTGTTTTTCAATTTGCCTCTGATTCAAGAGTTTTTAAAAATTGGTTAAGCTTCCGCATTAGTAGGCCGGGATCTATTCAACCCCCCCTTCTAGATCTTGTCCTCATCATTTCTCGATCCTTCAGTAATTATAGGATTTGTCATGATGACTGTTATGGGCTCATAAATGCTGCGCCTCGCCGACGCGAAATTCTGAGTTTGACTTCATAATAGCGTCCAGTCCGACGGACGCTTTTCTTAGAAAACATCATGATTTCGAAACGTGGCCCATTTAATGTTGCGCTTAACGGGTAGGTGGAAATTTTGACTTTTAATTTGCGGCTACTCAGCTAGACATGTATTAAAATAGGCCATGTGCTGAAAATCAAATGTTTTCCGCGTCGGTCTAGAAGGCGCGGATCGGTACCAAACGGGCATCCACTTATACAGACACGAATTATTTTAACAAACCCTTACGGAAAAAAAACTGAACTTTTGTAAGAAAATAGGACTATCACTCCAGAGATTAATTAAAAAGAGCCACTTTGAGGCATCGCGGTATAACATGAAATTTGCTTAATGTGAAGCCAAATTGGCATGTCTATAGCTGCCTCGCTTGGGTGTCTGCTTTGCAGAGGAGCGAAGCGAAGGGACACAAAATGGAGTGTAATGGAGCGAAGTGAGATGAAACATAGTGGAGTGGAGTATAGTGGGGGCAGACTGAAAAGTAGACACCAAGGTGTGATGAGACACGCCTCAGCAACACACGATAGGGGCTCTTTGTCGATTCAGAGTGAAGTTGTTTGAGGAAAACTTTAAGAGGAAACTCGATGCTTTGGATGGAAAAAAGGAAGTGTGTGCGTGGGCACGGGAAGGAGGGAGATCAACTTCTAACATCGGGGAAGTACCTAAGGACACAACCCGTTAGGTTGCACCATTGGGGGCGTCTGCCACTGCCACAGGTGGATCTTTGGGAGTAACTGAAAATAAAGTAGGTATCCAAAGTCCAAAGCAACTGAGTTTCTCAAAAGGACGATCTTTAAACAACAACACAATGAACTGAGTACTTGGCTTGGAATGGAATATTCCATGTTATTTTGTAATTGAGGGACAAGTGACTCTCTTTAGTTAAAGGCCAGAGTAGTTATCCAGAGTTATGCTCAAAGTCCTATATGATGCATGCTGGGCTAAAAGAAAATCATAAGACAAAGCAAAATATAAAATAATCAAGGATAATATTGTTATGTTGCAGAAGTCAAGATACCGTGAGGAACTGTCGTCCTTCTGCAGCATAACGGCTTATCCTCAAGGCATAGGAATTCTCTGGAATTATCACTATTTTTGGCAGAGGAGGGGAACTCAAACTCCAGTTTCATCAGAGCCTCAAGGTCCTTGATGTGCTCTAGTAGCGTATATCATACAGTAAACATGCAGGATATATACAATACCGGGAGACGGTGGCTGTCGAGGATATTCGTGAATCATGTGGCAAGAAGGGTGCTCGGAACCTGTCCTCAAAGATTGATTAGCATTGACAAGCAACAGATAATAGAGTGAATGACAATGAAAACGATGTTGTTATAAATTGCGGCTGGGACGGCGGACGCCAATCATTATTAAAAAGCGTCCAAGATGTTGGACGCTATTCGGAAGGGTTTGAAAATGAATTTTATCATTGGGAATCCCTTTAGTATGGTATGTACTTTGCAGCTGCTTGTGAAAGTTTAGGCCGCACACACCCTTAAACACCAAGAGGTCTCTGATGCTCAATTCGTGAGCAGTTGCAAATCTCTCCCAACCTCCTGCAAAGTGCAAACACTTGCTATCGTCGCCAATCTAATGCCTCTGGCTTCTAAAGAGGGCTCAAGAGTGTGACTCTTGTCAAATTTTCTCTAATGAAGCACTTGGTGTGCCCTCGCCATATTATGTGGCAAAGCCGGAAGCAAAACTCTGAAGAACTTGAACTTCCGAGGCCGGACATGTTCGTTCTTCAGTTATGGCGATGATAGACTGACCCGTCACATGGACTGAACTTCATCTGAAAAAGAACATTGTAGAGCTCTATGAAGCAGTTTCTGTGGCTTGAAAGGGGTCACTATGGGTAATAGGGACTTTCTTCAAATTCTCTCACTCACGAGTCAGTGAGGGCTTTAAGTCCTTCTTATCGATCATAGTATCGGAGTGCATCTTTGTCTTTGAATCCTTTCGGGGCACTTTTTGCATCTCCTTAAATTAGCGTCCAGTCTGGACGCCGCCATTTTTTTTTTTTTTTAACAAACAAAAGGCGCCCACTGATACGGACGCGGTTCAGGTCTGTCAGTTGATTTGATGTTCTGTCCTTCCTCCCCCCTTTTACTATGTGCATGTGAGTGTTCCCACGGGTTAGGGGGGGCAGAAGACAGTCCACTTCTCCCCTTTTGATGTCTCCCTTCCCCCCAAGGTAAGATTCTAAAGGGATTTGAAACTTAGAGGGGAGGGGGAGTTGGAGTTTTGTGGGAGCTTGGAGGAGAGTTGAGGCCTTGAGGAGAGGTTGAGGCTTTGAGGAGAGGGATTTCAAGAAAGGGAAAAGCTTTTGAAGAGATGGAACATGGTGGCTCTTCTTCCATGGGTGCAGGAGGAGGGGGCTTCCAAAGATTGAATCAAATAGAAGGCCATATTTGCAAACTAGTTCAAGCAAAGATGGTAAGTTGTTTTTGCTTTTGATTAGCTTTGCTTTTATTTGTTACTAATCTTTGATTTGGTGCTCTTCCTTCTTGTTTCCTTTTCTTTCTTTCTTCCCTACCTCTTCCCTTCTAAATCATACCCACCTACTGTAGGATTTCCCATTATTCCCAGGTAACTGGCGTTTCACGTGCCTTCCTTGGCTCCACCACTTGACCTCTAACATCACTCCTAACATGTCCGCCATCCTTAGACAATGGGGGCTTAGTAACCTCACAGTCCATGCTAAAAGGTACCACGAAATCCACCTAGATTGGGCAGCCCTCGGGGCTCTGATTGAATTATGGCACCCTCAAACCCACACATTTCTCTTCCGAACCTTTGAAGCCACTGTCCTTCTGGAAGAGGATGAATTTTTATTAGGTTTGAAGAGGATGAAGCAAGACGGAGAAGATGGAATGTCGACCATGACACAGTATTATATGAGCAAGGCGGTGCTCGAGACCTTCATGGATCCGAGGGAAGCGCAAAGCATCCGGGCTCCGCAAGGGATAAACCTTCAAAAACTGGCATCCTGGACAATGGGAGAGATTTCGAGAATGAGGGATAACGAGAGGCTTGAGCTGGTGATGCGGGGGTTCGTCATTTGTGTGGCGGGCGTGCTACTCTTCCCTTTGGTTGACAGCATTCTAGAGGAAGATCAGCTCGGCGCGGTGTGTGCCATCTGGGAAGGGGAGAGGTTGGGGCCGGCGGTTCTGGCCTTCCTGTACAGCGGGCTTACGGCGGCGAGCTTGGGTAGGCCTCCTTACAGATCCATGCTTTTGTTAACTTGTTGGACTGACCTACACTTTAAGTTTTCTATGAGTGATGATGTTGCAAGCTCGTCCCAGATCTTCTCCAAGAGTCCGCTTAAACACTTGGATCATCTTGTGGGCTTAGAGGGGCGTGTGGTGAACCGAGCACCACAACTCAAGACGCGGGCGAATTGGCGTGATTACTTCCGAGACATGCCCGAGAGCGCCGTTGCTTTCATTCCGGCGCCACTCCTTGCCCGAGATGTGCGGACTCGGCTAGCACCCGGTGTGGATTTGCGATTGATTGGGGCATTCGAACTTGTCCTTTACAACCCACACCGCTGTCTCCCTCAGCTTGGCATTCCAAGATGCATCTTCGAGGGGCCATCTCACCTCCTGCCGCTCAAACGACGCAACATCGGCACTAGCGATGATGGCGAGGAGGTGAACACAATAAAAGCTATATGGAAAATTTGCACCTTTAGGAGGCCGGCCCTGAATGTGACGGAGATTGAAAATGATTCGATGAATTATGTTAGGGAGCTTAGGAAATTGTGGCCCAGAGTGGCCGTTTGCAAACGGCGAGATTAAATCATCAATGGTAATCAGAATGCTTCAAGAATGTCCCTTTAAATGAGATTGCTTCATCCAAACTGCTTGAAATTTCTCCTTGAAACAACAAAGCCTCGGTTGACACTTTAAACAACATCTAAGATAGAGGACGCGTTCAAAAAATGAAAAGCACCCGAATTTTAGCCGCGATTTAAAATATCCAACCGGACCCAGCCAACCGGCCAATCTGCTTCTTATGGTGTTTGATGAGAGGGCCAAAGGGGCAAAAGAGATCAAAATGGGCAAGAACCCACATTCCGATAAAGCAATTGACTCTTAAGTGGCATCGCCAATTGGATGACGAAGCCAGGAAGTAGCATCCTGACAGAGTTCAGACGGGCGACGGTAGATTTTAGTGACCTGCTGCCCTCGCTTCATCTGCACAGCTTGTTGCAGGGCGCTCTCCACACATAAGGTCAAGCCTAGGAGGCCTAAAGAGCCCTTCTTCAAAATCGCGGCGACCCAACAGGCCGCCAAAATGAGCCGTAACCGCGTCTTCTACGTTGGACGCTTTTCAGACCGTCCTTCCTCATTTCAAAAGGCACGCCTTCCCGGGTTCTGTGCCGAGCAATGATTACCTGTGAATCGCGGCCAGACTCTCAGACGCAGTTCATAATGACTTCTCAAATTCTACATCCAAACAAATGGACGCTTATTATTTCAAATTCGAACCTTGATGCCCGCGCCATATGTAATGATGACTTCTTTAATTGCGGCTAGCTCTCAGGGCACATTTCTGAAGCGTCTCTTCATGAATTGCGGCTACTGCTGTGGATGCGATTTTAGGACGTCGCCGGAACAGCAAAAACGGCCCGAAGGGGACTATTCCGGCCACTCAACCCCTCTCTAATCCCTCTCTTATTCTCTCTAATCTCCTCCTCTGGACTCTCTCCCTTTCTAAGCTCTCTCCTACTCTTAATCCGGCGGCGATGGCGAAGCGGCGTAGGGTGGAGGAGGAAGGGGTGTCGGAGGAGACGGTGGTGGTGGTGACCGCAGACGCGATGACGACGGCGGCGGTGGCCACGCCGGCGATGGGGGAAATGTCGAAGATGATTGCGGAGCTCAAGGCGATGCCGGGCGAGCTTGCCCTGATCCTTCTGGAGGAGGCGGCACCGGCGGAAATGGCGGAGGAAGATGAAGAGGAGGAGGACGACGAGGCGGCGCCGGAGGAAGACTGGGAGGAGTGTTGGTCCTTTGATGTGGCAGCAAGGTAACCTAGAGGGGGGGGGTGAATAGGATTTTCTGAAATCTGAAATCAAAACGTGAACACTTAAAAGTTTGGTTAGTGTTAGTGTGATGAAGAGTAGCAGTGCGGAAGCAAAAGAACAATCACACAAAAGGACACAGGAGATTTATCCTGGTTCGGCCCTTCCCACATGGAAGTCCTACGTCCAGTCCCCAAGCAAACTCTTGGGATTTCACTAACCGAAGGTACAGTACCCTTCAAGGACACTACAACACCCTGGATACCCCACCAGGTCTTCTTCTCTTTCCCGGGCAAGAAGGCAGCCCACTTCTTTTCTAGGCTCAGAAGCAAACCTACTTCTTTTACAGGTTCAGAAGTAAACCTCCTGGAACAAACCCCAGTGCGGTTTTGCTAGACTTAAACCCCCAGCTAGGTCCTGTTGGTACAAACCCCAACACGGTTCTGCTAGACACTAACCTCTAGCTAGGTTACACACTGTATACAGTCCTACAGCTGGACATAAATCTTTCTTAGAAAAGAAAGATCATACTGAGAGCTATTACAAGATGAATGCTCAGGACTTATCTCACAGTCACAGACTCTCCCCCAAGATTACAATGAGCACATGGAGAATGGAAGAGAAGAAGGCTTGACGGCGATGAAGACTTCTACTTTGAAAGCTTCTGTAGATTTTTGGCTCGAGCTCTTCTCTCTTTCTTTGAGTGTTTGTGGCGTGAAGGTTCTTCTCACAGTTGTACACTCCTTGAAGGATTTTCAGGAAAGCTCTCTCTTCATCTTCAGCAATGCTCCATCTTTTATATGAGCAGCTTGAATAGATCCGTTGAAGAGATCCGTTGGAGTTCTAGCCGTTGCTCATCTCCTCTTCATTTGTCTTAATCAGACTCTGATGGTCTTCGAGGTCTGTGAGCATGGAAGAAAGTGTTAGCATAAAAGAGTGTTTATGATAAACGATGCATAGTACTGTGCTTCTACTAACATACTGAAAATAGTAGGTCAAATCTTTTTTCTGACAAGATTATGCATGCAACTTTTTCTGTCAGACAATATTTGACTTTTCAATGAGCGCCAAAAACACTTTCAAAATATTCAAGAGAGATCGTTGTTTATTTACAAGTAAATCGTTGCAAGTTTATGAACAAATCGATGTGAAAGACAAGTCGTTATGATCATTGAAGAAATCGTTATGAGCATGACTTATGAAATCGTTATGGGAACGATTTCTTAACAAATCGTTGTGAAGGCAAGTCGATGCGTTCACTTAAGAAATCGTTACGGTCTAAAGAAATCGTTATGAGCATGACTTATGAAATCGTTATGTGAAGAGTCGTTGCCCATTTGTAAACAAATCGTTGTGAGAGCAAATCATTGTCTCACTTAAGAAGACGATGTGATCACTTATGAAATCGTTATGCGAACCAAGCCGATGTGATCACTTATGAAATCGTTATGGAAACCAAGCCGATGTGATCACTTATGAAATCGTTATGAGAGCAAATCGTTGTGGCTATAAAAGGAATCGTTCTGAGATCGATTTCTTAACAAATCGTTATGGCCACTTAGCGAAGTCGTTGTAACGCTTTAAAAAATTAATTAAAACAAAATCATTGTAGTGCTTATTAATTTTGGCACTTAATCTGAAATCGATGTATATTGATTAAACATCTATTTTATCATTTTAGTGCGCCATATTGCATCAATGTGAGACTCAACATTTTGCTATGAGATTGATGCGACACAGATGAAACAAAATATTCAATTTGAGTTACATCATAAATTTTATTATCACCAAAATACAAGAACAAATAGAGAAGAACAAATAGAGAGTGGTTCAACAATCTCCCCCATTTTGGTGATGACAAAATTTATGAGAATTTTCTGACAAGAATATATATAAGGCATAGAGGTTTCAGAAAATTCATACAAACTCTCCCCCTTTTTGTCACTAACCAAAAAGGAAGGACCTTACCATGGATTTCTCTCCCCCTTTGAGAGAATTTCTTACCATTGAGGGGTTCAACAATAATAGTTGATAAGGAATGACTCCCCCTTAATCTGTGCTCCCCCTGAATGAGAGAATCCACCTGAATGAAACTTGCAAATAATTGTTTAGCAATAAAGACCAATTCAATTTTTGTGACTACTCTTTCTTCAGATGTGATTTGAATGAAGAGTCTGCAGTCACTCCTGCCTTGAGCATCCTTGGTTTTTGATGCTCCAAAGCTAACCTGCAAAAAATTACTCAAAGGTAGGTACCCAAATCCTTTTGGGTCCTTGATGGTTAGATGCATGAAAATATCCTTTAGGGATCCAAACTAAATGCCTCGTTGTGCAGGTGTTTACAGTGTGTCCTAGTTTATTGCAATGAGAACAACAATGAATATAGATTGTTTTGTTGTTCTTATTTTCTTTGTGCTGAGTTTTTAGAACGAGATTTCTGTAACCTTTTTCTTTTACAGGGGCCTTTTTCTGGGGCATCTTGGTTTCTTTTACAAATTTTGGTAGGAGATATTTTTCTGGAATTATGGCTTGTTTTCCTCTTTCTGGAGGTATGTATCCAAGCCCTTAATTGTTATTTTCAGATTTTGATCCTTGTAAGCATAGGGCTAAAGATGTTGTCCCCTCAGTTAATTTTCTAACTGATTCTTTTAAATACATATTTTCTTCAGTTAGAGTTTTTAATTTTTCTTCTAAATCTAGCTTCTCATTATTCTTGCTTTTCAAATCTTCATTTAAAAGATAATTTTTATCTTTACATTCTTTTAATTGTTCTTCTAGTTGCTCCAATTCGGATTTAAGATCAGAATTGGTGTTTTCCAAGCAAGTAGAGTTGTTTTTCAGATTTTTTAGTTCTTTTACAACCCCCTTATGTTTTTCATACAGTTCATTAAAGACTTCTTCTAAGTCTTCTGATTCTGACCCTGAATCTGTGCAAGAATTAAAAAATGAGTCAGAATGTACCTCATCTAGTCCCACTATGAGGGCTAGATTTACCTGCTCCTTTTCGGAATCTGAGCTCGATGATTCTGAGCTTGTGACCTCATCATTTTCCCAAGCAGCCGCCATGACTTTTCTTTTAAATTTCTTGTGCTGCTTCTTGGGCTTATCAGTTTGACCAATCTTCTTGAGCCTTGGACAGTCTGGTCTCAGATGTCCAGGTTTTCTGCATTCATAGCAGACTGGTTCTTTCTCCTTTTTCTCTTTCCTTTGAATTCTTCTTGATCCATTTTTCTTCTTCTTCAAAATCTTCTGAAGCTTGGACAATACTTCATCCATATTACAGTCTTCAGAATCTGCATCCTGGGAACTAGAAGAAGAGGTGGAAGGAGCAGCTACAACTTTAAGAGCATTAGTACATTTCTTCTTAGATGAGCTTTCAGATAATCGCTCCATATTTATTTCATGTGCCATGAGAGAACCTATTAAATTATCAATTGATAATTTAGTTAAATCATAGGCCTCTTCAATAGCAGTTACCTTAGGTGTCCATGAAATAGTTAAGGACCTAAGTATTTTTCTAACAGTTTCTTCATTAGAAAGAATTCTTCCAAGAGAATTTAAACCGACTACTATACTCGAAAATCTATTATACATAGTAGTAATGTTTTCATTTGGAAGCATTTTAAATTGCTCATATTGAGAGATAAGAATATCTATCCTAGTTTGTTTTACTTTATCTGTTCCTTCATAGGTTATCTGTAATTTATCCCATATTTCTTTAGCAAATTTACATGCAGAAACTCTACTGAACTCTCTTTTAGATAGAGCACAACATAGATAGTTTTTAGCCTTAAAGTTTAGAGATAGCTTATTTTTATCAGCTACTGTAATGGTAATAGTGCCTTCAGATGGAACAATAATGAAATCACCTACCTCTATTACCTGCCACAGATCAAAGTCTGTGCCTCGAATGAAACATTCCATCCTCATCTTCCAATATTGATAATCTTCTCTATCGAAGAATGGAGGTCTGGTGACGGATTGGCCTTCAGCATATCCTTGAGTCCTTGAGCTGCCATGGATCTTTGCTCTAAGATCGTTGGATCTTCTTGAAAGTTCAGAGACCCGCTCTGATACCACTTGTTGGTTCTTTGATGTGGCAGCAAGGTAACCTAGAGGGGGGGGGGGTGAATAGGATTTTCTGAAATCTGAAATCAAAACGTGAACACTTAAAAGTTTGGTTAGTGTTAGTGTGATGAAGAGTAGCAGTGCGGAAGCAAAAGAACAATCACACAAAAGGACACAGGAGATTTATCCTTGTTCGGCCCTTCCCACATGGAAGTCCTACGTCCAGTCCCCAAGCAAACTCTTGGGATTTCACTAACCGAAGGTACAGTCCTCTTCAAGGACACTACAACACCCTGGATACCCCACCAGGTCTTCTTCTCTTTCCCGGGCAAGAAGGCAGCCCACTTCTTTTCTAGGCTCAGAAGCAAACCTACTTCTTTTACAGGTTCAGAAGTAAACCTCCTGGAACAAACCGCAGTGCGGTTCTGCTAGACTTAAACCCCCAGCTAGGTCCTGTTGGTACAAACCCCAACACGGTTCTGCTAGACACTAACCTCTAGCTAGGTTACACACTGTATACAGTCCTACAGCTGGACATAAATCTTTCTTAGAAAAGAAAGATCATACTGAGAGCTATTACAAGATGAATGCTCAGGACTTATCTCACAGTCACAGACTCTCCCCCAAGATTACAATGAGCACATGGAGAATGGAAGAGAAGAAGGCTTGACGGCGATGAAGACTTCTACTTTGAAAGCTTCTGTAGATTTTTGGCTCGAGCTCTTCTCTCTTTCTTTGAGTGTTTGTGGCGTGAAGGTTCTTCTCACAGTTGTACACTCCTTGAAGGATTTTCAGGAAAGCTCTCTCTTCATCTTCAGCAATGCTCCATCTTTTATATGAGCAGCTTGAATAGATCCGTTGAAGAGATCCGTTGGAGTTCTAGCCGTTGCTCATCTCCTCTTCATTTGTCTTAATCAGACTCTGATGGTCTTCGAGGTCTGTGAGCATGGAAGAAAGTGTTAGCATAAAAGAGTGTTTATGATAAACGATGCATAGTACTGTGCTTCTACTAACATACTGAAAATAGTAGGTCAAATCTTTTTTCTGACAAGATTATGCATGCAACTTTTTCTGTCAGACAATATTTGACTTTTCAATGAGCGCCAAAAACACTTTCAAAATATTCAAGAGAGATCGTTGTTTATTTACAAGTAAATCGTTGCAAGTTTATGAACAAATCGATGTGAAAGACAAGTCGTTATGATCATTGAAGAAATCGTTATGAGCATGACTTATGAAATCGTTATGGGAATGATTTCTTAACAAATCGTTGTGAAGGCAAGTCGATGCGTTCACTTAAGAAATCGTTACGGTCTAAAGAAATCGTTATGAGCATGACTTATGAAATCGTTATGTGAAGAGTCGTTGCCCATTTGTAAACAAATCGTTGTGAGAGCAAATCGTTGTCTCACTTAAGAAGACGATGTGATCACTTATGAAATCGTTATGGGAACCAAGCCAATGTGATCACTTATGAAATCGTTATGGGAACCAAGCCGATGTGATCACTTATGAAATCGCTATGAGAGCAAATCGTTGTGGCTATAAAAGGAATCGTTCTGAGATCGATTTCTTAACAAATCGTTATGGCCACTTAGCGAAGTCGTTGTAGTGCTTTAAAAAATTAATTAAAACAAATCGTTGTAGCGCTTATTAATTTTGGCACTTAATCTGAAATCGATGTATATTGATTAAACATCAATTTTATCATTTTAGTGCGCCATATTATATCAATGTGAGACTCAGCATTTTGCTATGAGATTGATGCGACACAGATGAAACAAAATATTCAATTTGAGTTACATCATAAATTTTATTATCACCAAAATACAAGAACAAATAGAGAAGAACAACTAAAGAGTGGTTCAACAAGGAGCGCCGACGGGGATGGTACGGCCGGGAAATCCCCCCGGCCGGAAATGGTAAGCCCCTCTCCTTTCTCTCTTGTTTCCAGGTAGAAAGGAGAAGGAAGGGTAGGCGGTCATCGCCGAGAAAGAGGAGGGTGCGAACAGCGTCCAAAGCAGGGGACGCGGTTCGCTCTCTCAAAACGCGGCCACTATGGGAGCGCGAAACGATGAATGAAACGTGGCCGGCTGGCGGGCGCAAATTGGGGGATGAAATGTGCCCACTAATTCGGCGCAAAATGGGAATTGAAATGCGCCCCCTGCTTTGGATGCTTTTCAAAGGCTATCCGAAGGTGGCTTGTTTCGCATTGCATGGTTATTCCTTGATGTGTTGGGACTTATGCTTGATTTGCTTGTGCATTGCAGGGAGTGATGAAGGTGAGGACCATGTGGCCTCTCGTCCTGGGAGCATATCAGGGGCTCCCGGACTTTTAGAGAGAGAGGGTCTGGGGGATGGGTTTCGGGCCGATCTTGGAGATCGAGCCCTTCTTCGTGGACCCTCCCCTGATCCAGGTCTTGAGGGAGAGATGGGACAAGACTAGTAGGACTTTCCTGTTCCCATGGGGCCAGAGAGCAGGTCCTCTGGATGACGGCAGGCGGCGGAGGATCAATACCAGCGTGGGTGTGATCGCGTGAGGCAGCTGGGGTGCAGCAGTATTTTCACCGAGAGCTACATCGCGACTTCCTCTCAGTACGAGAGGAACGTTCAGGAGGCCGCTACTGCCCAGAGGTCCACTAGTTTACGTGCTCCTATGAGGCCTCCGTCTTCGCCCGTGGTTGCAGTGGATGCGGGCGAGGCGCAGAGCAGCCAGCAGCAGCGATCGCCAGAGGGCGCAGACGAGAGTGACCATCCTGCAGAGGGAGGTGGCGAGTGTTAGGCCACCATTATGACATGTACCCCTTTTTCTTTAGCCTTCTCGATGACGTGCGCCTGCTTAGGCGTTTCATGATATTGTACTCGGGGCTGTCCCCCCCTTTGGCTGTATATATACATATGTGCTTCTTTTGCGTGCCTGAAAAACTATTCAAACAATGTTAGATATCCGCTTTGGCTCAGCCCCTTGCGTATAAATAATGCTTTATCTTCATGATTTTTTCAAGGGGCTGAGACTTTACTTAAACAAGGCGCAAAACGAGAGAAAATGAGAATATGCAAGAAATGAATGCTTGTGTACTTACATATGTGAATAAGAAACGAACGTACAGGACATACGAGCAGGTGGAAGTAGGTAGAATTCACAAGGATGAATGTACATATTTCAAATTTTTTTTTTGAAATATCTAATTTTTTTGGATTTTGAAATATCTGATTTTTTTTTAGATTTTGATATATGCTATTTTTTAGATTTTGAAATATCTGATTTTTTTAAGATTTTGAAATATCTGATTTTTTTTGGATTTTAAAATATCTGATTTTTTTGGATTTTGAAATATCTGATTTTTTGGATTTTGATATATGCGATTTTTTTTGGATTTTGAAATATCTGATTTTTTTAGATTTCGAAATATCTAATTTTTTTTAGATTTTGAAATATCTGATTTTTTTGGATTTTGAAATATCTGGTTTTTTTGGATGTTGAAATATCTAATTTTTTTAGATTTTAAAATATCTGATTTTTTTTGGATTTTGATATATGTGATTTTTTTTTTGAAATATCTGATTTTTTGGATTTTGAAATATACGCCACAACCTGGCGTAGTCCCTTCTAAGAAGACGCGCAGATCGAAGGGGATTCGCTCAGATTGGATGGCGCGCGATATTTAGACCCCTTGATTACTCAGTTGTTATTAAAAATTCACGGATCGTTCGCGAGTGTGCTAGCCAGAGGTCAAGCGTCCTCAATTGGTGCCCTCGCCCGAGGTTTCTTTCGGCTTACGTCCTCCTCAATTGATCATTGCCTTGCCTTGACCTTTAGGACATGCCCGAGGAGGAAGGGAAGAATTTTTTAGGAAGTCTGACAATAGTTTTGGAAATTTGAGGGTAATACTCACTTTTCTACCTAGACTCAGTAGGTTTCTGTCTTTCTTTGGGCTTATGGGGTTTTAGCACGCTTACGTCTAGGTTCGTTTGGATCCCTGCGGGGACTTTGCCGCTCTTGACATGCTGCACACTTACGTCCAGAGTCCTTGTACAGCGTGAATCCGGGCAGTTGATTAGGGGTAGTACTTCTTAAGGTGTAGCCCATTCTAAGGGTGAGAGAGCTCCTCACCCTTCGCGTTGATCAGCCTATATGTGTTGCCTGGACCTACCTCCTTGATCACGTACGGCCCTTCCCAGTTTGGTTAAAGTTTTGACCGAGGACCTCCGGGTTTTACAAAGATTCTTTTGACCACCATCTCACCGGCTTTAAATTTTCTCTCAATAACCTTCTTTTGATGAAAATGTGTGAGTCTATTTTGGTAAGCTTTCGCGTGTTCTGCGGCGACCATGCGCCTCTCGTCTAGGAGTTCCAGTTGTGCTAGGAGCGATTCACGCCGCTCATCAATTGACAAGTCCTTGTCAAGATGGATCCTTAACGAGGGAATGAGAACCTCATATGGTACTACCGCCTCCATTCCATAAGTGAGGGCAAAATGCGTTTGCCTAGTAGGAGTACGGATTGAGGTGCAGTAGGCCCATAGAGCTTCTGTAAGCTTTTCTGGCCAGTCCGAGAATCTGTTAGCCTCACATGTTTTCTTAATAATTTTGATCAAAGTTTTATTAGTAGCCTCTGCCTGGCCATTGCCTTGTGGATAATATGGAGATGAATGATGCAATGCAATCTTATACCTGCCACAGAGGTCGCGCAATTCTTGAGAGATGAATTGAGGCCCGTTGTCGGTGACGATGGTTTCTGGAATGCCAAACCTGGTGATGATGCTTTTCATGATAAATTTGCAGACAGTTGTTGCTTTGACCTCCGCGTATGCTTCGGCTTCCACCCATTTTGTGAAGTACTCCGTTGATGTGAGAATATATGACTTGACTTTGTTCTGGGAGTTAGGATCACCAAGGGGTTCGATAATGTCGAAAGCCCACATAGCGAAAGGCCATGGGGAGGATATCAGGTGAAACGAAGAGGATGGTGAATGGATCTTGTCGGCGTGCAGTTGGCACTTGACACACCGACGGACGAAGATAGAGCCGTCCTCCTCTAGAGTGGGCCAATAGAATCCTAGTGTAAGAATCTTCTTAGCTAGTATCTGACTATTTACATGACCACCGCAAACACCTGAATGAGCCTCCTTAACAATTTTTGAAGCTTCGTCTTCATCCAGGCATCTAAGAAAAATATCAGAGAATCCTCGTTTGTAGAGAGCATTTCCAACCAAGGTAAATTTCCAGGCTAATCTCCTTATTGCTTTCTTCTCTCCTGCCATCGCTTCCTCAGGGTATGACTGATTTTTGCAGTACCGAGCTATCTCATAGTACCATGGCTTTTCCTCATCTTGTAATTCCTCTTCTAGCTCCAATAGCATGATTTTAGTCTTGCTTCTTTTTTCTGCATCCCTTAGAGCTTTATCGTTGGCCCAGATGAACATGGGATCTCAGGTGACAAGGGTTCGGCGGTGCTCAAACTGAATAACGGTGAAATCCCCATGATAATTCATGTCCAGAGTGGCACCAATAGCAGCGAGGGTGTCTGCCAGAAGATTTCGATGGCGAGGAACATGGACGAAAATGATCTTGACAAATAGCTTGGCAAAGGCTGAGGCAAGTTCTTGATAAGGCTTGAGCTTGGGATCACGAGTTTCGTACTTGGTGAGCACTTGATGCAAAACTAGCTGACTATCACCTACAATCCGCAGATGGGTGACACCATAGAAGTGGGTGAATTCAAGGCCAGCTATTAAAGCCTCATATTCGGCTACGTTGTTAGTGGCCGGAAATTCAAGCTTACGGGCTCGCGGGAAGGTGACACCCTCAGGTGATAGGAGAGCAATACCAACACCCATTCCATGAGAGTTCATAGCTCCGTCAAAATATAACGTCCATATAGGATCGGATTGTCTAAGGGACATTAATTCCTCATCCGGAAACTCTGAACGGGCTGGGTCAAATCAAGGCAGAGGGTGATGAGCGAGGTGCTTTGCTATCGCATAGCCCTTGATCGATTTTTTCTGAACGTAGGTGATGTTGAACTAGGACAGGAAGCTTTGCCAGCGTGCTAGCCTATCAGTAAGAACAGATTTTTCGAGAAGGAATCTGATAGGATTTATGCGGGCGATGAGGTGAGCTTCGTGAGCAAGGAAGTAGTGCTTCAGTTTCTGCACTACCCAAACGAGCGCGGCACAGGTTTTCTCCATCGCTGTGTACCTCCGCTCGCAGGGGTTGAGAAGCTTAGACAGATAATATGCTGCCCTCTCCTTGCCTTCTTCATCTACCTGCGCAAGGACAACACCTACCGAGTCTTCCAGGATAGATACATAAAGGACAAGGGGTTTGCCTGGAGTCGGCGGCCTCAAGACAGGTGGATTAGCCAAATAATCTTTAAGCCCGTTGAAAGCCATCTGACACTTCTCATCCCAACGAAATCCGACTCCCGACGTAGTGAGGTCGTAGAAGGGCCTACACCTCTGCGAGTGTTGGGAGACGAATCGGCGGATAAACTGCAACCTCCCAATCAATCCTCGAACCTCTTTCAAATTTTTGGGAGGGGGCATCTCTCTTATTGCTTTTGCCTTGTTGGGATCGATTTCAATACCCCGCTTGCTCATGATGAAACCTAGAAGCTTTCCCGACAAAACACCGAATACGCACTTCTTGGGGTTCATTTTTAACTGGTATTCACTTGATCTTTGCAGCACTTTAGATAGAACCCCGGGATGCTCAGCCAAAGTTCTTGATTTCACCACTAGGTCATCCACATACACCTCGATGAAGATATGGATCATGTCGTGGAATATAGCCATCATAGCCCTCTGATAAGTGGCTCCAACATTTTTGAGTCCGAATGGCATGACCACATAACAATAAGTTCCCCAAGGTGTAGTGAACGAAGTCTTTTCCTGGTCTTCCTCCGCCAGCCTAATCTGGTTGTACCCTGAGAAGCCATCTATGAAGGAGAGGGTCTCATACCCAGCCGTATTATCTATGAGCACATCCAAATGAGGCAATGGGAAATCATCCTTAGGACACGCGCGGTTAAGGTCCCGGAAATCGATGCAAATTCTGACTCTTCCATCCTTCTTCATGACCGAGACGATGTTCGCCACCCAATTAGGATAAAGTACGACTCTAATAAACCTGGCTTTGTAGAGCTGGTCGACTTCACACTTCATTTTCAAAGCCAACTGGGGGTGGAAATGCCTTAACCGCTGCTTAATGGCGACGAAACTCGGCTTAAGAATAAGATGATGTTCAACTAGTGCGGGATCCAAGCCTGGCATATCCTCGTAGCTCCAAGCGAACGTGTCCTTGTATTCTCTGAGAACATTGATGATTGCTTCCTCCTCCTCCGGCGATAGACCGCCGCTTATGAGGACGGTTCTAGGCTCTTCTTTAGTTCCTAAATTGATTTCTCTGGTGATTTCCTCTACTGCAGCCGACGATTCGTCAAATCTCTTCAATCCACTTGTGAACGCGTCTGCCTCATCCTCGAGCTCTTCATCGCCTTCCTCGATTGGGTCATCGTCATCGACGATCTCGTAGACTCCGAACCCATCGTCAATGATGCATACTGATTGCTCACATTCTAGATCTGGCAACTGTAAAGGCCCTTCTATGAATTCTTGGATTGCTAAGCATGCCTTGCATCGACAGGCTAGGTCTGCTAAGAAGCGGTGCAGAACCCTTCTACCCTTGGGCTTCTTCTCTGAGACTACCCCTAGTTTGCTATTACCCTTGCCTAGACTTAAGCTACAACTACTGGAATCTACAACAGGAGGGGAAGCAGTAAGAGCTGACTCCTGGAAAGGGGAGGGTGGAAGAGGATTTAAAGCAATGAAGGAATCCCGTGAAGGTGGAAGCGGGGGAGGACTTACAGCAGGTGGAACAGGAACAACAAAGTCCCGCGTGAGGGAATTACTGAGAGCAGTAGAAGGACTTCTCGGCGCGGGGGATGATAGCAAAGGATTTACAGGAGGAAAAGCTGAAAAAGCAATGTCCCGCGAGGGGGGATTAGGGAAAGCAACAGAAATGGAGTCCCGTGTGGGGGAATTTGGTAAAGCAATAGAGGAAAAATCCCTCGGAGGGAGAACCGGAGGGGAAAAAGCAGTATCATTCCCCTGTGCGAGGGGAGGATTATTGAAAATAGGAAACGCCCCCTGCGCGAAAGGGGGCGGGGACCCGGTCAGAGGACCGGGGAGGAGCGGCCCGTCAGTCGGGGCACACTTGGGAACGAGGAAAGAAGTTTCCTCGAAAGAAAAGCCAGGGTCGGCCATTGTGAGGTTATGACCTTGGGGGCCCCCTCCTTGATGGTGTGTGCGAAAGGAGGGAACGAAGCATGAGTGCTAGGGGCTCGCAAGATCGGGGAGTGCAATTGAGAGCAAGTATCTGTTCTGGGGATGCAGTGCTTTGGAGATGAGGGGGGAGATTGAGAGGGCTGTTCAAAGGCAGGGAGGCAGTGATGCTCAGAAGAAATGGAGGAAAAGGGGTATGGTGGGTGCAGGACCCAAAAGGAAGGTGGGGGACACATTGCTAGAAAGGGAAGGAGGTGTCGGACGGCCTGCCTTGAAAGAACGGGGCGAGATCGCTTGACGAGAATTTTAAACTCTCAAGGGGACTCAGAGCGGGGGTGACGGAGGTCGAGG
Organism: Colocasia esculenta; assembly: GCA_014218235.1. NCBI lineage: Eukaryota > Viridiplantae > Streptophyta > Magnoliopsida > Alismatales > Araceae > Colocasia > Colocasia esculenta. The sequence continues at coordinate 97,584,897 of CM024755.1, read as the reverse complement.
CGAGACTGCCAATTGTGAAAGTTGAGAGGAGAGTGCAAGTTCTGAGGGTGAGGGGTTGGAGAGTGGGGGAACACGTGTCTGCTCAGAAGGCAGTAGGGAGATCGTGAAGCGGGGCGTCGGCGCCTGGGGAATGCTTAGAGAAGAGAATAAGGACCCGGCCGCGGCTTGTAGGAGGGAAGGTGCAATGCCCGGCGAAAGGACAAAGGTGGGTGCACTGCTTGGAAGGGAGGGAATGCTTGACGAGGAGGAGGAAGGCGTGATACCTGAAGCAAGGGTTGGAACGGGCGCGGTGCCCGGGGCAGGATTTAAAGCGGACGCGGTGCCCAAAATAATGTTGAGTATGGGCATGATACCTGGACCAGATGTTGAGACGGGTGTGATACCCGGGGTGGATTCTGAAATGGGCGTGATGCCCGGAGTTGTGGTTAGGACGATGGTTGAGGAGTTGGCGCCGGTACTGAACCTTGCGGTTGCTGGAGTTGCTTTGGTGCCTTGGACTGCCTCTGTGCTGACGTTGATTGCCGTTGGCTGTTCTTCTTTTGTCAGGCTGAAAAGCTGACCCAAGGAAGTGGCGACATCATTCATGTCAAACCATCTGTCCCATTCTGTTACGAACTCACCGATCTTGGCCCGCTTGGGTGGATTGGGGTTGCCGGTTGTCTTGTACAGATCTTGTGATAACTGACGCACAAATTTTGTTGTGACGACTGGTGTTTGTTCATTTACTGGCTGCAGCGGCCCTCTCTTGAAATGTTGGTGCAAAGTCCAGGTCAGGGGTTCCGTTGGTTGTTGCTTGACCTTGCCCGGCTTGTAGCCTAGCCCCATTTTGGGCCTTTTCTTGCAGCTTTTTACGGCCTCTGTTCTTCCTTGCAATCGTGCCCCCAGTCCTTTGCCTGGTCAATATCCCATCTGCTTCATGATGTGCCAGCCCTTCTTTGTGATAATCCTGCTTCTTCCATTGGCTTCAACAGTTGGACTACTCGGTCCCGGGCGCATGTTTGTCATACCTGATATTGACATTGGAGGCTGATTGCTGGGCCAAATAGAGGGAACTGAGTCATCTGTTACGGCATTCACTTCTGCGATGATCGGTGTATTAGGCACCTTGACGATCCGCCCGTTGAACGGGAACTTGAGACATTGATGAACTGTGGATATCACGGCGCCAAGAACTTTTAAAAATGGCCTTCCCAGGATCATACGGAAATTCAGATCCATGTCCAGGACATGAAAATCAGTTTCATTATAAGATGGACCCAGCCTGACCCTCAGAGTGACAAACCCCCTCAGCCGCCTGCTAGTGTTGTCGAAGGATGTGACTGTGATGGCTGAGGGTAGAATTGCTTGAGCCGGCACCCCGCAGAGTTGTAACGTGTCAAGGGACACGACGTTGATGGATGCACCAGAATCGACCAGGCAACGATCCACACATATGCCGTTAACATAGATTGCCAGGCATAGAGCACACTTCTGGGATTCGCCCGATGCTATCTCTTCTTCATGAAATGTAATGGCGGGGCGAGTGCTTGCGGGTGCTAGGATCGCACTAATCTGGTTCACCAGCACATCTTCGTTCACCATTACCTTCTGTAGGTACTGCATAAGTGCCTCTTGATGAACTGGCGACCTCTTGATTAGTTCCAGGATAGAGATTCTGGCCGGGGTTTTGTCCAAATGCTTTAACAGATAGTACTACGTCCCCGGTGCAGACTCTTTCGGCTGAATTTCCTCCTCTTCCTGGGGTGTCAACATTTGTTCTTGCTATTGGGGAAACATCCTGTTAAACATGCGCTCGCTCCGGTGCACCAGGGTCGCCTCGGGGCCATTTCCCGGTATTACTGTTGAAGCTGACGGGGTGAGATATGTGTAGGAGGTGGAGGGTTGGTCAGAGGATTTTTGGTGCGGTGATGGGGTAGTTGCTGCACTGGGCGATCGCATGGGGGCACGGAGAAATGGGGCTCGATGGTTGGGATTAATGATGGGGGCAGCCGAGGGTGTGTGGAGGAGAGGCAGGTTGGCTAGTAGAGGTTATGGGATGGTGGTGGCAGGAGAAGGTGTGAGATTTGGTTGCATTGACATGGTAGAGGTGTTGCGTGGAAAAGGGGCTTGTGGAATGGTGGAAGGAGATGTTGTAGTAATGGGGAACTGATGAGTAGATGGCGAATTGGTGTGTTGATTGGATTGCGCGAAGTGGGCCGGAATGCGCAGAAAGGGAGGCAGCGGGTTGTCAGGCGTGGGTGTACGTATGAAGGGTGGTAAGACAAAGGATGGTTGAGAGGGGGAGGGAGAAGGTGAAGTTGTTTCCGTTGGTTGTCCGGCAGCTTCATACCGAGGAAATGCCCAAAAAGCGTTGACTTGATGATTCTGGGTCGGGTGCTCCAGAAGTGGGTTCTGGACAATGCCCATGTTGGGCTGTTGCTGCGGTTGAGGTTGCTTCTGTTGCTGTTGTTGCTGTGGCTGCTGATCCTGCCTGGCTGGCCTTCTTGCCTTCATATCTACGATGTACTTTGTAACGTCGCACATTTTTCGGATCCTCGTGGATCGTGTGTTTAGCGTTTGTGGTGGCCAATGTGAGGCCAATGTGGCTGGTGTGCCGTGTGTGTGTGTGTGTTTCTGGGGCTTACTGGGCCGACAGTTTGGGCCTGTAGTACCCTATATTTCACAGCCTGTCATCGTGACAGGAAGGTCTATCGTGTTCTTAACGCGACAGAGGTGGCCGTCGCATTCATGTGGCTGACTTGGTGCGTTGAGTGTCTGCATGTGCGCCACGTGTAGCGCTCAGGGCAGCGGGCATTGGGAAGGCGACGCTCAGGTCCGTCGCGACCCGGTCGAGATGCCACGATCCATCGGGTTTCGAACCGCAGCAGGTTTTTAAGTAACCCCAGCCAAGCAAAACGCTCAGGGTTTCTGCTCGGCCAGGGGAAGGTGCTGTGGCGATTTCATCTGGGATTTGGCGTCTTCGGCGTGTCCTCACTACAGGGAGTTCGGGAGAAGCAGGGGAAACGCCGGGAGATCGCTGCATAGCGCGTTCTTCGCGAAGGTAGGTGAACTCTTCTAATTTTCAGGGTGTAAATCGCATGGGATTGGGTTCCAATCAGTTTAACATGTTTCTAACAATAGATAGCATGCTTAGGTATTCACAAAATTATGAAAACGAAGAATTAAGGGTGGCTTGTATTGTGGAAATGGGCTGTCATAGAGAGAGCTCGGATTAGGGTTCCCGCCTGGTAAGGCGACGAGCCCCTATGTCACATTCTGAACGCGACACAGCGATGTGTCGTGTTAAGGATCAAGAGGCGACATGTAAGTAGGTCGCATTCTGGATATGAAGGCGACATGTCTTGGCGACGCCTTCTGAAGACGACCCAATGGGTTGTCGCGACGTGGCCCGAGAGGCCCTGTGTGTGCATGGTTTACGCATGTGATTATCCGATTATCATTATTGGTACGCTCAGTGTTAGTGAGCAGTGCATTGGAACTTGTGGCGCTCTGGGAAGCGCGTGGTTTTTGAGGCTAGCTCACAGGTTACGTATCTAGCTAGTAGTTTGCCTGTGGACATAGTGTTCACACGAGGCAGGTGGTGTTCACGTGTTGTGGACCGTCAGGACACGAGGTTTACGTGAGGTTTCACGTGATTTGTGCGGTGCGCACGTGGTTTCTGTGTGCGTGTGAGGTAGTAGACGCCTACCGTGGTTACCTCTCCAGTTGGGTGCCCCAGGTTCTCTGTGAGCCAGGCTGTTAGCTCGGGGCTTTGTCCCGGTACTTGTGCTGTACCATCGAGGTGTGTGTCGTCTGACCTGGACACCCTCACTCCTTAGTTTGAGTTGTACATCCGGCTGAGGGAAAGACGACAGTGGGACAGTGACTCTTGAGTTTGTTTTTAGTCACTTGTAGCGCGCTCTTAGTTGGGGGTACGGACACCAGTTGTCGACACTGGTCCCCGACTAGTCCTTTTCCAGTGCCTCACTCTAGGGAGCCTAGGCCAGGGTCTCTAGAGGTGCTAGGCATGGGCCTGCGACCGTGTGGTCCACAGGTGGTGGTGTTTAGTTGGTCTCCATAGTTGCTTGTCTTTTCACGTGGAGCCGCAGCTGGACCTTTTGTCCGTGGCTGCGAGACTGAGAGGTAGACCTGTGTTAGTTTGTCCGAGTCTGTTGCTGGTGTCGCGAACCAGTCTACGTGGCTCGAGTGTGGCGGTCTCTACCGTAGCTCGTACACGTGTTGGTGTTTTTCCGTTTATTTATTGCAGCTATTTTACGCAGTCAGCTAGCGGTGAGTTTGTTTATAGCTTTAATATCCTATTTAGTTGTGCTATAAATTGCTAGCATAGTTTACTGCTTTCGGTACTTGTGTTTGGTTTGCTCGGTGTTGGGGGAGTTCCCTACTGAGCCAGTGACTAGCGACGCTCACCCTTACCCCCCACAGGTGAGGGCGAGGAGGAGGTTTCTCTACCATCGTCCAGTTCGGAGCCGCGACATAGCGGTGTTGGCCCAGCACCTCCAGCAGTGTAGCTTTTCTTTCTTCAGTTGTACCTGTTGTACCTTGGGGTATGCCCCAGGCTTATGTACTTTCGTTTATTTCTTTTGAAATTGGGTATGTAAAACCTTGTATATTATAAATGCAATGGTGTGTTCCTTTGTGTTTTCACGGACTAGTGTGTGGTATCCCTGTGAGGCTTCGACCCGTTCGCGGGAGACGGACTCTGGTCAAGCACGTTACCAGTTTAACGGGCTTGGACGAGGTGTTCCGTCACAGTTGGTATCAGAGCAAGGTCCGTGTCAATATAAAGGAATTAGCAAGTTACATAGCCATATCTTCTTGTAGATATACTGCTGGTAGCTGGCCTAGGTTTTGTAATGACTCGTTGTTTTGCCTATGGTTGGCTTGTTGTGTGTGTAGGTAGTTGTAATGGCCGATAGACGAGACTGGGGTAGTGGAGGAGATGACCCTGAGGAATTGACTCAGCGGATGATAGAAAGGATTTGGGAGAGCCTCACCGAAATTCGGATGAGGATGGATCAGCAGGCACCGGTACCACCTGTGACCGGAGAGGCGGTACCTGTGGCCCCAGTTCCACCACCGCCAGGGGTGGATGTACCTTTTGTGGCACCAGTACCACCATCACCACCGTGATTGCGGCAGAAGAGCCAGTGGTGCAAGTTGAAAGGTTTTTAAGGTTGCAACCGCCCACTTATACAGGAGGGCTGAATCCAGACACAGCTGAGCACTGGATTCATGAGATTGAGAGGGTCTTTATGACCATGAGGTGTCCGGCAGCGGACAAAGTTGTGTTGGCTACTTTTCAGCTGAGGGGATTTGCGCAGGAGTGGTGGCGTCTGAAGATGCAGACCACCTTTGCAGGAAGAACAGAGGGTGCTATTACCTGGCCTGAATTTCTTAAAGTGTTTAATGATACATTCTTTCCTCTTCAAGTGCAGCAGGCAAAAAGGGAGCAGTTCAGGACCTTGCAGCAAGGTGGGACTTCGGTTCTGGAATATCAGATGTGGTTCATGGCACTGAGCAGGTATGCACCCTATGTTGTCACGGATAATGCTATGATGGTTGAATATTTTATCCGTGGTTTGAGGCCAGAATTGCATACTGCAGTAATACCATTAATGTGTAGAATAGTTGAAGAAGCAGCTTAGAGAGCAGCCACTCTTGAGAGAGCAGTTCGGACTCGTCAGGTGGGCGAGTCAGGTTCGGGTAGTTTCCGGCTACCCTAGCAGTCAGCGGGTGTGAGTAAGGGCAAAGCGTCAGCAGAACCTTCCTCATCTGGTTTTGGTAAGTGGGGCCAGAAATTAAAGCAGACATTTAAAGGTAAAGGAAGAGGATGGGGAGGTCGTCAGCAAGTTCAGCAGGGTCGTGGTAAGTCGGAGGTGGAAGAATCGCAGCAAAGTACCGCCAGGCAGCCTATCCTTCCACCAGGCTATAGGTGTTTTAACTGCAATCAGCCGGGACATTTGATCCGTAATTGTCCCTATCCGAGAGAATATGGTTATGGTAGAGGTGTTTAGCAGCCGCAGCAGTCTTAGCAGCCACCGACAGGTCGTGGCAGAGGAGCACCATAGGAGAGAGGTAGGGGCCGGGTTATGGCTATCACCCGTGCTCAGGCGGAGGCATCGAATATGATAGAAGGTACTATTCCCATTTATGAATATTCAGCAAAAGTTCTATTTGATTCAGGTGCCTCACATTCATTTATTTCTGAAGAATTCCTGGATAGTATGGCTCATCCTTTAGAAGAAAAATCATGTGAATTAGTAGTGGAGGTTCCCTCTGGTGAGTTTATGCTCACCTCGTGTTATATAGATGAGGCTCCAGTTGTGTTTAAAGGGAACCAGATGCCAGGTCGGTTATATGCTTTACAGTTGATTGATTATGATATTATCTTGGGAATGGACTGGCTTGAGGCCTATGGAGCTATGCTAGATTGTAGGAAGAAAATGATTAGGTTTTGTCACCCCAATAGTTCTGTATTTGAATATCAAGGTATGCCTTTCTGTGCTTCCATGTTTATAATTTCTGCAATTAGAGCTAGAAGGTTGATTAATGCGAGGTGTGTGGCTTACTTAGCTTCTGTAAGTTTGGTAGAAACTAGTAAGTCAGTTGAGGCAGTTCTCGTAGTTAGGGAATTTGCAGATGTGTTTCCAGATGAGTTGCCTGGTTTAGCTCCACACAGAGAGGTGGACTTTACTATTGAGTTGTTGCCGGGTACCATGCCGATTTCTAAAGCACCCTATCGGATGGCACCGACAGAGCTCAAAGAGTTGAAGAAGCAATTGGAAGAATTGCTAGAAAAAGGGTTTATTAGGCCAAGTCACTCCCCGTGGGGAGCACCAGTGTTATTTGTGAAAAAGAAGGATGGAAGCTTTCGAATGTGTATTGATTATAGAAAGTTGAATGATGTGACTATTAAGAATAAGTACCCGTTGCCAAGAATAGATGATTTGTTTGACCAGTTGCAGTCAGCCAAGGTGTTTTCTAAAATTGACTTGAGGTCAGGATACCATCAATTGAGAATCAGAGAAGAGGATATAGATAAAATAGCTTTCAGGACTAGATATGGTCACTATGCCTCACTTTGGTAATGGTTGGAGTTTGAGTTAACTCCAACCCATGGGTAAGTTATCCAGGTTAACTATTTTGCTTTGTGAGTGGGTTAGAAATGAGTTAACTTTGAGTACTCAGTTCTGTGTGGGTAGAAAAAGTTGAGTTACTCAAAGTTAAAAACCTAACCAGTTAACTTTTTTTGCCAAAGTCCATGAGTAACTTTGAGTTAACTCTGAGTTAACTTTGGTTAACTCATTACCAAAGTGAGGCTATGAGTTTGTGGTTATGCTGTTTAGGCTAATCATGCTCCTATAGCTTTCATGGATTTGATGAACAGAATTTTCATCCGTACTTGGACCAATTCATTGTGGTCTTTATAGATGATATTTGATTTATTCAGCTTCTGAAGAGGAGCATGCTGCTCATTTGAGGTTTACTCTTCAAATATTAAGAGATAACCAGTTGTTTTCTAAATTTAGTAAGTGTGAGTTCTGGTTAAAGGAAATTCAGTTTTTGGGTCATGTCATCTCAGCAGATGGAGTGGCAGTTGATCCAAGTAAGGTAGAAGCTGTAATGAAATGGGAAGTGCCTAAGACAATTACAGAGATTAGAAGTTTCTTGGGGCTGGCAGGCTATTATAGGCGCTTCATACAAGATTTTTCTAAGATTGCGGCACCCATAACTAGACTGACTAGGAAGGGTGTGCCATTTGTGTGGTGCGGGGAGTGTCAGAGAAGTTTTATGGAATTAAAGAAAAGGCTTACTACAGCACCAATATTGACACTGCCGGCAGGAAGTGGTGGATTTGTTGTGTATACAGATGCATCCATAAGAGGGCTGGGCGCAGTGTTAATGCAGCATAGCAAAGTGATAGCCTATGCATCCAGGCAATTGAAGCCACCAGAAGAAAATTATCCCACCCATGATTTAGAATTGGCAGCAATTGTGTTTGCTTCGAAAATGTGGAGGCATTATTTGTATGGCGAAAGATTTGAAATTTTCACAGATCATAAAAGTTTAAAGTATATCTTCTCTTAGAAGGATTTAAATCTTCGTCAGCGTAGATGGCTGGAATATTTGAAGGATTATGATTTTAGTTTGGGTTACCATCTGGGTAAGGCCAATGTTGTTACTAATGCCTTAAGCAGGAAGGCTTATGTAAGTCATATGATGATTAAAGAATGGAAGTTGTATGAGGAGATAGCAGAAAACTCCTTGTACGTGCCAAGTAGTCAGCGACGGGCAGTACTAGCCAGTAGTACTGTAGAGCCGTCTTTGTATTGGCAGATTGTTGAAGCTCAGAAAGCAAATGCAAATTTAGCCGAAATTGTGAAAATGGAAGGAGTTACCCTTGATGATAATTGTGTGGTTAGGCTCAGAGGCAGGTTATTTGTACCAGCAGAAAGACAGGTGAAGTAGAGAGTGTTAGAAGAGGCTCATAAATCCCGGTACACTATTCATCCAGGCAGTACCAAGATGTACCAGGATCTGAGGAAGCATTTCTGGTGGCCTCATATGAAAAAGGAAATAGCTAAGTTTGTTTCAAGATGTGCTGCGTGTCAACAAATTAAGGCAGAGCGTCAGAAGCTTGGAGGTCTATTGCAACCGTTACCCATTCCGTAGTGGAAGTGGGATGATATTGCTATGGACTTCGTGGCAGGCTTACCGAGAACAACATCAGGTCATAATGGAATATGGGTGTTTGTGGATAGATTGACTAAATTGTGCAGATTAGTGCCAGTAGGTATGTCTTGGCCAGTGGATAAATTAGCAAAAGTGTATGCTGATAAAATTATTCCCCTTCATGGTGTTCCGAAGTCAATTGTATCTGATAGAGATCCCAGGTTTACTTCAGGTTTTTGGAGAAGCCTGCAGAGAGTTGTAGGCACTGAGTTGAGGTATAGCTTAGCATACCACCCGCAGACGGATGGTCAAACAGAGAGAACTATCCAGACGAATGAAGATATGTTGCGAGCTTGTTGTTTAGTTTGGGGTGGTAGCTGGGAGCATCATTTGGGTATGGTGGAATTTGCTTATAATAATAGTTACCATACCAGCCTTGGGATGGCACCGTATGAAGCTTTACATGGAAGACCATGTAGGACACCTTTAAATTGGCATGAAGTGGGAGAGAGGCAGTTAGTGGGCCCTAAGTTAGTTCAGCAAACTACAGAGTTGGTAAAGTTTATTAAGGAAAAATTGCAAACAACTCAGAGTAGGCAGAAAAGTTATGCTGATAATCAGAGAAGGCCACTTCAATTTGAAGTTGGAGATTATGTTTTTCTGAAAATTTCTCCTAGCAAAGGTATTGTGAGGTTCAGTAAGAAGGGAAAACTGAGTCCGAGATATGTAGGTCCCTTCCAGGTGTTGGAAAGAATTGGGGAGACAGCGTATAGACTAGATTTGCCAGCAGATTTTGCAGATGTTCATGATATCTTTCATGTCTCCATGTTAAAGAAGTGTATTGAAGACCCAACACAGATAATCAGTTATCAAGGAAGTGATTTGAGACCGGACATGTCCATGCCTGAATATCCAGTACAAATTACTAATCACAAGATGAAAAAGTTGTGAAATAAAGAAATTGAGTTAGTTAAAGTCAGATGGGAGAATAGGCTGGGTGGTGAGGATACCTGGAGTTAGCTGATGAAATGGCTAAAGGATATCCTTACTTGTTTGAGTAATGTTTTAAATCTTTTTAGATGATAGTATTTGTAAATGTATGTGTATATTGTGTGTGAAGTTATATTATGAATTTCGAGGACGAAATTTCTTTTTAGATGATAGTAATGTAACGTCGCGCATTTTTCGAATCCTCGTGGATCGCGTGTTTAGCGTTTGTGGTGGCCAATGTGAGGCCAATGTGGCTGGTGTGCCGTGTGTGTGTGTGTTTCTGGGGCTTACTGGGCCGACAGTTTGGGCCTGCAGTACCCTAGATTGCTCAGCTTGTCATCGCGACAGGAAGGTCTATCGCGTTCTTAATGCGACAGAGGTGGCCGTCGCGTTCATGTGGCCGCCTTGGTGCGTTGAGCGTCTGCATGTGCGCCATGTGTAGCGCTCAGGGCAGCGGGCGTTGGCAAGGCGACGCTCAGGTCTGTCGCGACCCAGTCGCGATGCCACGATCCGTCGTGTTTCGAACCGCAGCAGGTTTTTAAGTAACCCCAGCCAAGCAGAACGCTCAAGGTTTCTGCTCGGCCAGGGGAAGGTGCTGTGGCGATTTCCGCTGGGATTTGGCGTCTTCGGCGTGTCCTCACTGCAGGGAGTTCGGGAGAAGCAGGGGAAATACCGAGAGATCGCTGCATAGCGCGTTCTTCACGAAGGTAGGTGAACTCTTTCGATTTTCAGGGTGTAAATCGCATGGGATTGGGTTCCAATCAATTTAACGTGCTTCTAACAATAGATAGTATGCTTAGATATTCACAAAAGCATGAAAATGAAGAATTAAGGGTGGTTTGTATTGTGGAAATGGGCTATCATGGAGAGAGCCCGGATTAGGGTTCCCGCCTGGTAAGGCGACGGGCCCCTATGTCGTGTTCTGAACGCGACACAGCGATGTGTCGCGTTAAGGATCAAGAGGAGACATGTAAGTAGGTCGCCTTCTAGATATGAAGGCGACATGTCGTGGCGATGCCGTCTGAAGGCGACCCAATGGGCTGTCGCGACGTGGCCCGAGAGGCCCTGTGTGTGCATGGTTTACGCATGTGATTATCCGATTATCGTTATTGGTACGCTCAGTGTTAGTGAGCAGTGCATTGGCACTTGTGGCGCTCTGGGAAGCGCGTGGTTTTTGAGGCTAGCTCACAGGTTACGTAGCTAGCTAGTAGTTCGCCTGTGGACATAGTGTTCACACGAGGCAGGTGGTGTTCACGTGTTGTGGACCGTCAGTACACGAGGTTTATATGAGGTTTCACGTGGTTTGTGTGGTGCGCATGTGGTTTTTTTGTGTGTGTCAGGTAGTAGACGCCTACCGTGGTTACCTCTCCAGTTGGGTGCCCTAGGTTCTATGTGAGCCAGGCTGTTAGCTTGGGGCTTTGTCCCGGTACTTGTGCTGTACCGTCGAGGTCTGTGTCGTCTGACCTGGACACCCTCACTCCTTAGTTTGAGTTGTACCTCTGGCTGAGGGAAAGACGACAGTGGGACAGTGACTCTTGAGTTCTTTTTTAGTCACTTGTAGCGCGCTCTTAGTTGGGGGTACGGACACCAGTTGTCGACACTGGTCCCCGACTAGTCCTTTTCCAGTGCCTCACTCTAGCGAGCCTAGGCCAGGGTCTCTAGAGGTGCCAGGCATGGGCCTGCGACCGTGTGGTCCACAGGTGGTGGTGTTTAGTTGGTCTCCACAGTTGCTTGTCTTTTCACGTGGAGCGGCAGCTGGATCTTTCGTCCATGGCTGCGAGACTGAGAGGTAGACCTGTGTTAGTTTGTCCGAGTCTATTGCTGGTGTCGCGAACCAGTCTACGTGGCTCGAGTGTGGCGGTCTCTACCGTAGCTCGTACACGTGTTGGAGTTTTGCCGTTTATTTATTGCAGCTGTTTTACGCAGTCGGCTAGCGGTGAGTTTGTTTATAGCTTTAATATCCTGTTTAGTTGTGCTATAAATTGCTAGCATAGTTTACTGCTTTCGGTACTTGTGTTTGGTTTGCTCGGTGTTGGGGGAGTTCCCTACTGAGCCAGTGACTAGCGACGCTCACCCCTACCCCCCACAGGCAAGGTGAGGAGGAGGTTTCTCTACCATCGTCCAGTTCGGAGCCGCGACATAGCGGTGTTGGCCCAGCACCTCCAGCATTGTAGCTTTTCTTTCTTCAGTTGTACCTTGGGGTATGCCCCAGGCTTGTGTACTTTCCTTTATTTCTTTTGAAATTGGCTATGTAAAACCTTGTATATTATAAATGCAATGGTGTGTTCCTTTGTGTTTTCACGAACTAGTGTGTGGTATCCCTCGCGAGGCTTCGGCCCGTTTGCGGGAGACGGACTCGGGTCAAGCACGTTACCGGTTTAACGGGCTTGGACGAGGCGTTCCGTCACATACTTCCTCATTTCTGCCCAGTCGATGCCTCCACTGTCATTCAGGTTGTGAATATAATCCTTGAAGTGAAAACAGGTCTCCAAGGTATGGCCCAGACCTCGGTGGAATTCACAATACGGTGAGGTGTCAACATTGGGAGGCCATTGTAGTCTTTCCTTGGGCAAGGTGAGCGCGCCGGCGGCCATTAGAGCACTGAAGATGTCAGGGAGGGTTTCTGGAAACGGAGGGTAATGGGTCCTCCTTGGGCCCGGGGGGCGTCTGGACTGTTGCGCGTCATATTGACCGGGAGGAGGGACTTGGTGATACAGGTGGGGTGCAAGGGGAGGCTGTTGGGGCTGGTATTGAGGGGGCTGGGGTGGCCGATACTGGTTTTGTGGAGGTTGAGGGTTTTGAGCGTGCAGAGGTTGCTGGTATTGTGGGTGCTGGTGTTGTTGGCAATTGGCGGGTTGGTGGGGTTGATTGGGTTGCTGAGGTGGCGTTCTGAATAATGGCTGATTGTTGGCTCTGGGAGCGAGTGGCTGGGTTTGCGGTGGTCGGGTGTTAAGGTTGGGTCGGTAAGTGGAGGGGTTGGGGGTGCCCATTGCGCTCACCTGCTCATTGTTTATCACCCCCTCGGTCGTGGGACCGCCAACCGGGGTGCCACTGGTCTTCTTGAACGTCCGAGTTTTGGGCTCGAACATAGCCATAATGGGGGAGTCTTTCAACTGGGTCTGGATGTACCGTGCTCTTTCATACAGCTCTTCCATTGTTATCAACTTGTTCATGGCTAGGATGTGTCTAAAGTTAGGTGTGGCATTAGCTGTGATCATTTTAACCTGCTCTGCCTCGGATAGTGGGTCCCTCAATCTTTCAGCCAGGCCTCTCCATCTATCAGCATAGTGAGTGAAATCCTCATCCGCTTTCATCTTCTCGGCCATCAGATCAGTAATTGACAACACTGGGCCCACTCTGTCCCTGTACCTCTGCAAGAACTTCCTTTGTACTATCTCGAAATCCTCGGCATCGGTGGGTTCCAAAAAGTAGAACCACTCAAGGGCGGGCCCGTCTAGGGATCAGCAAAACAGGAAGGCAAGGGCATGATTGTCACCTTGCTAGAAGGACGATTCATACATGAATTCTTTGACATGAACAAAGGGGTTGCCAGTGCCGTTGTAACGACAGTAAACCGGCATTTCGGAAGAAGTATGTAACGCCCCTCTTAGACCCAGTACAGTTACACCAACTCACATTGGATCTAATAGAGGTATTACAGTGGAACGAATCCAACAATTACAATACAGGTTGAAATATACACAAATAACTATTCAATTCCAATGATAAATGACCGAATATGGAATTAAACACTTGCAATCAGCATTTATTCAAAAGCAAATCTAATGCATAAAAAGGGTAGCAATAGTCCAAAGTTTATTACATTTCAAAGATCAGCTTCATAAAAGAAATTACATAAGATTCTCACATACAAGATTCAATCTAAATCTCTCTATGCCAAGCTAAGTCTCCACGTCCTCACGCTCTGAGTCAGTTTGCACTAACTCCTCTGTATCCTCTGGCTCTCCTGAAATGTTAGGCAAGTATGAGTCTACAAGACCCAGCAAATCACATGAAAGACAGTTCAAGATATTAACAGTATATTAGTTTTAAAACATGGTAGTACATTAGCATTCCATTCATTGATATCATATACTTTTCTTACGATAGTTCTAAGTCCATTGGCAATCATTCATTTCATAGTGATTCTAACTATTAAGGAAATAAAACATGTTTCACATATAGCATAGAATTACTTATTCATGGAATCTATTCGATGTTATGTGACCTACAACAATTCTCATGTATCAATTTCTCATTTATGCATGCACTATTCTTTTACACAACAATTTTCATGTAGTAATATTAAAACATTGACATGTAGCATGAAATCCTTTGAACAAGTTCACGTGTAGGAATGTAAGCATATAACATGTAGTGCGTAGTATGTAGAACAGGTAGACATGTAACTTGTAGCATATAACATGTAGCATGTAGATATGTAACTTGTAGCATGTAGTCATTTCATATAGTTGCCAAGACATAGCCCACACTAAATTAGAGATCAGTAGTCATTTAACATTCACTTATCACCTAGGCAATGCGGTGATGAAGTCATAGTATTTGCGCAAAACCGGGGAAAGTCCTTCCCACCTTGACCAGTAGAACAAGTCTACCTCCAGGATTTCAATCCGTTGCCCACGGATTCATTTCTTTACATGTAGGTGGACCATTACCATAGGGGCATCTACGGTGTAGTTCCTTGTAGGAATCTCTAAGATAGCAATGTCTTATTGGCATCATTGTTATAATGCATACACTAACATGTATAATAGATAGTGACATTTCATTTCATACTATTTAACATGTGTTAATGCAATATTTCAAAGTACAACACTTTTAGTTCTGAAATCCTATTTACTGTACCACAGATCGCTATCATGATACTAATATTCATTCTTGCATTTTCATTCATATTTATTCAATTCTATGTGTAATATATTGTTCAGAAATTCATAACAGAACGTACACATGTCTAAAAATTCTGAAATGTTAACAGAAATTCGAAATCAGTAATTACAATACACATGCCAAATTTCATAATTTTCTGATTTCTGCAACTACTTTTCATGAAATTAACTCTATTAAATCAACTAACTAACATGGTTTAATATTGAGAAATGCTCACAATGTTCACATGGAACAGGGATTACTAACATATCATATCTATTGCAGTAATCTAAACATCAATCAACATGCTCTCTTTTAAATCATTATACTTTATCTTTTAATAACTTAACATTGATCGTTGTCATGTAATTATGCAAGTTCATTAATACATATATGTAACCTGTACATTATAGCAATAGACAGTCCATAATAAAACAACCACATGCTCAAATATTTCATGGCTGAAACGCATACCTTCATAAATTATACATTTAAACAAGTTCACTCAGATTTCAGGGAATACATGATTCTGATAATCTTAACGTCCATCATACGACATTTACTATGGTCGACGTCTACAAACGTTGTCGTTAAGTAATTATAGACGGCGGCACATAGCGCCGTTTACACAAACAGACGGCGGCACATAGCGCTGTTTACATATAGTAAGGACAGAAAATACATATATATTTCGGATGAACTAAACGGCATTTGATATTGCCGTTTACATTATATAGACGGCAATACCCCTGGACGTCTAGTTCTAAGACACAGAAAACACAGAAAACCTGCATGAAATAACGGCGTTTCTAACCCTTCCCGTAGGTTGTTTTCATGCTTTAAAAATACAGAAAAATGTTAAATACGTAATATATCATATCCTAAACTAATCCCCCATGTAACTTGCCTCAATCCCTCCTAATGGAGTGTCGAATCCGAGCTCGAAGAAGCCCGTCTCGCCAGGGAGACAGTTCTTTCCTCCGTCTTCAAGCAATCCGAAACCTCCTCCGATGAAGTTCCTCCGCCTGGATGAGCTTTGGGCACGAAGTCCTATGTATCTCCTCGGTGTAGAAGCCTCCGAATCGCACGAACAAGCACCAGATCGCTCTGCAAATCCCTTCCTCGGCCCTCTTTCTCTCCTCCAGAACCAAAGCAAAAAACCCCCTTTTCTTTCTGCGAGATCTGGTCTTATAAAGACCTCTCAAGCAAAGACCAGACCTAATTCTGACCCTCAGATCTAAATGCATCGGATCAGCCCATTAAAACCTTCCCGAAACGGCCGATCTCTTAAATCCGGAACGGAAAGCTCAAAAACAGGCAAGTCAGGTTAGCGTCAACATAGGTTGCCGTCTTCCCCCAATATAAACATCCATTGATGATGTCGTTTATAGTCTTGCCCCTAATTAAATAATTCAGAAAATATTAAACGTCAATACCTATCGTCGTTAACACCATATAAACGGCATACGATATTGCCGCTTACAAGCCTTAACGTCAAACGATCTTGACGCCTAGTTCTTACACACAACAACATTCAAATTATGTAGAAATAAACACACATTGTACAGAATAATTTCAAGGAAATTCTAGGGTACTACATCCTCTCTCCCTTAAAATAATCTTCGTCCTCGAAGATTGAGTTAAGTTACTCACCGAACAAGGACGGATAAAGCTTCTTCATTCTTTCTTCAAGCTCCCACGTTGCCTCTTCACGTGAGAAGTTCTTCCATAGAATCTTCACAAATGGAATGGACTTTGATCTTAATTCTTGCACCTTCCTGTCCAGAATCTCCATAGGTTGTTCAGAATAAGATAAATCTGGCTGCAACTGAATCGGCTCATAACTGATCACATGAGCCGGATCTCTAACATACTGCCTCAACATGGATACATGAAATACTAGATGCACCGCTGCTAAAGATGGTGGCAAAGCTAACTGGTATGCCACATTTCCGATCTTTTTCAGAATTTCAAAGGGTCCAATGAATCTCGGATTCAGCTTACCCCTCTTCCCGAATCTTACTACACCTCTGGTTGGCGAAACCTTAAGGAAAACATGGTCTCCAACCTCGAATGCCAAATCCTTCCTTCTTGCATCTGCATAACTCTTTTGACGATCTTGAGCCGCTTTTATTCTCTGCATAATCATCTGAATCTTTGCTGAAGTCTCTTGCACTACCTCAGGTCCAACCAGATGTCGATCTCCTGACTCCTCCCAACACAATGGGGATCTACAGGGTCTTCCGTACAAAGCTTCAAAAGGTGTCATTCCTATGCTCGAATGGAAACTGTTATTATAAGCAAATTCCACAAGAGATAGATGGCGCTCCCAATCGCCTTTCCATTCTAAAACACAAGCTCGAAGCATATCTTCCAACGTCTGAATAGTCCTCTCGGACTGTCCATCCGTTTGCGGATGAAATGCCGAACTCAACTTCAACTGACTGCCAAAAGCCTGCTGCAAACTTTGCCAAAACCTGGAAGTGAATCTCGGATCACGATCTGAGATAATCGACTTCGGAATCCCATGCAGCTTCACAATACTATTAATATACAGTCTTGCCAAGCTCTCAACAGACTGTTTCTTCTTCATGGCAAGGAAATGAGCACTCTTCGAAAATCTATCAACGATCACCCAAATAGAATCATTTCCTCTAGCCGATCTAGGCAATCCGGATACAAAGTTCATGGTCACTTGCTCCCACTTCCACTGAGGGATATCTAACCTCTGCATCAAACCTGAAGGTCGCTGACACTCTGCCTTCACTTGCTGACAAATCAGACACTTTGCCACAACATCAGCCACATCTCGCTTCATGCCAGACCACCATAAACCAGACCACCATAAAGAACGCTTCAGGTCCTTGTACATCTTCCCACTGCCTGGGTGAATAGAGAACTGAGATCTATGCGCCTCCTCCAAAATTTCCTTTCTCAGATCAACATTATTAGGGACACATACCCTAAGATTCAAGCGAATCACATCATCTTCGTCTCTGGTAATTCCGCTCTTTCCAACCAACTCCTGCAACAACGGATCATCTTTCTGCAATGCAATGACCCGATCAAGAATAGAAGATCTCAAAGACAACTGTGCCATGAACAAGTTACACAATTGAGGTTCTAGAACAGCTAAAGAACTTGAAACGTCATCTAACATCTTCCAGTCTTGCCTCATCATCTGTCTTTTCCTGCTCAACGCATCTGCTACTACATTGGCCTTCCCTGGATGGTAAGATAGATCAAAATCATAGTCTTTCATGAATTCTATCCACCTCCGCTGCCTCAGATTCAACTCCTTCTGCGAGAACAAGTATTTGAGACTCTTGTGGTCTGAGAAGAGCTCAAATCTAACTCCATATAGATAGTGCCTCCAAATTTTCAAAGCATAGACCACAGCTGCTAACTCCAAGTCATGGGTCGGGTAGTTGCGCTCATGCTCCTTAAGTTGCCTAGAAGCATACGCCACAACTTGACCACCCTGCATCAGAACACAACCAAGCCCAATCTTCGAAGCATCTGTGTAGATAGAGAAAGAATCTACATCATTGGGCAAAACAAGCACTGGCGCTGAGGTCAGACGAGCCTTCAATTCCTGGAACGCCTTTTCACAAGCCTCTGACCACTCAAACTTGACTCCTTTCCTTGTCAACCTCGTCAAAGTCGCCGCAATAGAAGAAAATCTTTCGATGAATCTCCTATAATAGCCAGCCAAACTGAGAAAACTCTTGATGTCAGCTGAAGATCTCGGTGTCTCCCAATCAAGAACAGCTTCCACTTTAGCTGGATCTACAGACACACCTTCTCCCGATATAACATGACCCAAGAAATGGACTTCTTTCATCCAGAAGTTGCACTTGCTGAATTTAGCATACAGCTTATGCTCCCTCAGGACACCCAACACAATCTTCAGATGCTCACTATGAGTCTCTTCATCGGGCGAATAAATCAACACATCATCAATGAAGACTACCACAAAAGAATCCAGATACTGCCGAAAAACTCTATTCATCAAATCCATAAAAACTGCTGGAGCATTTGTCAAACCGAAGGGTAAGACAAGGAACTCATAATGGCCATATCTTGTCCTAAAAGCCATCTTAGCAGAATCCTCCGGCTTAATTCGGAGTTGATGATAGCCAGAACGAAGATCAATCTTAGAGAATATAGAAGCTCCTCGCAACTGATCAAATAAGTCATCAATACGAGGTAAAGGGTACTTGTTTTTAACAGTTACCTGGTTAAGCTTACAGTAATCTATGCACAACCTCATCGATCCATCCTTCTTTTTCACAAAAAGAACAGGTGCTCCCCATGGCGAAACGCTCGGCCGGATGAAGCCTTTATCAAGTAATTCCTGCAGCTGCTTCCTCAACTCTGCCAATTCCGCTGGCGCCATGCGATAAGGTGCAATGGAAATAGGTGCTGTGCCGGGTACGAGCTCAATGCCAAACTCTAACTCCCTTGCAGGTGGCAAACCCAACAAATCTTCAGGAAAGACATGTAACTTATAGCATATAACATGTAGCATGTAGATATGTAACTTGTAGCATGTAGTCATTTCATATAGTTGCCAAGACATAGCCCACACTAAATTAGAGATCAGTAGTCATTTAACATTCACTTATCACCTAGGCAATGCGGTGATGAAGTCATAGTATTTGCGCAAAACCGGGGAAAGTCCTTCCCACCTTGACCAGTAGAACAAGTCTACCTCCAGGATTTCAATCCGTTGCCCACGGATTCATTTCTTTACATGTAGGTGAACCATTACCATTGGGGCATCTACGGTGTAGTTCCTTGTAGGAATCTCTAAGATAGCAATGTCTTATTGGCATCATTGTTATAATGCATACACTAACATGTATAATAGATAGTGACATTTCATTTCATACTATTTAACATGTGTTAATGCAATATTTCAAAGTACAACACTTTCAGTTCTGAAATCCTATTTACTGTACCACAGATCGCTATCATGATACTAATATTCATTCTTGCATTTTCATTCATATTTATTCAATTCTATGTGTAATATATTGTTCAGAAATTCATAACAGAACGTACACATGTCTGAAAATTCTGAAATTTTAACAGAAATTCGAAATCAGTAATTACAATGCACATGCCAAATTTCATAATTTTCTGATTTCTGCAACTACTTTTCATGAAATTAACTCTATTAAATCAACTAACTAACATGGTTTAATATTGAGAAAAGCTCACAATTTTCACATGGAACAGGGATTACTGACATATCATATCTATTGCAGTAATCTAAACATCAATCAACATGCTCTCTTTTAAATCATTATACTTTATCTTTTACTAACTTAACATTGATCGTTGTCATGTAATTATGCAAGTTCATTAATACATATATGTAACCTGTACATTATAGCAATAGACAGTCCATAATATAACAACCACATGCCCAAATATTTCATGGCTGAAACGCATACCTTCATAAATTATACATTTAAACAAGTTCACTCAGATTTCAGGGAATACATGATTCTGATAATCTTGACGTCCATCATACGACATTTACTATGGTCGATGTCCACAAACGTTGTCGTTAAGTAATTATAGACGGCGGCACATAGCGCCGTTAACACAAACAGACGGCGGCACATAACGCCGTTTACATATAGTAAGGACAGAAAATACATATATATTTCGGATGAACTAAACGGCATTCGATATTGCCGTTTACATTATATAGACGGAAATACCCCTGGACGTCTAGTTCTAAGACACAGAAAACACAGAAAACCTGCATGAAATAACGACGTTTCTAACCCTTCCCGTAGGTTGTTTTCATGCTTTAAAAATACAAAAAAATGTTAAATACGTAATATATCATATCCTAAACTAATCCCCCATGTAACTTGCCTCAATCCCTCCTAATGGAGTGTCGAATCCGAGCTCGAAGAAGCCCGTCTCGCCAGGGAGACAGTTCTTTCCTCCGTCTTCAAGCAATCCGAAACCTCCTCCGATGAAGTTCCTCCGCCTGGATGAGCTTTTGGGCACGAAGTCCTATGTATCTCCTCGGTGTAGAAGCCTCCGAATCGCACGAACAAGCACCAGATCGCTCTGCAAATCCCTTCCTCGGCCCTCTTTCTCTCCTCCAGAACCAAAGCAAAAACCCCCTTTTCTTTCTGCGAGATCTGGTCTTATAAAGACCTCTCAAGCAAAGACCAGACCTAATCCTGACCCTCAGATCTAAACGCATCGGATCAGCCCATTAAAACCTTCCCGAAACGGCCGATCTCTTAAATCCGGAACGGAAAGCTCAAAAACAGGCAAGTCAGGTTAGCATCAACATAGGTTGCCGTCTTCCCCCAATATAAACGTCCATTGATGATGTCGTTTATAGTCTTGCCCATAATTAAATAATTCAGAAAATATTAAACGTCAATACCTATCGTCGTTAACACCATATAAACGGCATACGATATTGCCGCTTACAAGCCTTAACGTCAAACGATCTTGACGCCTAGTTCTTACACACAACAACATTCAAATTATGCAGAAATAAACACACATTGTACATAATAATTTCAAGGAAATTCTAGGGTACTGCAAAGTAAGATGGAAGATCGACATCGCGGAGAGTGCCAAGTCAATAGATTCCTTGGGTACGGACACCCTCCTAACTTCTTGCTCTAACTTGCTCACTTTTGCCAGAAGGGCTTGAGTGAGCGGATCAGTGGAAGATTTAGGAGGTGCCCCTGAGAGGAGATGACGAGGGACGTCCACCTGGACGGGGTAATGAGTGACGACGCCTGCGGGCGTAGAACCCTGGGCTGGGATCCGGGGTTGGTGAATGGGCCGCACCACGTCATGGCTTGGTCGGTCATGGGGAAGAGAATGCCTCCTGACAGGGCTGTGGGGGAGAGATTGGATAATGGAATGAGCCCGTGAGGGGGCAGGAGAAGCTCGAGCCGTCGGGTCACGAGCGGGCTGAATTTGAGCATCGATATCTGGGTAGGGAGGAAGGATTGGATCAGCAAGAGACTTACCCCTAAGGGCAGCCTAGACCTCTTGAAGCTGAGTGGCTGGGAGACCCTGGAGAATGTCTACAATTCATGCTGTATCAAATGGGGAAGGGGTATTCCCGGCGTCACACCTTGGCGAGACATGGGGAGCATGAGTGTCCACCACGTCGACACGCGGGCTGGACGGATCGGCATGAGCTTGACTTTGAAGCTGAGGGAGTTGTTGATTGGGATCATACATCTCATCATACATGTTCTCGTAGACCTCGTATTCGGCCATTGAAAGGGATCGACTGGAATGAAGTTGCATGCAAAAATTCTAGGGACACACTGTAACTTAACAAGCAACTAACGGACAACTACTCAAACAAGTTTGAGAGGAGAAGTTAATGGCTTTTAAGTCGCAGGCTTGGAGATGATTATGCCCACTTCAAATTATTCAATATGTTTAATGTGGATTTTAACAATGTTGTGTCTCTCCAAAGTAGGTACGGGCCTAAAATGGGTGAGATGACAACTCCGTGGCTTTCTAATCAACTCCTTTTCACATGATGGGGATTTCTAGGTCGGGTCTTCAGTGTGGTACAACCAGCTCGGTCCACCATGAGGGAATCCGTGGGGTACGAAGACTTACGGAGGTCCCGATGAGGATTCTCTGGCCCAATGAGACGGAATGCCCAATGGGGAGATAGCCCTCACCGAGAAGGTGTGTGTGATCCTAAGGAAGGAGGTCCCTCGGTCGAGATGCAATGGACAAATGCAAAAAAAAAAAAAAAAAAAAATGTAACAAGTGCAACACAGATGGCAGGAAATTGGGGCTCTGGGAACAGACTGAATCGCGTCCAGTACAGTGGGTGCGGTTCAATAAAGGCGTCCGTTCTATCAGCCACGGATCTGACGGCTCCTGAAAGCCATAAGAGCCGAGGCAACTCCCTCCGAACTTCTGTCACAAAATCGCGCCCAGATACACCGCTGCGCAAATCAAGAACATAAAAGCGTCCACTGCATTGGATGCGTATTAAACATGCAATCCAAGAACAACCAAAAAGCAGGAAATTAACCTAACATGCTTTCTAACAATTATGGAGGAAGAAGTAAAATTCAAATGAAAATGCTTCCTTCAGG
The DNA here is from genome assembly GCA_014218235.1 of Colocasia esculenta. NCBI lineage: Eukaryota > Viridiplantae > Streptophyta > Magnoliopsida > Alismatales > Araceae > Colocasia > Colocasia esculenta. The sequence continues at coordinate 97,562,218 of CM024755.1, read as the reverse complement.
TAAAAACAAGTGAACGGGGTGGGGAACAAGATGGTATATATATATATATATATATCACAAATTCCGCGAAGGAGTGTAAATAAGCAACGGAAGAAGATACGACTACAAGTTGGTAACAATGACGAGATTGTCAAGCGGCACCTCGTGGGGTGTGAAAGGGAAAGGAAGTGTACCACGTGGGGTACGAAGGAGGGGCACACATGGGTGCCAAGTGATGGGTAACCGGAGTTAGAAAAAGAAAAGTCCCACCGTGATCGCCAGATTGTAGATACGGAGTCTCGTCCTTTTTCAAGGGACGCGGTCCTCTAGAAAGAGAAATGGGGGGAAGGGGGGGGGTTGGATTACACGTGTGGATGGTGAGTGTGTGGATATGGAGTGACAAATAAAATGAAAGAAAACGTGATCGCCAGGCACACGAGGGTGCCAAAAGTAACGGGCAAAAAAGGGGGTACGATGGACTTACCTCTTTACCTGAAAGGAAGAGGGAGTCCTGTGGTGGGTTCTCTTTCCTTCACCAATTGGCCGGCCTACGGAGAAGATCCAATTCCGGTTACCTTGAAAATGCAAACAACAAGAAAACACGTAAAGGGGGGGGGATTAGTCTGGAGGGTGTAGTAAGCGTAAAAGTAACGGCGCATAAGAAAATATGTAAACAGAGGGTAACACACCTTGTGGAGGTGGTGTTAAACCCCTAAAAGTGGATGGGAGGGATGTTATGAATGTATGTGTAGAAGTGTGCCATGCATGCCTAATGAAAAATGAAAGATGGAGGAGGTGAGGAAGAAATGATGGCGTAGCCCGGCATGTGACGTGGAATGGCGGCGGAGCAATGAACGTCGGAGGAGCTCCTCGTGCCGCACCCCACGCTTGGAAGGCTCCTTCATGTGAAAATGGCGATGAGAGGGCAACGCACATTCCCGCTCCGGCGCCGGTGCTCTAGCGTTCGGTCCTTCGGAATCCACACCTCAAGAAGATGGAGAGTTGAGGTTCAGAGGTTGAGGGAAAAATTCGGCAGGGCTTTGCCGTAGTTGGGAATGGATGCCAAATGAGGGACCCTCGGGTCTGTATTTATAGGCAGAATCACGTCCAAACAGTTGAACGCCTTTTGAAATTGAAACGCATCCTCTCGCGAGGCGCACTTAATAAAGTCAAATCGATGTGACAAATGGCTGTCGACGAAGCTTGTGACCATGCCTATGAATCGAGTCTGGTCCATCAACCGCTTTTATAAAGTCAAAGATTGTATTTTTGACAATTTTGTATCTGATTTGACCTTTATAAAGTGCGGCGCTCGGCCTGGACGCAATTACAAGATTTGTCATGATGACCGTTATGGGCTCATAAATGCTGCGCCTCGCCGGCGCAAAATTCTGAGTTTGACTTCATAATAGCGTCCAGTCCGACGGACGCTTTTCTTAGAAAACATCATGATTTCGAAACGTGACCCATTTAATGCTACGCTTAACGGGTAGGTGGGAATTTTGACTTTTAATTTGTGGCTACTCAGCTAGATGCATATTAAAATAGGCCATGTGCCGAAAATCAAATGTTTTCAGCGTCGGTCTAGAAGGCGCGGATCGGTACCAAAAGGGCATCCACTTATACAGACGCGAATTATTTTAACAAACCCTTACGGAAAAAAACTAAACTTTTGTAAGAAAATAGGACTACCACTCCAAAGATTAATTAAAAAGAGCCACTTTGAGGCATCGTGGTATAACATGAAATTTGCTCAATGTGAAGCCAAATTGGCATGTCTACAGCATGAGGAGATTCAATGAACCTGCATCGACAGTGGACGAACCCACCAAAGAGGTAATTATTGGGGCAGAAGAAGAACCTAGGCTCTTAACCATAGCTTCCAATCTCCCTTCCGAAGAAGAAGATGTGCTTATAGAGATGTTAACGGAGTACAAGGATTCTTTTGCCTGGTCGTACGATGACATGCCCGGCATTGACCCCGAGTTAGTGGAACATAGGTTAATCTTGAAGTCAGTGGCAATAGCCGTTAAACAAAAATTGAGACGGTTCCACCCCCACATTGTGTTGAAGATGAAAGATGAGATTGATAAACTACACAAGGCTAAGTTTATCCGTGTAGTCCTCTATCCTTTGTGGGTGGCCAACATAGTCCTGGTAATGAAGAAGGATGGAAGAGTGTGAATCTGCATCGACTTTCAGGACTTGAATAGGGCATGTCCAAAATATGATTTCCCATTACATCATTTGGATGTTTTAATTGATAACACCACTGGGTTTGAAATTGTCTCGTTCATGGATGGTTACTCAGGCTACAATCAAATCCATCTACCTCGGAGGACCAAGAGAAGACCTCCTTCACAACACCCTGGGGAACTTATTGCTATGTGGTCATGCCGTTTGGATTGAAGAATGCCGGCGCCACTTATCAAAGGGCAATGTTAGAAATCTTCCACGATATGATTCATATTCAGGTTGAGGTTTACGTGGATGATATTGTGGTGAAGTCTCAGACTCGAAATGAACACTCCTCTATGCTTGCCAAAGTGCTTCGACACGCACGAGGGTATCAATTAAAGATGAATCCGAAGAAGTGCGTGTTCGGAGTTTCCTCAGGCAAGCTACTAGGATTCATAGTTAGCAAGCGGGGGATTCAAATAGATCTGAATAAGGCCAAGGCAATAAATGAAATGCCTCCTCCTAAGAACATATCTGAGCTTCGAGGACTGATAGGTCGACTACAGTTCATAAGAAGATTTATATCTCAGCATTCTCAAAGGTGTCGTCCCTTCTATGAACTGTTAAAAGGAGGAGTTGAATTCGAATGGAATGATAAATGCCAAGAAGCCTTTGTTGAACTCAAGAGCTATCTTATGAATCCGCCCGTGCTGCAGGCACCTGTCCCAGGAAAATCCCTTATCCTATATCTGTCGACTATTGAGGACACCTTAGAAGCTGTCCTTGCACAACATGATGATTCTGGCAAAGAAAGGGCAGTTTATTACTTATCTAGGCTATTCAATCCCTCCGAGCTCAAGCTCACCACAATGGAAAAGACATGTGCAGCGCTAGTGTGGATAGTGCAGAAACTGAAGCACTATTTCCTAGCTCATCCGGTGAGCTTGATTTCTAGAATGGATCCTATTAGGTATCTCCTAGAGAAGCCAGTCCTCGCCGACAGACTAGCTCATTGGCAGAGTTTTTTGTCTCAGTTCGATATCACCTTTGTAGTCCAAAAGGCTGTAAAAGGGTATGCCATTGCTGAACACCTAGCTCACCTTCCTCTTCCTCATAGTGACACGGTTCAAGAAGAATTCCCTGATGAAAATCTATCACTCATCTCTCGCGATTCCTTCTGGTCACTCCATTTCGATGGAGCTCTCAATTCTAGGGGATGGGGCATAGGTGCTGTCTTGCTCACCCCAGAAGGGATAACCATTCCACTGGCTTATCAACTCTAATTCCCTGCCACCAACAACATTTCTGAGTATGAGGCTCTCCTAGCCGGTCTAAAACATGCCTACCTCTTAGGTGCGCATCATCTCAAGATCATAGGAGACTCTCAGCTCGTCCTTCGGTAGGTCCTTTCTACTTACCGCACTCGTGACCCTACACTCAAGCCTTATCAAGATCTGGTCATGCTCCTAGCCAAGCAATTTTGCAAGCTCATCTATATTCACACTCCTCGTTCTCAGAACATCTTGGCTGATGCCCTGGCATCTCTGGCCTCATCTCTCTCCTTCCCTCTTAGCCGCAGTGCTGAGACTATCATTGTCCAGAGGTTAGAAGCACCTTTCATTCAGGACCCTTGGTTCGATAACCTCAGGAATTCTTTAGTCGTAAAGGCAGAGAGAAGAGAAGCGAAGAAAGCGATGCTTATGGAACTAGGAGAGATGATGGAAGAAGAAAGGCCATGGTACCACGAGATTGAGCAATATTGCAAGGACGGTACCTTCCTAGAAGAATCTGAGGCTAAAGATAGAAGAGCCATCCGTAGAGCGGCGCTAAGGTATACCATTGTTGGAGAAGTATTGTATAAACGCACTCTAAATGGGATGCTTCTTAGATGCTTGCCAGACGAAGAAGCCTGGAAGGTAGTGGAAGGATCCCACTCCAATGAATGTGGAGGGCATGTGAATAGCCAGATGCTAGCTAAGAAAATCTTTAGGCAGGGCTATTACTGGCCGACCCTAGAAGAAGATTGTGCCATCTACGTCCGTAGGTGTGTCAAGTGCCAGCTTCATGCCGATAAGATCTATGCTCCCTCTTCCTCCTTGCATCCACTGTCTTCCCCTTGGCCATTTTCCATGTGGGCCTTTGATATCATTGGACCTCTTGGTGATCCGAATGCTCAAATCAAACAAAAATTATTCATTCTCACTACTACTGAGTACTTCACCAAGTGGGCTGAAGTAGAAGCATTTACAAAAATCAAAGGATCAACCGTGTGCCGTTTCATCATAAAGAACATCATTTCATGGTTTGGAGTGCCAAGCGGCATCGTCACTAACAACGGACCACAGTTCATATCTTAGGAGCTTCTAGAGCTATGTAAGAAATTCAACATTTATCTGCATCATTCGTCTCCATACTATCCACAGGGCAACAGTCATGCCGAAGCCACAAACAAAACACTTTTGAAAATTTTAAAGAAAACTTGTGAGTCTCATAAATTTGCTGATTGGCCTAAAAAATTGATCGAGGCTCTATGGGCCTACCGTACCTCCGTCTGCATGCCCACTGGGCAAACTCCCTTTTCACTTACTTATGGGATGGAGGCGGTATGTCCACATGAGATCCTCATTCCTTCACTAAGGGTACAGCTGGACAAAGAACTTAACCTCGAAAATGGATTGCTGACAAAGGCACCTCGAGCTCGAAAATGGATTGCTGACAAAGGCACCTCATTCCTTCAAGCAATCCATTTCTTCATTATGAGTCTTTTCATCAACTTTCATCATTTCTAATTCTTTTGTCAGGAATGCAATTCGTTCATCATTGTTCTTATCATGCACAAGGGAGTTGCATTTCTTTTTTAATGCTCTATTCTCAGATCTATATTCACGAAAATTTTCAAATAAAGTAGTGTATGCTTCCTCCCATTCACTTGCAGTGAAATCATCAAATGAGAAATTTACCTCGCTGGAGTCATCACTCCTGGCCATCAAGCATTTCACTTCTTCATCATCGAATGTTTCTTGTGCATCTTCATCTTCATCACTCCAGGTGGCCAACATTGCTTTGGCCTTTTTGGAGGTGAATTTTTCTTTCTTTAGCTTCTTCTTGAGTTCCGGGCATTCTCCTCTCATATGCCCCTGTTTCTTGCATTGCATTCATAACAAACAATGTCAGATTTTTTGTTGGACTCATATTTCTGTGAAAAATTTTTCTTAGGAAAGGGTTTGGAGTTACCTGTGTCTCTCCTCTTGAACTTGAGAAATTTATTGAATTGTCTAGTGAGCATTGCCATTTCACCATCATCACTCTCACTAGAGGTTTCTTGCTCATCACTATCTTGTTGAATGGATTTCTTGGAACTTGTTGATGTTTTATTGGATGCTTTTAGAGCAATTGACTTCCTAGGATTTTCTTCTAATTCTTTTCTCTTGATGTTGATTTCATATGTCATTAGAGAGCCAATTAGTTCATCCAATTTCATTTTGGAAAGGTCTTTGGAATCCTCAATGACAGTGGCCTTAGTATTCCAAGATGAAGTAAGAGATCGAAGGATCTTTCTTATTAAGTCACTTTCAGAGTATTCCTTCCTAAGACCTTTAAGCCCGTTAACTATTATCATGAATCTTGCAAACATGTCTGATATGGTTTCATCAGTTTTCATCTTGAACATTTCATATTCAGACACTAACATGCTAACTTTAGTTTCCCTTACCTCGGACGTACCTTCATAAATGAGTTCAAGTTTGTCTCACATCTCCTTTGCTGTTGAGCATGTGGAGACTCTTGAAAATTCCTTTGGATGCACCGCACATTGCATCATGTTTAGTGCGCTCCAGTTGAGAGTTCCTTTGGCTATTTGGTCTTTCGTCCAGGTGTCTTCGTCCTCGGGCAACACATATGGTCCCTTGCTGACTATCTTCCACAGCTCGTAATTTTGAGCTCTCAAAAATACCTGCATACGGTTTTTCCAATAAGGATAGTCAGTGCCATCAAAATAGGGTGGCCTGGTTACTGAATGTCCCTCGGCCATATACCCTTTGCTAGAATCCATAAGATCGAAAATCTCCTGATCGCTAGATCAAATGACGAAAAACAGTAAATCGGAGAAACCCTCTCTGATACCAATTGAAGGGTTATGCGGAAATACACAATACGGTAATCTAGAAGGGGGGGGGGTTGAATAGATTACGGCAATTTAAAACTATTGATGGCTTCTTTTCGATGCTATCGCGATCTTAAAGAAATTTGATTGGAATTCGATTAAGTATGAGACCGCTTGAGTTGATCTAAATGAGAACAGGGAATCAAACGTACGTATGAACACCGTGCCTACCAATCATCTATCGCAAAACGCGAACAAACCACAGAACACGATGATTTAAGGTGGTTCGGAGTACACAACTAGTGTATCCTACATCCACCGTCCACACACACACGCAGAAACGACTGCTTATGAGTGAGTTTAACACTACAACTCAACCACACACACGTTGTCTGATGAAGCACGATCAGAACAACCACAAATACGTGAATCAAGCACAAGGGATGCTCGAAACACAACCACACACACACATGATGGAATGGAAATTATGAAATGGAGAAGAATTGGGAATTAGGGAACAAATCCGGTTGGAATTCTTCTCGTGGATCATCCAAACGCTCTTCAAACTTCGATTGGATGTAGATTGATCGATGTAGAAGGTTGAATTGATGACGATCCAGCTTCAGCTCCGCATAGATGGTGATTCCACGACGATCTGGGCGGAAAGTTGAAGCAGAGCAGCAATTTGGGGCTTTTCCTCTTGGTCCCTTGGAGGCTCTTGGATGGGAGGCTGCTCTCAGCGAATTTGGCTCCAAAAGGATGCTTATATAGTGTTAGGTAAAGGTGGGGGGTCGTGGAGGAAGGAAACACCCAAGTGGGGCCGGATTTGGAAACCCAAAATCTAAAGTTTCCGTCGGCTGTCGACAGGTGCACTTGCATCTGTCGACAGGCAGACTCAGGCTGAGAACTGGGTTTTAGGAAATTGAGTTTCTGAGTGTATCTGTCGACAGGCAGTTTGCATCTGTCGACAGATGCACTCAGGAATAGAAAACTTGAGCTCTGTCCTGGGTTGACTGTGTGTATCTGTCGACAGGTACATTTCATCTGTCGACAGATGCACTCAGAGATGCAAACCTGAGCTCTGTCTTGGAATGACTGTGTGAATCTGTCGACAGGTACATTGCATCTGTCGACAGATACACCTCTTTGACAGATATTTGTGCTTTTTGCTCATTTCTTCAATGCCTCTTCAATGCTCCATGTTTCATGCTTGTGCACCTACATGCAAATACATTGTTAGTGATATACATTGTATGATTTAGCAATGTTTAACTCAATCACTTTCATGGTGTTTTTCATGTTAGTTAGCACATCAATTTTGCATTAAATCAATGTTCAAGGATGTTAATGTGATCATCAAAAACATGATATATGAAAAACCCAACACTGTATGCATTGTATTTGCAGAGAGAAAAAGAAGCTGCCCTTCAGAAAATACTTCTATTAAAAAAGCAGCTCGATGCCAAGCAGAGGTTAGAATTGGAGATAGAGCAATTGAAAGGGAAGGTAGAGGTCATGAAACACATAAAAGGTACAGAGGATATGGGAGTGAAAAAATTGAGTGATGAATTAAAAGAGAAGATAGAAGACCTGGAGGACATGGAATAACTGAATCAAGATCTTATAGTGAAAGAGCGGAAGAGCCATGATGAGCTTCAGGAGGCTCACAAAGAACTGATCGTTGTATGGGTTACTTTTCTATCAGAATGACATCTTTTCTCTTGTTGTCAAGATGTCATATATATTAGCAATATAGACTGTTTCCTTTTCTTCATCTTATTTCAAGCACTTGAGCATAAAATCTTTCTCATGATACAGGGGTTGAAGGAACTGAATGGTCAAAGTAACATTGGAGTTAGAAGAATGGGCGAGCTTGATGTGAACATCCATAACCTGGTTAGCAGGTGTCAACAAAGGCAGGAGAACCAGGCCACTGGGGCATGCTTACTGAAGAATGTTGGATACAATCTTTGTTGCATAACTGTGTTTAAGATTCTCCAAGATTCATAGTACATGTCATGTTATATATTTGTCCCACATTGAAAGTTCTACTGGTTTCTATTTATTTTCTTATTGCAATTTCTGAAAAAGCTGCTCAATGTTATGATATACAAAGTTCATGTTGATATAATCCAAGATGATTTGGCTTCCTGATTGGGGATATAGTGTAAATGCCTTTTATCTTAATCTTCCTGAATGCGATGCCTGTCTTTTGGACTATGCGACTGTCTTTTCTGACTGTTACCATCGCTAGTTAGATTTTTGAATCTTTTTGATGCCGTCTGCTGATGTAACTAATTAAGTTCCATATGAAATAGTTATCATCCAATTGTTTCATGTTCTTCTGGCCTAGTTTTCTTCTTCTACTACGTGTTTCTCTAAAGCAGTTTAGTGTTGGCCACTTGAGCCATTGTCACTGTCATTTACCTGAGGCCTCTGTTTGTCATACATATTACCTTTGTGGTTGAGAAAGAGATCCGATTGTCTATTATGTGCTAACTGGAAATGGGACTGCTTGATCTATGTAGGCGCCCATGTGTGTGTGTTTAGGTATTTTTGTATAAATAGAAAATTAGAATTTTCAAAAGAATTTATATTAAAAAAAATTACAAACATTTGTCAGCGGCTAGAGGAGCCGCTGACAAAAGAATTTTACGTCAGCGGCTTTCCCAAAGCCGCTGACATAAATTTTTTTTGTCAGCGGCTTCCTTTTTTTTGTCAGCAGCATGTAATTTTTTTTAAATCTTTTTGTCAGCGGGCATAAGCCGTTGACGTAAATTTTTTTTGTCAACGGCTCACCCTTCTGTTGACATATGATAAGTCGACGACAAAAATGTCGACGACTTTGTCTACGGACTGTGGCCGTTGACAAATATTTTTGTCAACGAATTTTTAACTTTTGTCAACGGGTTATAGTCGCTGACAAATATTGTTTGTCTTGTAGTGATGATAAATTAAATCGAAAATAATTTGATGGATCATCCATAACAAATCCATTTCCACACTCTTGTATTTCGCCAATTATTCCTACGTCCTCGTCACTATGCGACCAGATGTGGAGGCTACATTTCATCTACGAGATTTTGGAAATACTAGGCAATAATGACAATGATGATGGCATATTGATGTTCTATGGAGAACAATTATGGCTAGCAGTGCCAAGCTTCTCGCAGTTTATGCTTGTCAAGCTTCTCTTTCCAACTTAGATATATTCAAATGGAACCCCGTGCATGGGAAAATTGAGAAAGTTACGCTTGGTTTACGTGCACTTTGACGGACTAAAACCTTTATCGACTGCTCCCTAGAAAGCAATGGTGTTTTCAACTGACAAAGTAAAAAGTTCTGATCTCATGGAGATATGATGGAAAAGAAAGGATTAATATCTGGTTATGACACCATTTATAATCACATTGTCCTATGAACAGATCGATTCTCAGAAGATCTCCATCTCGGGAAGAAAAAAAATCGGGCGTTATATATCATGGAAATCCATCCAATGAACATGGACTGAGGGTGAGCGTCCTACTCTATGAATACTAAGCACTTTCGCAACCCCTCTCTCCAAGCGTGCCCACGCTCGCAACGCATATGGGGGGAGACAGACAGCGCCGCAGCTTGTAAAGAATCAAATACTAATCAACCTGTGAAGTCTGCGGGTAAGAGAGGTATCCCTGTGTGGTCTTTTTCATCAGGGTATATATAAGCTGAAGCAGAACAATGACGATAGGCGAACAGCATGCATGTTTTTTGCACAAATCTTCATGTGCAAGATAGATCAGGGAGTTCTTTCTTGCAAACATCTGAGAGCTGATATCTGACTATGGCTAATATCGTGCGAGAGCCAATTGATGTTGTTTACCTTGGAAAGAAAACGTGCAGGGGAATAAGTACTCAACAAAGTTTCATGCACGAGCATGCTGTACATGTGGTGACTTCGAGCATTCATCTAAGCGGTACACGCGGGGGGTGGGGAGAAATGGGTAGAAAGAGGAGAGAGAGAGAGAGAGAGAGAATCTTATTCCCAACGGAATGGAAGCTTCCCTATCTCCACTGATCGTACTTCCTTATCTCCAATCCTTTTCCTTTCGTCCCCCGGCCCCAAAGCTGCGGTCTAAAGAGACAGAACGGAATCCGAGGTGCTTTGTTTCCCCACGCAGCGGACTCCCCTTGGGCTACGCGCCCCCCTTCCAACCCATTCTCTCTCTCTCTCTTCGCCCTTGAAACGGTCGTTTTCACCGTCCTCCCATTTTGATCATCACAGAGCAGTGGATGCATGTGGTTCTTCAAAGCAAAGTGCAGCATCGTCTTCCAAAACCTAAACCATATGTTGCCGCTGCCCGCCGGCCTGACAACTGCTTGAAAGGTAGAGAAGCTTCCTCGAGAACCTCACGCATGGGAGTGCGTAGCGTTGCCGTGATGATGTTCCCTGTGTCCTTTCTCTCTTTACCTCTTTCAATGGGGGAGGAGAACTTTCATGCCCAAAGCACCCAACACGCTCATCAAACTTCCCTGTAATCGAGAAAGGTATCTTGCACTGTGCATCATCTTTTCTTCTTCCCCCCCCCCCCCCCCCCCCCCCCCGGAAGGCTCAAAAGAAGGGTCTATAGCGTGCATAGGTAGGTTTAAATATTCATACCTAGATAGACAGATATATCTCTTACGTACACATATATATCTATAGAAAAATACATTTTTACAATTGAAATGTAAGAGTACTCTCTTACTCTTATTGATCTACTTAAAATGGACCAATATATTATAACACGATTATTTTATGAATCTAATCTAAATATTTTAAAATTTTATGAGTCTAACTAAAAATTTTATGAATTCAACTGAAATACAAGTGTATTCTTACATTAAACATTTCTCTCGTGGATATATATATTTATTACTTGTCTGCAACGCAGTGGTACATATTAAAAGTTAATCATGTAACCAAAGAGAAGAGTCTATTGCATGCACAGGCAACTAGATAGGCAAATCTCTCTCTCTCTCTCTCTCTCTCTCTCTTATATTGCTTGTCTGCAACAAATCGTACATACTACACATTAATCTTATAATCAAAAGAGAGTTTGGAAACGAAAAGAGAAAAAGATCTTGCAGATGCTATCTGTCGGCATCTCTCTCTCTCTCATCATATAGATAACCCGGCTCCTCGTTCAAAAAAAAAAGACCAGTTTCCAACGGGGACATAGATCTCTTTAACTTTTTCTCTGTCACAGAAGAATAGAAAAACCAAGATTTGCATGGCATTGTGTACCATGATTGTATCAATCTCCAAAAGTTACTGTTTGTAATGATGCGAGTAACTAACCCTAAAAGCAGTGGTAAGAAAAGGTCCTGCCGGGTGAGGAAAAAATTGATGAAAACAAGGAAGATCCACATGGGAAAAGACGCGAAAACTCTGAACTAGCTCGGAGGATGTCATGGAAAGAACCTTGAAAATGGTGAAGGCTAGAGAGTGCTGCTCCAGTTTATAAGTCGTTCGGCATACATTCCGTGAGTGAACTAGTGGGTAACTGATCTACTTCATGAAGATCGATGCGAGACAAAAATTATGTTCCTTTCCAAGTGAGTGCTCACAGGACTGTTGTTACTTCAAGATAACAAAAAATGGAGCATCTTTAACTGGAACATCGTGGACGGCAGTGCCATCAAGTTTCCGATGTGTATGGCATGCAGGATAACTTGTACATGCATGTGCAGATAGAAAGCCTATTTTTTGGTCATAATTAAAAATGTTGTTGCACCGAAATGTGACAATAGATGCTGGGTGTCCATCTGCAAACAATTCATGCATCGTAATGCGACAATGAGCGTCGATCATAACGTGAAGTCCATTAATTGCAACACTTGATGTAAACATATATATATATATATATATATATATATATATATATATATATATGAAACTAGAACAAGCAAAAAGAGGCATGTGAGGAAAAAACACAGAACACATGCATATGTATCCCAATTGATCAACAACTATCCATCACAAATTAAGCACTCTCTTCGGTACACTAGTCAGTCACAGTTTTAAGTAGCAATATATATCCCAGTGATCGAGTCCAATTGGATCCAGTATAGGATATAGAAACCCACCAGAACAAATTACTTAGTTATTTGAATCATGCCCGAGAGTTCTATTCCTTATACAGTTATATATATATCCTCACCCATAGGACAAGTTTCTCGCGCTGCCGCTTCTGATGATTGGATTATTCACCGTCGAGGGAGATGACCTCTCAAGCTTTCCTGAAGCTTCGTACTTCTTATCTCCCATGGGATCGGCGCCCGACAAGAACGGCTTGGCGTCGAAGACGTCCGGCATGGGGTCGGCATCGACGCCGCTATTGATCACGGACGTTACAATTTGGAGCGGGTCGCTCCTGGAGGGCTCCTCCGGAGGCCCCATGCACGCCGCTGCTGCACCCAGCTCGTGCAGGCGGAGGTCATCTGTCCAGATCAGGGGGCTCTTCCCGTTGCCACCGTGCGGGTAGGGCCTCTTCTTCCTGAGGAACAGGTCGTTGCCTGCAGGTGCTAAGCCTTCCAGTGACGGTTGTTGCATGTCGAGGTGCTCTCCGCCGTACAAGTGGAGATCTTGCAGAGAAGGGTAGTTCACGGGGGAGCCCATGTCCTTGAAGAAGCCGACGTCGACGACACCCTGGCTGCCGCCGGCGGCCTTGTAGCTTCCCCCGGCCATGTTCTCCCTCGCCAGTGTCTGGCAGGCCTTCTCCAAGATGGTTTGCATGTATTTGCCCTGCGCCTCTATCCTCATCTGGAGATGTTTCTGCACCTACAGCAGCAAGAACTTATCTTTGAGAATTCGGTGTAAGCACTCACAACGTAGACAAGCAGAGACGTGTCGTCGTCAGATGTTGAAAGAGCACTCCACCTCTAACTGCTCGTGCAGTCGCCTTTGCACTTCCATCTGCATCCTCAGTGCTTCTGTGATTTGGTAGTTCCTGCTATATGTATATGTTTTTAAAAGAATATGCATAAAGATCAGTTACATGTAGACATTAATTAAGTACTCTTTTTTTTTTTCCCTCTCCTCTTCTTATTTTGCGGGAAGAAGTGTTCTTAATTAATTATTAGATGAAGCATATACAAGGCATGGTGTAAGTGCTTACTCGTTTGCTGTTCGACCCATCATTCCCGAAGAGGAAGCCCCGTTTCCTTGAAGATCCAGTGATGCAGCTGTCAATAATAAAAGTGAAGGGGGAGTAATCAGTTATCTTATACAACATATATATGCAGCAACTTAAATAGAAGTTAAACAAATTAACCTCTTCCAACATCCTTTACGGAGTGATCGTTGAGTTCCTTGTGCGGTTGCTTCCCCAGTCGGAATTTCTGTCAGGAAAGGACCAGAGGATCACACGCAGGAGATCGCAAAGGAAAAGGGAGAAGCAAAGGAAACCTAGTCAAAATTTAACCCTAAAAATCTGGTACAGAGTGAAAACTGAGAGAGGGAGGAGCAGAAACAATTAATCTTTCTCTGAGTGTTTTACCTGAAGATGGCTTTTAAGATGATACAGGGTGAGACCCTTCACGCCCATGACTCTCATGATGGTTTTCGGAGTGGCTTCTGCAAGATCAAACACGAGAAAAAAGGACTTGCTCACGTTCATATATATATATATATATATGCAGATCATAGCCAAAAAAATGAATCTATGTTGGAAGAACGATCGATGTATGATTGTGTTGGAGGACATATAGATTTGAGAGAGAGATCACGATCAAGAGATTAATAAGGAGAAGGGGTGTAGTACGTACTGTCAGGTCCGCCGAGCTGGTTGACGGCGTCGACGAAGCGGTCGTGGAGCTCGACGGTCCACCGGAGGCGGGGCTTGGGGTCGGTGGTGAGGACAAGGCCGGAGTCGCCTTGCACGCACATGGGCCTCTCATGGGAATTCATAGAAGGCTTCTTGGCATGGAACATTCTCTCCCTCTCTCTGCTGCAGAATTGGAGGAGATTCAAGAACAAAAGGGTGGCATATATTGGAGAATAGGGTTCGTTTTTGAAGGAGAGGCCGCTGGCTTCTTCACACCCCCATCTCTCTCTCTCTCTCTATCTCTCTCGCACACATAGTCTTCGGTATGTTACTAAATAAAAGCACCGACTTCACCTCTCCTTTGCCAAAAGTTACACACATGCGGGGGGGGGGTGGGGGTGTGGCGGGGGAGAGAGAGAGAGAGAGAGAGAGAGTTCTCTAGTGTACTGAACTTTTCTTTTGCCAAGAAGAAAAAAACCAATGAGAAGACACCAGAGAGACTCATGCAATCTGCAATCATACTCTTCTACTTACATAGGAGGAATACCACTTTTCCTCCTTTGAGCTACTCTCTCAAGGCACTCCTCACATCACAACCGTCCATTTTCTCGACCTTGTGTTCGGTTGCCTGAGGCGTAGTACATGAGAATTATCTTGACGGAGCTCCTGCAGCATTTTCTATATATATATATATATGTCCCCTACATCTTCACTCTTTTACCATATATAATTCCAGTCTACACAACTGCTCGCAAACTGTTGTACATATATTACCCACGTAAGCGTTGCCAAGTCTTCTTTTTATATTTTGCGTTGAATCATCATTTCTCTCAACTTTACCCTGGTTTGCTGGTGGATGAGGTTAAGATAACACTACAATAATCATTTAACAATGATGACAATCTTAGTTACGTTCTTATTGACCTAGATGGATGCTACGAGGAACGCATAACATGTGGCTCCGGAAAGAGTACTACTTGCTCATATATTCCCAACAGCTTTTCTCTGATCACCGTTTTACCCCAACAAGAAAACCAAACAAGGACGTGAAGTGATCGGCCACCAGAATGGGAAGACATCAGTAACCCTGCCCCAATGTGTAAACGGTGTCAAACGTTACCATAGAAGGGAAAGAAGGCCAATGAGAGATGGGGGAAGACTTCACCCAAAGTCATCTGCTAATTAATTGCAGCGGTTAAATAATGCATGTGTACTAGTGTAGGGTGTAGTCGTTGTAAGAGGTGTACGCTGGGAGCTAGCCAAACCTATTCTATTTTCTAACAAGTGGGTTATATATGTATGGATAATTCGTTTAATTTATATGGTATATGTACATATACACTAGTGCATGCACCCAATATGCACATACCATGAAAGCTATATATAGCTAGTGGTGCCATGAGAATTTGAGTACGGATCGACAAGTACTATATATGTGGTCTACAGGACTCCACACAAATCTCCCTAGCTAGCTCAACGAACCAGATTTATAAAGTCTTGGGGTTTCAAACACTGCATGGCCCATCAAGAACCCTGCCGCCTCAGTGGTTAGAAAGGTGAAGACAGATGCTGTCTCCTGTAATCTTGGAAAGGGAGGGATATATTTTGCGCTGCTATCTATGTGCATTCATCATACGTTGTTTGAATGGATAGATAGTGTGGAAGGAATTAACGTCGTCTGACAGGAAAAAGGAGGAGAACCGATAGATCATCAGGTTGTACATGCATCCTTATTTGAACGGGCGAGTGCTGAGATTTGTGTGAAACGGCGCGGCTGTTCTAGCTCTTCAATAATTATAAACCCATTGTTATTAGATTTGATCATTGAAGCTTCTTCCTGCATGCCGATGGTTACAGTTTGAGGATTCAAATATGTTGTCATCTGCCCAGGTCCTTGCTACTTCATTTGATAGTGCAAGTAGAGGATCATCTATGGAGGTTGGTCATGATGTTATCCAAATTAATGCGGCATTGGGAACATATCCTTCTTGAAGTTTCAACGTCACGCCTACAAGAATAAGAACTGCACTGGTCGCCGATTGCTAGCGTGTGACGGGCAATGCCCAAGAAGTCGTTTTCGAGTTCGGATGATATAACAAATTAATAAATCCATACATAGTTTTACAAGGATATATAATAGCTTTACATTAATATTATTGCATGTGCTAATGTACTCTTTGGTCAGAATTATTTCACAATTATAACGTGCGTCTAAAATTACTTATAATTTAGCGGAGCATCTGCCTTACAAGAAAAAGACGTCTGAATACATCATATGCCTTTTTTTTAAGTAGATATATGTACGTATAATTAATATACATAGATGTGTGTACATATGGATCTTGTGGCATCATTAATGGGGATGGGGACATACATGGGACAATCAATTGTGTGGAACCATGCATGCATGTATGCGAGATGGCGTGTGTGTGTGTGGTGGGGGGGGAAGGAGGGGGACCTCAAAGGAAGGTGGCATCTGCCATGGCTTTTGTAGAATAGAAGATTGTCTCTACCATGCATCGCCACACCCCAAAAACAATAATTTATAGGTCAAACCTGGCACACCGGACCCCCACAGACCTCTCTTTGAGCTGTGTGGCCCCACGCACACTAAAAAGTGGAGAGGATGAGTATGAACAATATAAAGCGCCCCCTCCCTCCCCCCCTCTCTCTCTCTCTCTCTCTCTCACACACACACACGCAGGCCAAGGAGATCTACAAAAGGTGAAGGTGCATGCCATTTACTCCATTGCACACACACACACACACACACACACACACACACACACACACACACACACACACATGCCATTTACTCCATTGCACAAGGGAATATATGCTTCCTTGTTGAACAATTCAGTAAAAGATTCTTTTCTAATCCCCTAAAAACTCAAATTCTAATGTATGCTTCTCGCCCCTCACCATCTTGTGGCTTTTCATATGCGATCAAGTAACTTCAAATTTGATGAAAGAGGAGGAACAGTAAAAGATTACGACGTGCATGCGGTCTTTCTCTTACGTGCTACTAAAATCTTCTATGCTTTGGATCACTGGTCGAGGTTTCGATATTTGCCTTTATACACCTCGATCGAAATGCACGTACCCTACATAAGTTTGCCCGCTCACTCACTTCTATGAACATACGATCGAGAACGCTAGGTATAAACGTGAATTTCGAATTTGAACTCTCTATATAAGAGAATATCCGTAACGGTCTTCATGCAAATTGATGAAGGTCCTGAAATAAACTATAGGGGCATGCCTACTTATAATTTACGTCTAAATCGAGGATTTAGAAGCAAATATGAAGACATAAAGCCAGTGTGCAACAAAGATCTGGCCGTCTCTCTCTCTCTCTCTCTCTCTCTCAAAGCCTAGGTGCTGTACTTGCGTCTTCCACTGACCCCCATCCACACCCACAACTTGCAAGGAAATTTTGTTGCAACTTCGCCATAGTTTGCAAGAGATTCCTCTCAAAATCCACGTGCAATCGCAGCCTACATGCATTTAAATATAGCCTGCAAAGCAAGGGCTTAACCTTTAGCTGATCAAGCTTCCGCACACATCTCACTGCCATGTTAGCTTAAGTTGCAAGCATATTTATGCTTTTCAGAATGATTCCTCTTGCCAAAGAAAAAAAAAAAAACTAGATTTTATTCCTTTGAGGTATGCATATTGTGGGACAAGCCTTGGGACATGCACATATGCATATAATATTGGCCTTTTAGCATGAAACCTTGTAAAGGTTCTTGTATGCGTGTTTGGAAGCATGTATAGATACGTGTAGAAGGTGGTCGAGAACAATCCTCAAAAAATGCTATTTGCATATTGCTAGGATATTCCTTTAAACTACGTACTCATTTTTGTGCTGACACTGACTATCATGAACTGACGAGTATGTAGTGGCTGTTATACGGTGTGATGAATGTGAAGAAATATCTTAAAGTTCGGAAAGGTTATGAGCATACAATACTTTGCAAATGTTTGATATTTTCCTGTAATTGTAGTACTTCTTGATCTGGCTCCTATAGTTATAACTTTGTGTACTAGAAGGTTGATATTATGTTTCTGCCAAAATACAATAATAAAAAAAAATCAGGGGCCTCTTTCTCCAACTTGTTTGAGAAAAAGACTAAAGTGATCCCCACTAGTCCATACACATGATAAAAGTTTCAACCTACTTAATCTCCCCATCCTCCTGTAGACCTGTTTAATCTTATATGTGGCGTCAGCAATTCTTATTTGATGACTAGCTTTAGTAGGGCCAAACGTCGAGCTTATCAGTATGCAATACAAAAGAGGAGAAAGGACGAAAGGGGGGATTGGGGTGGGGATAAAGGGAAAGCAAGTTATCACTCGGCAGAGTCAAGAGAGAATTAAAGGAAAGGATATGATGCAGTGCCCATGTCTTCCACTAAACCGCCTGAGCCTTCCACTAAACCACCTAATTGGGCAATCACTTACTTTTGCAGCCAAGTCTTCCTCTCTCATAGAGAACAACCGTCCAGCTACGTAGGTCCTCCTCTCAATAGAGGGAGCAATTATCTGATGCCGCACACACTTGTCTTCCTCTCAATAGAGGGCATATGGGTACACAGGTCCTCAACTTTTGAAGAAGTGAACTACGAAGATGATGTCTTCTGTAAAGACAAATTTGACAACGATGAAAGCTTTGTTACTACGGTCGACTTTAGTAAGGATGAGGCTTGTGTTGTTCTGTAGCTTCCCTCATCATTTATGCTTGTGACTGATTATCAAAACATTTGAACATGAATTAAATTATTATTCTCTATATAGTTCATATGTTCTCTAATGAACTATTACTTCATTACATATGTATTTATTATGATAGTTTTTTTATACTATAATTATATGTCTCTTGAACAATATTTTTCTCGTTCACAAACATTGAAAAGTTAGTGAACACATTGCAAAACTAATTGTTTCAAGAACATAGATATCTTGTGTTCATAACTACTATGTATCCTACTAAAGATCAAGTTTTTCTGAACAACAAAACACAGCTATGATATCATTCAAATGACCCATGGAAATCAATCTATATGCCACTATGCAATGGTCTAAGAAAAATTCTAAGACTTCAGTAGGAGATGCCTACTGAATTAATCAACTATGTTTCCATAGTGAATTTCAGCAATCAACTAATTCAGTATAGAGTGAATTCTAACCTATGTTGATGTCCCGATAATCAACTAAGTTCAGTCATTTTCTTGCAATCTATGTACCAGACACACACTATTTTAATCAACTATTTTTCCTAGTATCTATCTAATAATTGACTATGTACTATGAAATATTATTTGTGATAGTCGATTTACTTATACCAAGAATCGATTGAGTCTCCTACAGAGTATCCATGCTCCGTGAAGCAAAAATAGACACTATTCAATGGGGAACATCAAAGTGATCTTAAAGTCAGCTCTGATTAAGACGAAGTCAATATTTGGATAAGAAAGTTAATAATACTTTATTAAACATTTTAAACTACTTAATCATGTGTTTTCTGATGTTGTGTTTTTTGTCACCATTTCATTGAACTTATTGTTGTGTCTTTCACATACTATGATATTTGACGAACGACCTTTTCAGTGCTAATTTGAAAGACATTATTTTTGTAACGTAACGCATTTTTTGGATCTTCGTGGATCGTTGTTTAGTGGTTGTTCAGATCTCTGTTTACTGGCTTTGGCGTAGAGCTCATGGCCAATGTGGGGTCATTGGACCTTGGTTGAGGTTTCCGCGTGTTGTGTGGGGCTTAGTGGGCCGACAGGTTGGGCCCGTAGTGTCCGTTGGTTCACTGGATGTGAATGCGACGGAGGTGCAGGTTGCGTTCTAAATGCGATGGCAGTGAGGGTCGCATTCTGGTACCGCTGTTGGGGTCGACATTTGCATGTGCGCCACGTGTCGCGCACATGGAGGAGCCTGCTGACGTCGACAATGGGAAGGCGACGCCCTAGTTCGTCGCGATCTTGTCGTGACGGGGAGGTACGTCGCGATCCTAACCGCTGTGCGGTTTTTAAGAAGGTTGGCCGAACAGAGCTTTCACAAGCTCTGCTCGACCGAGAGAGGGGCTTCCGCGGGTTCTTCGGGCGGTTCGGCATTTCGGCGGGGTTCTCGTCGCGCTCTCGATGCGAGGACGTCATATGGAGCGGGGGAGACGTCGTGCCGTAGCCGGTTTGCTCATTCTTCGTGAAGGTAGGGAGATTCCACCATGTTTGATTGCGTGGATTGTGTGTTAACTTGTCTACTACTTTAAGAACAGTAGTTACCATGTCTAGGAGGTGAAATGAGCATGAAAACTGGGTTGAAATGGGGTTTAGGGTGGTTTGCATGGAAAATCCGGAGATGGTTCCCGGATTAGGGTTTTTCACCTGAGAAGGCAACGGACCCAGCTGTCGTGACCAGGTCGCGACAGGCCGACCCATCACGACAGGGTTTCTGATCGTGACATGTCTTGGCGTCGCGATCAGAAGGCGGCCTTGTTCTCTATCGCGATCACAGCCGAGGGTTCTGCTTTGCATACTTTTGGTGTTTTGGTTATCAGATTATCATTTAATTATTGTGCATGGCAATGCTAATGATGCATTGGTACTTGTAGCACTCAGTGAGCGTGGTTAGCATGTCGTTTATGTGTGGTTTACGTGATAAGGGTGGTGCTCACGAAGTGAGCATGCTTTTACGTGACGTTTAAACGGTTTGAGTGCCGTGCATGATTATGCATGGCTAGTGGTTGATATTATGATTATTGTATTATAGCTGGTATAGCTAGTATGAGGGGATCGGGTAGTGAAGGTTCACATATGAATCTAGCCCTAGTCTATTGTTGTCTTTTAAAGAATATTATAATGATATACATGTTAAGTAATGTGTATTGCCAGAGAGGTCACAGAGTGACCAATGACATGCAAGGCTGTGTTGTATTGTCTTGATATACATGTGTACTAGTGTGAGATGGTTTGGAGGTCACATGGTGACCGATGATAGGCCAGATTATGAATGGCTACTGTGGTTTGTAATAAAGGACATGTAAGTAAGTATATATGTCGTGGTTTATGCAGTGTCGAGTGTGGTGGTCCGGCACCTATTGCGGAATACCTCTTCAGTTGGGTGCCCCAGGTTTTGTGTGAGCCAGGCACCTGTGTGTGCTCGGGGCTTGTCCCGGTACTGTGGTACCATTAAGGTCTTGTCGTCTTCCTAGACACCCTCACTCTTGTGTTTGAGTAGTACGTCCAACTGAGGGAAAGACGACAGTGGGACAGTGACTTGAGAGAGTTTGTGTTTAGTCACTTGTAGCGCGCTCGTAGTTGGGGGTACGAACACCAGTAGACGTCGCCCCCAGCTAGTCCTATTTCCAGTGACTCACTTTAGAGAGCTCGGGCCAGAGTCTCTAAAGGTGCGAGGCATGAGCCTACGGGGTGTGTGACCTGCAGGTTGTGGTGGTTTGGTTGGTCTCCATAGTTCTTTGGCTTTACTTGTGTTGTGGAGTGGCAGTTGGACCTTACGTCCGTGACTGCGAGACTGAGAGGTAGTTCTTGTGTTGTGTTGTCTGGGTTGGATACTGGCGTCATGAACTAGTAGTCTGTCCCGTGTGGTGGCATCATGCTTTCTGGGCCATGCTTTGCTACTGGTTGTAGCGTGTATTGGTTGTGGTTTTACCTTTCGAGGTGTGCCATGGTGTTGGTGAGCAGAGACTTACTGGTTGTGGTTTGACTAGTTGGGGTGTGCTCTGGTGGTGGCACAGTTGTGTTTGTATTTCAGTGGTGGTACCTCGTGGTGGTAGGTACCTATACCTTTTGTGGGTACTGGTTTCTCGTAGTATGCTGAGTACTAGCCATTTCAGGGGGTGAAGTGGAAGTCTTACGGTGAGACCTTCCACTTGTTGTGTTTTACCCTTCCTTGGGTAAGTTTCCAAATATGGTTTAGTGTGCGGGAAATTGGCATCGTGGTAGCTAGTCCTGTTACTTGAATGTGACATTCGATACACCGTGGTTTAAGGGTATAAAGGATTAGCTCTTGGTTAGCAGTCCTATTACCCATGTGTTGGAGGCTTGCCAGTGAAGCTAGTAGCTTAGGCAATGCTTTGCCTATGTGGCTTACAGCTTAGGCAACGGTGGTTTGCCTGTGAGGCTTGTGACCTAGGCTTTTTAGTTATTGGGCAGACTAGTGGTGTGGTGCTAGTTCTGCTGTCTCTTCTTCTTTCCGGGACTGGTGTTAATTGATATGTGTAAGCATGATATGATTTGGCTACCGGTGTTTCCAGTGAGTTCCATTGGGGTTGAGAACCTTCCGTGTTGTGTGTGGTTTTGGGTGGTCCCCTACTGAGCCTATGACTTATTGAGGCTCACTCCCTTACAGTTCTTTTAAGGGTTTACCATTGGTGTGGCTTGTGGAGGTGTCATGACAGACATGTACCATTAGCAGTAGTGTTAGTAGAGTTGTGTGAGCTTGTGCTCCCTCGGGGTATGCCCCCAGGTAGTTGTACTCTTCTTAATTTGGATATTTAATAATGTAATGGGACAGTTGTGAATTGTGATATGCAGATATGAGCACATGTTCTTTCTTGTGTCTCTTACTGTTGTGGTTTGTCTTTTATATTCTTCCTGGACACGTGTACGAGCTATCCCTTGTGAGACTTCGGTCCGTTCGCGGGAGACAGATCTGGATATGGACCCTTAATGGGTATAGATATCCAGGGCCGTTACAGTTGATATCAGAGCAAAGGTCCAGTTAGAATATGAAAAGACATTAAGGTTGCAATGTCCCAATACATGATTTAATGTCCACTGCTGGTAGAAAGTCTGTGGTTTCTTATGCTTTTTAGTACGGTTTTCACATGAATTTTGATATGTGAATTGTGTGTATAGCTGATCCGATTAGTAGTTGTGAGTAATAGGAGAGAAATGGTATGGTTGGTAGTGTAGTGTGAGTAGTTATTGGGGTGTTAGTGGTGGTTAATATATAGTTGATTAAAGGTTCTTTCTTATAGAAAATTGAAAGAATTGGTGAATTTCGTTATGAAATTCAGTAAAAGGTGTTTTAATGAGGATCAGAGATGGTAGAGAATGATATAAGGTAGTGATGTGAGGAAATAACAGAGGAAATGACATCATAATGAAGAATAGGGCTCTGTGATTAGAGCTGTTAATTGAGTGAATTATGGTTGAGAATTGTAGCAGAGATAGTCATTGAGGTTGAGATTTATGTTGATAAAGTATTAAGAAGTTGCTTGGATAATAATATGATTAATGGCATGCTAGATTTGAAATGATTAAGTAAGGTAGTTTAGTTTAAGAGGAGATGTTGATAAGTGGAGGAGCAGTGATTCAGATGGTCCTTAAGTGTAATTTGTGATTAGAAATAATTGTAGTAAGGAATTTAGAGGCAATGTTGATATGAATAATGAGGATAATAGAAAATTTAATATAGAAACCCATGTAAGTGTATGTAGAGATGATCAGTTGATTAAAGAGAAAATAAAAGAGCAGTGGGAAATTAGGTTTTTTTCCAAGAATTTCATAGAAGAGAGAGATGTTTGTTTAGTAAGAGATAGTGGATAAAGATTTCGCAGAAAGATTTATATATGGATGCAGTGTTAAAGATAAATTGGTAGTGAAAGTATTTGTGTGTAGATTGTGGAAGCAAAGAAGGGAAAATTGGTGTCGGAAGCAGATTGAAGTTAAAGCTAAATAATTAAAGTAAGTTGAAACTATGTAAGTTAGAATAGACAAGGTTAAGTCTATTGAGAAGCAATGAAGAATAGAAAGTGGATTATGAATGAATATTTTTGAATGAGCAGTAGTAGTGGAGATGTTTTTATTTGGCGGTAAATTAGTAATGTGGAATAAAGGAATCAAGTAGAATAAATCATTGTGTTTAAAAGAAATAATTTTAATTTATAGTTATGGTGGAGAGTAAGAAGGATTGTGGCATAAATGGCACCTTGAGATTGATCAGTTAACAAAATAGTTAAGAGAAATATCTTGTAGAAATGATATTATGTTATTGATGATGACCAAACTGTCCCCATAATAAATATTTCCATTTATTTATATATTAATTTTGATGATTAACAAAATAACACTAATGGATTACTTGAGCCTTAAGTACAGGAAATAAAAGAAAAATGAAAGTTCAAGACAATCTGGTAAGTCTCATCAATTCTATCCAAGTCTTTGTATCGACTTCTTTGATAAGCAGAACGATTTCCTCTTTGACCGAAAAACTCAAAACAAATCGATATCGTAACGATTTCTTTAGACCTCGTAACGATTTCTTCAGAACTCATAACGATTTCTTCAGAACTCGCAACGACTCTCTAGCCGTAACGATTTCTTTAGACCTCGTAACGATTTCTTCAGAACTCGCAACGACTCTCTAGCCGTAACGATTTCTTTAGACCTCGTAACGATTTCTTCAGAACTCGCAACGACTCTCTAGCCGTAACGATTTCTTTAGACCTCGTAACGATTTCTTAGAACTCGCAACGACTCTCTAGCCGTAACGATTTCTTTAGACCTCGTAACGATTTCTTTAGAATTCGCAACGACTCTATAGTCATAACGATTTCTTTAAGACTTCATAACGATTTCTTTGGAGTTCATAACGATTTCTTCACTGATCATAACACCGTGCTTTGTATAACGATTTCATATAACGATTTCTTATAACTTGACAGTCATAACGATTTCGTGTAACGATTTCCTTACAACTCGATAGTCATAACGATTTCTTGTAACGATTTCTTCAGAACTCACAACGACCTGCTTGTTGTAACGACTTCATAAGTTATCACATCGACTTCCTTACAGTTCATAACAACTTGCTATAATTCATAACGATTTCATAAGTCAGCAAGATTCTTTCTATCGAATTTCTTGATGCATCAGTATAATGCTTTTTAATAGCGTTGAAAAGTCAAAGTCATATCTTGTCCGTTGACTGCTATGCATTAAATGCTCTCCGATCGTATCTCCCATGCATGCAGACAATATCTTCCATTTCTATGCTACTCTGTCTACGTACTTTTTTAGACAGAAAGGAGCTTTGCTATATACTGCAATATCTGTTCCATCTCAACTAACAATAGACAGCAGTCCTAGCTGTCTTCTATTTATTGATGATATGCTTACAGATATCTGACAAGACTCATCTGGACAACGTTGGACACAAGATACAAAGTTCTATGACATCTCTTTGGCGTGTACACAAGGATAAAAGACTGACGATCAGAAGCTTCCTCAGTGACCAGTCTAACGTACACAAGGATAAGAGACAACGGACACTTCAACGTTCGAATTTGAATCAGCAGTTTAAATAGAAGACTCAAGACGGAATAGAAAGAAAAAAACGCTTGATTTTAGAAGAAGAAGAAAGAAATCCATCTCAGAATCTTTAGAACTTTGAAGAAGAGCGAAGCCTCCACTCCAAACCTGTTCTAAGCTCTTAGCTCTCTGTGCTCAGAAGGAATCTTTGCATTTGCAGAGCCTGTGTGGTCCTTGGAGAGAAAAACCTTGTTAAATCTCTTTCTCTCTCGGGGCTTAGGAGCTTCAGTGTGTAGCTGGTCAAGCTAGAGTCTGAAGCCTGTTTTCACACCCTTTTTCTTATTAGGTTGTGTTCCCTTCTGGACGAAGGAAGACCTGGTGGTATCCAGGGTGGTTGTTGTTCCCTTCAGACTGAAGGAAGACCAGTTGAGGCTGGGTGTAAGGATCCTTAAGGGGGATTGTACCCTTGGTAGTAAAATCCTGAGGTATTGCTCAGGGACTGGACGTAGGTCTCCTGTGGAGAGGAGTTCCGAACCAGGATAAAAATCCTTGTGTCTTGTGGATGTGTTTTGTGTGATTGTTGTCTTGTTTGCTCTAACTCTAACCTTGTTATTAAGTTGTGCAATCCTTTCAGTAAACAGGTTTTAATCAGAGATCGAAGTTTTAATAACCCATTCACCCCCCCCCTCTGGGCTAGCTAGCTGGGCAACAAGTGGTATCAGAGCCGTCTCTTCGACAAAGAAGAAGATCCAACGATCTGAAGAGCAAAGATCAATGGCAGCCCAAAGTAACTTCGAAGGTCAGTCAGTCAACAGGCCTCCCTTGTTCGATGGAGAAGATTACACATACTGGAAGACTAGAATGGAATATTTTCTACAAGGTCATGATTACACAATCTGGTCCATTGTAGAAGAAGGTGATCTTTTGGTCACAAACGCTAAGGCTCAGTGGACAGATGATGATAGGAAAAGAATATCCTTAAACTGCAAAGCCAAGAGCATATTATGCTGTGCCCTAAGCAAGAAAGAGTTCAATAGAGTCTCAGCCTGCAAGTCCGCAATGGAGATGTGGGAAAAGCTCAAAATTACCTATGAAGGGACAGACAAGGTAAAGGAGACAAGAATTGATATTCTAGTAGCTCAATATGAAAGATTTCAGATGCAGACAGGTGAATCAATAACTCAAATGTTCAGCAGATTCACTGACATCACAAATGGATTAGCCGGTTTGGGAAAGGTCTATAATGCACCAGATATGGTTAGAAAAGTCCTCAGATCTTTACCATCTTCTTGGACTCCGAAGGTAACAGCCATTGAAGAAGCCAATGATTTAAAATTAATGTCATTGGAAAAGCTAATAGGATCTCTCATGGCTCACGAGATAAACATGGAGAGATTAGGAGAATCCTCCAGCAGAAGAAACAATCAAATGCTCTCAAAGCAAGTGAAGATAATTCGGAAGAATCTTTGGATAATAGTGAGAGTAGTAAAGACAGTGATGATGAAGAAGCGATGCTGTCTCGAAGGCTTCAAAGGATTCTAGCAAAGAAAAAGAAGTATCAGTCAGGAAGAAATTTTTTAAGAAAACAAAGACTTCAGAAAACCAGAAGTAAAGGATCAAAAGAAAGGAGAAGTGATCTGTTATGAATGCAAAAAGCCTGGACACATCAAGGCAGATTGTCCCATGATCAAAAAGAGTGATCACAAGAAGAAGGACAACTTCAGAAGATTTAAGAAGTACAAAAAGAAAGCAATGGCAGCTGCTTGGGAAAACAGCAGTGACTCAGACAGTGAGTCAAGCTCGAGCAGTGAAGGTGAAGAAGCCAACTTGGCTCTAATGGCCAACACCGAGGACAAGGTAACTTCTGACTCTTCTTTTGATTCATGCAATGATTCAGATTCTGACAATTTGGAAAATGCTTTTAATGAACTTTATGAAAAATACAAAGAAGTATGCAAATTACTTAAAACTAGTAAGAAAAATATAATCTGTCTAGAAAATACAAATTCAGACCTAAGAACAGAAAATGAAGAACTTGAAAAACAAATTACTGAACATAAAAGAAGAAATGAATTATTATGTGAAGATTTAAAAGAGAAAAATAAGAAAATAAATCTTCTAGAAAAACAAGAAGACTTAGGTGAATTTAAAATAGAAATAGAAAGACTAAATAAAGAAAATGATAATCTATCAAGTACACTAGAGAAATTCACCAACGGTAAAAACTCTTTAATATTAAAAGGTGCTAGGAGATCGGGTAAAAAGAAAAATGGATTAGGATATACACCCCCAGACAATGAAGAAACCATAATATACCCTAAAACATATCCAACACCAAAATTTGTACCCGAACAAGATATAGCATACAAAGCTGATTTCAAATATATAGAAAAAGTGACTAAGTTATCCTGCTGCAGTCACTGCAACAAGTTAGGACATATTAAAATTACATGCCCAACAAGACATAAAAAATGGATATTAAAAGGTAAAGTTGATGATACTAACCAATCAGGACCCAAAAGAATTTGGGTACCTAAAGCTTGATGTTCTCATTTCAGGTTAACCCTCGAGCATCCAAATGGTATTTGGATAGTGGGTGCTCAAGGCATATGTCAGGCAACAAGAAGATATTTGTTGATCTCCAAGCTGAAGAAGGTACAGTCACCTATGGAGATAATGGAAAAGGGACTGTGATAGGAAGCGGGTCTGTGAACATCAAAGGAAAATCAGTTATAGAAGATGTAATGCTGGTCAAAGGGTTAAAGCACAATCTCATCAGCATCAGCCAGTTGTGTGACAAAGGCCATCAAATTCAGTTTCAAGAATCAAAATGCAGTATCTTAAAGATGGTGCAGTCATATTTGAAGCCTACAGAGAAAGAAATTTGTATGTTCTATATCTCGAGAAACTCAAGGATCAAGATGTGTGTTTGGCAGCTAGTAAAGATCAATCAACTGAGTTGTGGCACAGAAGATTGGGCCACTGCAGCTTGGATGGGTTGAACAAGCTCAGAAAGAGAAAACTAGTTGAAGGACTGCCAAAGGTAAATTTCAGATTGGATAGCATTTGCAGACCTTGTGCAAGAGGAAAGCACACCAAAGCTCCTTCAAATCAAAGACTGTAGTAACCTCCTCAAAGCCCTTAGAACTACTTCACATGGATTTATTTGGGCCAATGAGAACTACCAGTTTGGGAGGAAAGAATTTTGGATTTGTAATAGTTGATGATTATTCAAGATTCACTTGGGTATCCTTTTTAGAGCACAAAGATGACACATTTGAAAATTTTGTCAGCTTCAGTAAGAAAGTTCAGAAAGATCAGAAATTCTCAATTGTCTCTATTCGATCAGATCATGGTGGTGAGTTTCAGAATGAAAGGTTTACGAAGTTCTGTGATGATCAAGGAATTGAGCACAACTTCTCAGCTCCAAGGACACCTCAACAGAATGGAATTGCTGAGAGGAAAAACAGAACTCTTTTGGATATGGCAAGAACCATGTTGTCAGAATATGATCTGCCAAGATACTTCTGGGCCGAAGCTATCAACACTGCATGTTATATCATAAATAGAGTGATGATCAGGCCAATTCTGAAAAAGACGTCTTATGAACTCTACAAAGGAAAGAAGCCAAAGATTAGCCATTTCAGAATATTTGGATGTCCTTGCTTCATCCATAACAATGGAAAAAGGGACATTGGTAAGTTGGATGCCAAATCAGATGAAGGCATCTTCATGGGGTACTCTTCTAAACCCAAAGGTTATAGAGTTTTCAATAAACGTTCCTTATTGATTGAACAATCAGTACATGTTATTTTTGATGAATCTAACCCTTCCTTGAAAAAGGAAGAAATTAGTGACATTGATGATGCAGATGACTTGTCCGAAAAATTAAAGAATACTTCAATTAAGGACAAAGAGGATCCAACTCTGGAAGAACTGCAGCAAACAGAAATCCAACATGAAGATCTTCCAAAGGAATGGAGATATCAGAAAGATCACCCTCCTGAAAACATCATTGGTGATCCATCTGTAGGGGTAAGAACTAGAGGTAATGTAATTCCATGCGACTATTTAGCATTTGTTTCTCAAGTAGAGCCTAAGACAGTCAATGAAGCTTTATCTGATGAATCTTGGATATTAGCCATGCAAGATGAACTAAATCAGTTCAAGAGAAACCAAGTATGGTCACTTGTTCCTAGACCATCCAATCATTCAGTCATTGGCACCAAGTGGGTGTTCAGAAATAAACTGGATGAGTCTGGAATAATCTTAAGGAACAAAGCCAGATTGGTGGCTCAAGGCTACTCCCAAGAGGAAGGCATAGATTTCGATGAAACTTATGCACCTGTAGCTAGACTTGAGGCCATTAGGATTTTACTTGCTTATGCATCTGCACTTGATTTAAAACTTTTTCAAATGGATGTCAAATCAGCCTTTTTAAATGGTTTCATCAAGGAGGAAGTTTATGTTGAACAACCTCCAGGTTTTGACGACACTGAATTTCCAAATCATGTATTTAAACTACATAAGGCTTTATATGGCTTAAAGCAAGCTCCTAGAGCCTGGTATGAAAGGCTCAGTACTTTCTTATTAAATCATGGTTTCACTAGAGGTAAAGTAGATAGTACATTATTTATAAAATCTAAGGTAAACATATACTTCTTGTACAAATCTATGTAGATGATATTATCTTTGGATCTACTGATGAATCTCTTTGCAAGTACTTTGAAAAGCTTATGCAGGGAGAATTCGAAATGAGCTTGATGGGGGAGTTAAGCTACTTCCTTGGATTGCAAATCAAGCAAGGGAAGGATGGCACTCATATCTGTCAAGCAAAGTACACCAAAGAGCTGTTGAAGAAATTTGGATTTGAAGATGCAAAGCCATTATCAACTCCAATGAGCACATCAACCAGAATGGACAGTGATCCAAAAGGTAAAAGGGTAGATCAAAAGAATTATCGAGGTATGATAGGATCATTACTTTACTTAACTGCCAGTAGACCAGACATTTTGTTCAGTGTATGCATGTGTGCTAGATATCAGGCAGACCCTAGAGAGTCTCACTTAATTTCTGTAAAAAGAATATTTAGATATTTAGCTAGAACTCATGACTTAGGTCTCTGGTATCCTAGATCTTGTGAGATAAATCTAATAGGATATTCAGATGCTGATTATGCTGGTTGCAAAGTAGATAGAAAGAGCACCAGTGGATGTTGTCAGTTTCTTGCAGGATGCCTAATATCATGGACATCCAAGAAACAAAATTCAGTAGCTCTATCAACAGCTGAGGCGGAATATGTTGCTGCTGGAAGTTGCTGTACACAACTTCTTTGGATAAAGCAACAACTTGAAGATTTCGGCATTCACATCAAATCAATTCCTCTATTGTGTGATAATACAAGTGCCATCAACCTCACCAAAAATCCAGTTCAACACTCAAGGACGAAGCACATTGAGGTAAGATATCATTTTATTCGAGACCATGTAGCTAGTGGTAATTTAGAAATTTCGTTTATAGATACAAATGGTCAATTGGCAGATATCTTCACAAAAGCCCTACCTGAAGAGAGATTTACATCTCTTAGAAGGGAACTAGGGATGTGCAATTTGTGAAAGAATTTCTGTGATTTTATTGACATATAAATTTTTCAGATTAAATGAAAGTTCTCTCTCCGTTAAAGTTAAGCAAAACTCAGTTATCTATATGCTTTGACCGCTTCTGTGTGGAAAGTTGTTTGACTTGTCAAATCTTTTTGTCGCTTTCTATCTTTACCGCCTTTGGCGCTCCTCCGTTCATTAAAGTAATATTATTTTATCCAAATCGCTTTGAGATCGATTCGTCTTCTACCTTTACCCTTTTTATCCTCTATCTGTTCACCCAAAGCCGATGCCCTAACGATTTTGGGATCGACTCTCTGCAACTTTCGAAGCCTTCTTCTCTTCCCGCGAAGAATTCCTTCGAGAACTTCCGTCCCTTCCATCATCCTCCCTTCCAGAATCTTTTCTTCTCTGCACCCATGGCCGCTCCGTTGATCTCCGGAAGTGTTGGGGGCTACAGTGCTGAGTATTTATCCCCAAGGGAGCAAGAAAGATTTACGTTTGTGAAGACGAAGATTTGCGGAAATAAGGCAGTGGATGTTCAGAATCTTGAGAAGAATGGCATGGCCAGGCTAGTTGATACTCTAAGAAGATTGCAGTGGATGGATGTGGTCACCTTCAGTGAGGTAAGCTACCCGGACTTGGTAAAAGCATTCTACATTTGTCTGAAGTCAGAAGCAGATGGGTCCCTTGTTTCCTCTGTCAAGGGCATCCAAATCAGAATAACCCATGAGCTTTTGCGTGATTTGTTTGGAGTGAAGACCTCTGGATTTAGTGGCATTCACTCTGTGAATGATGAAGTCAAAGGTCTCGGGATTATCGGTCCAGGATTTAAGTTAAAGGATGGGAAGCTTGATATTAATCAGATGTCCGCATTCAATAGATTGCTTCACTTTATAGTCTGCCAAATCTTAGTACCTCGTAGTGCTACCTTTTCTTCATGTACTAGGGCAGATTCGGACATAATGTTCTGGGCAATCCAGAACAAAGAGATAAACCTGGCCGCAGTGATGATTGAGCGAATGATGTTTGCACATGCTCAGTTATGGGAAACAAAGAGCAAGTTGAATGTTTCCCTTCCGTATGCTCATCTACTGACCAAGATTTTCAAGCACTTTGGAGTAGATTTGTCAGGTGCAGTAGCTGAAAAGATGGGCCAGTCTATAAGGTCCAGAAATCTGAAGAAAAGTGGATTCTCAGTGGTAGATGGAATGTGGTCAAAGACTTCTGTGGCTGAGGGAGAGGCAATCATTGCAGATCCAGCAGAGCAAGCAGCAGCAGATCCAGCAGAGCAAGAACCAGTAGAGTCAGCTGTGGGATGCCTATCCGAAGCTCAATTGGAAGAGGGTGCAGCTGGTGTGGCAGATTCCTTGCCCACCACCTTAGTCGCCTCTATTTTAAGAGAGTATTGGATTCCATTCCCTCCATCTCAGTCTCTTCTAAGGCAGGTGGACCTGATGAAGAAGTTATGGCAGCAGGCCATACTGAAGTTCAGTCTGAATCGGTTGCAGATGTTGAGGTACAAGCAGGTACTCAACAAGATGTGGTCATGGAAGAAGCTCCTGCTCAGGGGGAGCAAGAAAGTATTGAAGTCCCTGCTCCCATTCAGGGGGAGCAAGCTGAGATTGAAAAGTCAGCGAATGAAGCTTTTCCTGAGAAAGCTGCACCTACTCAGGAAATTCCTGCTCCAGCCTTGGTTGATGTTAGTGAAGGCCCAAGTTCAACTATAAATCTTGAGGAGCCTGTCACTCATCAAGGTAAGCGGAAGAGAATTGTTCACAGACGGTCAAGGAAGGGCCCTAGAAAAGTGAACTTGAAGCCTGTTATGGCTATGTTAAAGGCCCAAGGAGTGATCTTGGCATCAGTCCAGTCCAGTATTCAAGGCATTGTTTCTAATCAAGCTTCAACTTCCTCAGACGTATCTTCAATAAGAAATGCAATGAGGTATTTCAATAAAGAGATGTCTGATATGAAAATTTGCTGGCTAATCTTTCAAGGTCTAGTGGTGTCCCTCCTGCACCCACTCAGAGCAGTCCAGCTGAAGTTCCCAGGCCACCAGGGCCTCCAGCAGAAGTCTCTCAGCCAGCAGGGTCACCAGTTCAAGGGTCAGGGCCATCAGGGCCATCAGTCGTGAGGTTACCCGGACCAGTGGCAGCCTCAGGGTCTTCAGGACCCTCTCCAGCAGTCAGAGAAAGTCAGGCCAAAGGGAAAGAGCCAGTGTCAGTCTCCAAGGCCCCTGATACTTCATCTCTTGCCACTCCAACCCTCTCCACACCTTCATCTCCACTACTGCACCTCCTGCTCCACCAACCATAAAACATCCCATGCCTCGCACCCAACCTCCTCATCCTCTACTTCATCTCAACCCTCCTTCTCACCTACTCCAGCTCACATCTCAGCTCCATCCTCATTAACTCCTCAACCTTCACCTATTAAAATTCAAACATCTCATCTTCAACCAACCTCTTCCTTTAATCCTAAACATTTTTTCTATCCTCCTACTCCTCCTAATTCTGTTATCTTTCCTCCAGTTAAACCTCTGCCTCTTGGTGTCTTTGACACCAATGTTCCAGACAATTTTGAAAGAACACCCTCCTCACCATTCTTTCCACAGCCTCTCACATTCACAGGACTGACCTCCCAGTCCTGCCTTGAAAAAGAGAAAAACCTCCTCATCTCTAAGCACTCCTTCTGTTCCTCTATACCCTCCTTTATGGTACTCTCTTACCCTTGATCCTAAGAGAAGACCTATCTACAAAGAATACCTCCAGAAATGCATTCTTTCTACCATTTATGGTATTCCTTTTCTCAACCTATCCGAACACCTGGACATTGTTCTTCCTTTTACTCAGATATCTCAAGCTTTCAAATCCAAAATCTTGAGGGCACTGAGTTCAAGACTGAAGATCAGTGGGCAGCTATCAAAGGAAATAAGGCTCAGTATTCAAAATACCTGACTGCAAGGGCCGAATCCCTCACTCTCAGAGATCACCCACTCACCTTCTCTGAGTGGTTTATCATCCAGCACAAGAACTCTTGGGGATCCTTCATTTTGAAAGAAATTCGCGTTGCCAGAGCCTTTCAGCTGTACAGTGACTTCTGTTACTTGAACAAAATACCAGAAGTTCAGTTTTGCCAGTTCCATTCGCAGATTACTGTGCTGAAATCAGAAACCCCTCTCAACCTTCCTCTTAAAGTAGACTTTGTCTCTTTCAAGGTTGATTTTCCAGTTCTTCTGCCGAAGCTGCACTCTTTGGTTTGATTCAGATGCTGGGTCTCATGCTCTAGATATGTTTGCAAGACAGTTGGGCAGGATGTCAGCCAAGCAGGGCAGATCTCCTTCCTTTTTGCGGTTCATCTTCAGAGAATATCACTCTGGCCGCATGTCTTCTCAGACCTTAGCTCCACTCATTTCTGAGTGTGAAAGACTCACCTCATCAGAATGGACGCTTCTCTATCAGGCCTCTTATCAGCAATTGGAAGCCATCAATCAAGATCTTGTTAGTCAGAGGAAGCCTGCTCTTTCTGCAGAAGCTTTTATGGATCTAAACTCCATCGCACCCATACCAGAGATCTATGCTGTATGGGCATCTAGATATTCTGCTTTCTATGCCTTAAAGCAGGATTTGTTAAATCAACAAATTCACTATCCAATTTCCTTGGACAGATTTCTCCATAGGGCCAGTTTTGGTAAGAGTACTTACTTCAGATTCATTTTGGACAAAACTCAGTATGGAGAATTCTTAGAGCAGCAAAGGCAACTCTACATTCAGAGGAACATCCCTTCCATGGGACCCTCCTTCTCAGTTGCCTCTGGCGTTTTTCTGCAAATTTTTGAGGATCTTGAGATCAAGGCATGGGCTGTTGTCTCACAGCATGCCTCCTTGTTATCTCCTCTGTATTATCTTTCTCCATCCTAATATAAATCTTTCTCTCTTCTTTGTCTCACCGCTTATCTTTTTGCTTAATGACAAAATGGGGGAGACAACTAACGCAAATCTGAAAAACATTTCATTTTTTGTATGACGTTTAGTATATTTTGTCATCATCAAAAAGGGGGAGATTGATGACCAAACTGTCCCCATAATAAATATTTCCATTTATTTATATATTAATTTTGATGATTAACAAAATAACACTAATGGATTACTTGAGCCTTAAGTACAGGAAATAAAAGAAAAATGAAAGTTCAAGACAATCTGGTAAGTCTCATCAATTCTATCCAAGTCTTTGTATCGACTTCTTTGATAAGCAGAACGATTTCCTCTTTGACCGAAAACTCAAAACAAATCGATATCGTAACGATTTCTTTAGACCTCGTAACGATTTCTTCAGAACTCGTAACGATTTCTTCAGAACTCGCAACGACTCTCTAGCCGTAACGATTTCTTTAGACCTCGTAACGATTTCTTCAGAACTCGCAACGACTCTCTAGCCGTAACGATTTCTTTAGACCTCGTAACGATTTCTTCAGAACTCGCAACGACTCTCTAGCCGTAACGATTTCTTTAGACCTCGTAACGATTTCTTCAGAACTCACAACGACTCTCTAGCCGTAACGATTTCTTTAGACCTCGTAACGATTTCTTTAGAATTCGCAACGACTCTATAGTCATAACGATTTCTTTAAGACTTCATAACGATTTCTTTGGAGTTCATAACGATTTCTTCACTGATCATAACACCGTGCTTTGTATAACGATTTCATATAACGATTTCATTATAACTTGACAGTCATAACGATTTCGTGTAACGATTTCCTTACAACTCGATAGTCATAACGATTTCTTGTA
This sequence comes from Colocasia esculenta, assembly GCA_014218235.1. Lineage (NCBI taxonomy): Eukaryota > Viridiplantae > Streptophyta > Magnoliopsida > Alismatales > Araceae > Colocasia > Colocasia esculenta. The sequence goes on along the minus strand of CM024755.1, from coordinate 97,526,500 downwards.
ACGATTTCCTCAGAACTCACAACGACCTGCTTGTTGTAACGACTTCATAAGTTATCACATCGACTTCCTTGCAGTTCATAACAACTTGCTATAATTCATAACGATTTCATAAGTCAGCAAGATTCTTTTTATCGAATTTCTTGATGCATCAGTATAATGCTTTTTAAATAGCGTTGAAAAGTCAAAGTCATATCTTGTCCGTTGACTGCTATGCATTAAATGCTCTCCGATCGTATCTCCCATGCATGCAGACAATATCTTCCATTTCTATGCTACTCTGTCTACGTACTTTTTTAGACAGAAAGGAGCTTTGCTATATACTGCAATATCTGTTCCATCTCAACTAACAATAGACAGCAGTCCTAGCTGTCTTCTATTTATTGATGATATGCTTACAGATATCTGACAAGACTCATCTGGACAACGTTGGACACAAGATACAGAGTTCTATGACATCTCTTTGGCGTGTACACAAGGATAAAAGACTGACGATCAGAAGCTTCCTCAGTGACCAGTCTAACGTACACAAGGATAAGAGACAACGGACACTTCAACGTTCGAATTTGAATTAGCAGTTTAAATAGAAGACTCAAGACGGAAAGAAAGAAAAAAACGCTTGATTTTAGAAGAAGAAAGAAATCTATCCTCAGAATCTTTAGAACTTTGAAGAAGAGCGAAGCCTCCACTCCAAACCTCGTTCTAAGCTCTTAGCTCTCTGTGCTCAGAAGGAATCTTTGCATTTGCAGAGCCTGTGTGGTCCTTGGAGAGAAAAACCTTGTTAAATCTCTTTCTCTCTCGGGGCTTAGGAGCTTCAGTGTGTAGCTGATCAAGCTAGAGTCTGAAGCCTGTTTTCACACCCCTTTTCTTATTAGGTTGTGTTCCCTTCTGGACGAAGGAAGACCTGGTGGTATCCAGGGTGGTTGTTGTTCCCTTCAGACTGAAGGAAGACCAGTTGAGGCTGGGTGTAAGGATCCTTAAGGGGGATTGTACCCTTGTAGTAAAATCCTGAGGTATTGCTCAGGGACTGGACGTAGGTCTCCTGTGGAGAGGAGTTCCGAACCAGGATAAAAATCCTTGTGTCTTGTGGATGTGTTTTGTGTGATTGTTGTCTTATTTACTCTAACTCTAACCTTGTTATTAAGTTGTGCAATCCTTTCAGTAAACAGGTTTTAATCAGAGATCGAAGTTTTAATAACCCATTCACCCCCCCCTCTGGGCTAGCTAGCTGGGCAACAATTGATAGTAAAGAAAATGTTTAGTATTAATAATCAGATGAAGAAGAAGAATGTGGTAGATTATAGAATATTGATAATTAAATGATTTAAGAAATTGTGAAATTTGATATCATATAATTGAGTAAAGCTTGAATAAAGATAAAAATAAAATTTTGGATATGTGTAGTAATGAAAATGGAAGATGTGAAAAGATATGAATTAGGTTTGTTAAATCAGATAGAGAATATTGTTTGAAGTAAAGAAAATATATAAAGGGGAAAGTATATCAATAGAAATATGTCAAGATTCAGAATTCAGTATGGCTCCGATATAGCAGAAGATAGAGTATGAGTTGAGTCAATTAAGTGATATTGATATATGATAAGAGAAATGTAAAGTTAGTTGGAGAGTATGATTTAAAGCAAGATAAGTTATTGATGGATTAAGGGAAATCCGAAATTCATGAAATATTTGATGAAAGATTTAGTATGATCAGAGTAGCACAGCGGAAGCGTGAAAGAGGTTATCTGAAGTTTAAGTAATTAAAAGAAAGTTTAAGGTTTGTGCGCAATTGAGCAAAGTAATAATTAATGGTGATAAGTAAATAGTGGAATAGCATCAGGAAATTTGAAAATTTAAGAATGTAAAGTGAAAAGAATTTAAGCAAGAAAGCAGCCCAGAAAGAAATGTTGCAAACATAACCAAGAAAATGTGGAAATAGATCGAGCCCGAGCAGATAAAGCGCTATTGGCCAGGCAGAATTGCCCAGAAAATGTGGAAGTAGGTTCAGTCCAAGGAGATAAAGCGCTAATAGGAGAGTACAATCGCCTGCAGTTGAAAGGTAAGAAATAGCGGAATGGATTTAGAGAATAAAGTAGTTATGGAATAAATTTAAAAGAAAGGGAAGGCAGAGTAAGTATGGAAATAAGTAGATGGTTTGAAAGGGAGATGCAGAGGAGGCTCTGAATATGGCTTTGTTTCTTTTTACGTGATAGTGTGATTTATTGTCGCTCATTTTGAATGTCGAGGATGACATTCCTTTTTAGGTGATAGTAATGTAACGTAACATAACGCATTTTTTAGATCTTTGTGGATCGTTGTTTAGTGGTTGTTCGAATCTCCGTTTACTGGCTTTGGCGTGGAGCTCATGGCCAATGTGGGGTCATTGGGCCTTGGTTGAGGTTTCCGCGCGTTGTGTGGGGATTAGTGGGCCGGCAGGTTGGACTCATACTGTCCGTTGGTTCACTGGATGTGAACGCGATGGAGGTGCAGGTCGCATTCTGAACGCGACGGCAATGAGGGTCACGTTCTGGTTATCGTTGCTGGGGTCGACGTCTGCATGTGCGCCGCATGTCGTGCACAAGGAGGAGCCTGCTGACGTCGGCAATGGGAAGGCGACACCCTAGTCCTTCGCGATCTTGTCGCGACAGGGAGGTACGTCGCGATCCCAACCACTATGCGGTTTTTAAGAAGGTTGTCCGAACAGAGCTTTCACAAGCTCTGCTCGACCGGGAGAGGAGCTGACGCGGGTTCTTCAGGCGGTTCGGCATTTCGGCGAGGTTCTCATCGCGCTCTCGACACGAGGACGTCGTATGGAGCGGGGGAGAGGTCGTGCCATAGCCGGTTTGCACGTTCTTCGCGAAGGTATAGGGAGATTCCACCATGTTTGATTGCGTGGATTGTGTGTTAACTTGTCTACCGCTTTAAGAACAGTAGATACCATGTCTAGGAGGTGAAATGAGCATGAAAACCGGGTTGAAACGGGGTTTAGGGTGGTTTGCATGGAAAATCCAGAGATGGTTCCCAGATTAGGGTTTTTCGCCTGAGAAGGCAACGGACCTGGCTGTCACGACCAGGTCGCGACAGGTCAACCCGTCGTGACAGGGTTTTTGATCGTGATATGTCGTGGCGTCGCGATCAGAAGGCGGCCTTGTTCTCTGTCGTGATCACAGTCGAGAGTTCTGCTTTGCATGCTTTTTGTGTTTTGGTTATCTGATTATCGTTTAATTATTGTGCATGGCAATGCTAATGATGCATTGGTACTTGTAGCGCTCAGTGAGTGTGGTTAGCGTGTCGTTTGTATGTGGTTTACGTGATAAGGGTGGTGCTCACGAAGTGAGCATGCTTTTACGTGACGTTTACACGGTTTAAGTGTCGTGCATGATTATGCATGGCTAGTGGTTGATATTGTGATTATTGTATTATAACTGGTATAGCTAGTATGAGGGGATCGGGCAGTGAAGGTTCACATATGAATCTAGCCCTAGTCTATTGTTGTCTTTTAAAGAATATTATAATGATATACGTGTTAAGTAATGTGTATTGCCATAGAGGTCACAGAGTGACCAATGACAGGCAAGGTTGTGTTGTACTGTTGTGATATACGTGTGTACTAGTGTGAGATAGTTTGGAGGTCACATGGTGACTGATGATAGGCCAGATTATGAATGGCTACTGTGGTTTGTAATAAAGGACATGTAAGTAAGTATATATGTCGTGGTTTGTGCATTGCCGAGTGTGGTGGTCCGGCGCCTATTCCGGAATACCTCTTCAGTTGGATGCCCCAGGTTTTGTGTGAGCCAGGCACCTGTGTGTGCTCAGAGCTTGTCCCGGTATAGTGGTACCATTGAGGTCTTGTCATCTTCCTGGACACCCTCACTCTTGTGTTTGAGTAGTACGTCTGGATGAGGGAAAGACGACAGTGGGACAGTGACTTGAGAGAGTTTGTGTTTAGTCACTGATAGCGCGCTCGTAGTTGGGGGTACGGACACCAGTAGACGTCGCTGGACCCCAACTAGTCCTGTTTCCAGTGCCTCACTTTAGAGAGTTCAGGTCAGAGTCTCTAAAGGTGCCAGGCATGGGCCTGTAGGGTGTATGACCTGCAGGTTGTGGTGGTTTGGTTGGTCTCCACAGTTCTTTGGCTTTACTTATGTTGTGGAGCGGCAGTTGGACCTTATGTCCGTGACTGCGAGACTGAGAGGTAGTTCTTGTGTTATGTTGTCCAGGTTGGATAATGGCGTCATGAACCAGTAGTCTGTCCCGTGTGGTGGCGTCGTGCTTTTCTATTGGTTGTAGCGTGTATTGGTTGTGGTTTTACCTTTCGAGGTGTGCCATGGTGTTGGCACAGTTGATGTTGTGGTTGGTGAGCAGAGACTCACTGGTTGTGGTTTGATTGGTTGGGGTGTGCTCTGGTGGTGGGACAGTTGTTTTTGTGTTTCAGTGGTGGTACCTCGTGGTGGTAGGTACCTGTACCTTTTGTGGGTACTGGTTTCTCGTAGTACGCTGAGTACTAGCCTTTTCAGATGGTGAAGTGGAAGTCTTGCGGTGAGACCTTCCACTTGTTGTGTTTTACCCTTCCTTGGGTAAGTTTCTGAATATGGTTTAGTGTGCGGGGGATTGGCATCATGGTAGCTAGTCCTGTTACTTGAATGTGACATTCGATACACCGTGGCTTAAGGGTATAAAGGATTAGCTCTTGGTTAGCAGTCCTGTTACCCATGTGTTGGAGGCTTGCTAGTGAAGCTAGTAGTTTAGGCAATGCATTGCCTGTGTGGCTTACAGCTTAGGCGACGGTGGTTTGATTGTGAGGCTTGTGACCTAGGCATTTTAGTTATTGGGCAGACTAGTGGTGTGGTGCTAGTTCTGCTGTCTCTTCTTCTTTCCGGGACTGGTGTTAATTGATATGTGTAAGCATGATATGATTTGGCTACCGGTGTTGCTAGTGAGACCCATTGGGGTTGAGGACCTTCCGTGTTGTGTGTGGTTTTGGGTGGTCCCCTACTGCGCCAGTGACTTATTGAGGCTCACTCCCTTATAGTTCTTTTTAGGGATTATCGTTGGTGTGGCTTGCGGAGGTGTCATGACAAACATGTACCACCAGCAGTAGTGTTAGTAGAGTTGTGTGAGCTTGTGCTCCCTCGGGGTATGCCCCAGGTAGTTGTACTCTTCTTAATTTGGACATGTAATAATGTAATGGGACAGTTGTGAATTGTGATACGCAGATATGAACACATGTTCTTTCTTGTGTCTCTTACTATTGTGGTTTGTCTTTTATATTCTTTCTGAACACGTGTACGAGCTATCCCTTGTGAGACTTCGGTCTGTTCGCGGGAGACGGATCTGGATATGGACCCTTATTGGGTATAGATATCTAGGGTTGTTACAATTTTTGTCAAAATTAGCATTCATCTTGAGCTATACATTTATAGAAAAATCAGTTGTGCTTCATGCTGAAAATTTTAATGATATTACTAATCATGACAAAACTAAAATTATTACATATGTCGGTCAAGATATAACAGAACTATTGACGTGCTTATCTTTCAAACTTGTCATATACAAAAGTTGACATATGCTTTGAAGAATCCTAATTTGAATATAACCATTTGAAAAGCATCATGTCTCTATTATTTTATTTGAGCAAAAATCTATCTATTAGAATCATGCCATGAAGCCATGCAAAGATTGGGTGTTGGGTAGACAATGCAGAAACCATATCTCATTGGCTCAAGGCTAGGATATCTAAAATATTTTTATTACATGTCATATATCTTAGAAACTAATGATATGCAAAGGAGATAACATCTTTGTCAGAAAATCTCTTTTTACATGGCTAATTACATGTGTATTAGGATAAGAAAGAGAAAACTCCAAGCTATATGTGACAATATTATTTGAAATCTTTCAAACTCTTCCAAGACCCAAGAAGGCTCAACGACCTTAATCAATCACACCGATCTGAAGATTAGCTTGGAGAAGTTGAAGATCAACAAATGATAAAGCTCTAATCAGAAAGAAGATTAAATTTGAAGACAATAAGCTATGACGCCAATCATTGTTAATGGAGATTAGTTTGGAGAAGCTAAAAACTAGGAAATCACAATGCTCTAATAAGACAGAAGATTAAATGAAAACTGAGTTATGTCTATGCTCCAACAATGTGGCTATAGGCCCCTAAAATGTGGGTAAAGGCCTTTACCTACAAATGTCTCTATGGTGGGTGTGCATGGGTAATTGGGGCGTGACTAAATGATCTTTTGATGAATTAAAAATAGAGTATGTATAAACCCGCCTTATAACTATGTTATTTTCCTATTGGTAAAGATCGGTCAAACCCTCAATGATAACCACCTTCACCCACAAATAGTTGAACATTCACTTACGATTATAACCATATGTATATTATAGACATTTTTAATATACCTTTTTGAGAAACTATAAGTCATTCACACATGTGTAGTACCTATAGTTGATCTTAACTATAGGTACAACATACCCCTATCATGTTTCATAACCATAGGTAAGATGCACACCTTTAGTTTTTACATATCGTAGGTAAGATGTATATCTATACTTTTTATAAATTGTACGTCATTGTATATATTGTATATATATAATAACATCATGTGTCATATATGCATCCACATACACATGACCAAAATAGAATTCACATCCATATGTACACTCATCCACATCCATATAAGAAAAATAGAATTCACATCCACATGTATCCATTCTCACATCGCATGTCCACTGTCACATCTGTTGTGCAATTGTTTTTACAAACACATTATTTATTGTTTTGAATATGACAAAATCATCTCTTTATAAAAAAGCACTATTCATAAATGCAAACAAACTCATTTGATTACACATAATAACACTTTCTTTAAGATTGTATTTCATATGTTTGATAAAGGCATGTGTATACTATATGACTAACTATAGACAGAAGGTGTCGACACATGAATGTATACATGTCGACACTTGCATGTCCATCTACAATAAAATTTTGTTAAGTCCACTAGTATATCTTGTGTGACTCCAACTCCTGAGAAGTCGAAGTGAAACATCAACTTGTGAACATATGTCCACAGTTGAAGTCCAACTTCGACTCTTGAGAAGTCGAAGTGAGACATCAACTTGTGAACAAATGTCCACAATCGAAGTCCAACTCCGACTTCTGTGAAGTCGAAGTATGACATTGACTTGTGACCAATAGTCAATAGTCGAAGTGCCACTCTGCCTTATGTCCAGTTGAAGTCTCAACACTTGTACTGTAAGGCCCTCAATTTCTGTGCATTTTATAACTGATTTGATGCTTTGTTGTTCTGCCCAAAATTTCTTCTTAACGTCAACATTCATTGACATTAAGGGCTAGTTGACGGCAACACTTGTGTTGTTTATCTTGTGGCCAGAAGAAATAGACATCAACATCGATTGACTCCTATCTCTGGTTGATGGTAGCTATGTGGCCGTTTACTTCTCCGGCTGTGTTTGGAATTCCAGATCTAAAATTGTCACGTTTTCTCCAGAGTCTGATTGGGAAACTTCTTCCCAACGGTCAGGACTCTTATGACCTAGGATTCCCATGACTCTATTGCCTATTTAACCAAGAAATCTCGGCTAGGAGAGGACTTTGGTTAAGAAGAGAGGTTTTCTAGGTTTCGGAAAGAGAATGAGAGAACTTGTGAGGGTTGATCCGGTGATTTGGAGGATTCACCGATGATCTTCTATGAAAGGGGAGACTCTACTGGAGGTGGAGGAGCTCTCCTAATGCCGGGGGATCAACTGTGCAAGGGTGGAAGTCGAATGAAGGCGGGGAACATCACCTCTTTGGTTTGGCCGAGGAGGGCTTCATCGCCAAAATTCGATCTTCAGAGGTCTTTAGAGAGGCAAGTAACTTAGGGGTTTCATCCCTAGACCTATCACATAGAGTTTAGGTATTTTTCTGGATTTTTAATTCGTGTCCTGGACCCCAAAATTCCTCGTTTTCTATGTTCGGTCTGCACTTTCTGCAGACATGAGGTTGATGGCAACCTTATTGCCGCCAAGTTCCTGAGTTAACGACAATCGATTATGCCGTTAACCCACCCTGATGGCAAGGCCGTTACCATCAAGTTCATCTGGTTTGATAGAACAGTGGATTCAATCTTTGTGGTGTGATTTTTCGGGGATTTGTGGATGTTTGCATATGGTATAAACATTTTGATTAGTCAAGTATGTTTATTAGGTCAAACCATGAATTCCTGTTAAATTTCTGATCATAATTACGAATTATAGAATTTCGGTAATGGGAAATTATGCATGTTTTGATAAATCTAAATTCAGGATAAATAGATATGACATATGAAATTGTTACAAGAAATTTCCACGAACATAAGGTTACTGTATACATGTTTAAAACTGTTAGATCCGACTGTTCACTGTTATCATGTCTAATTGAATTATCTTATTAAATTGCATGACATCTCTGTTAAATGTTAAAAATAGATATACTATCATAAAAATTCATAAAAATTAACCATATGATATATTCCATGCGTAGAGTTTATAGTTAAAATTTGAATCTGTTCTGACATGTGTAAGTACTGTTTGCAATTATAAAGGCATAAAAAGGGCATATTAAGCATGATTAGTCAAGAAACGGTATTTGCTGTGAATAGTATCATGTTTAAGTACTGTTAAGCATATTTTCCTACTTTTAGACAGCCATGATAAGTTCTGTAACCTGAAAGATATGTGTTTGCATTATAAGCATGTGAATGGATCATTAAGAGCATGTGATTAAGTGAAATTTGTGGCGAAATTGACACTACTACCATAGAAGGATGTGGAGCCGTACTGTAGAAATGTCTCTATGGGAAGGTTCAATGTGTATGTGATGTCCTGTGGGCATCAGGATGAAATCCTGGAGGTGGACAAGTACCACTGGTTAGGGTGGAGAGGGCTTCTCTCAGTTCTGCGCAATTACCAAGATTCGTCACTATAATGCCTAGGTGACGCGTATGTGTTATGTGATATGTGTGTCCTTCTTTATGGTGGTTCGGACTATGTGTTACGACAAAATAATGTGTAAAGATGTGAACTATGTGTGAATGTGCCAAGTGATCATGTGGAAGTGATGTGCTAATGTGTTACAATATGAAATGATGTGAAACCATGTGATCATGTTATATTTATGTTAAAACAGCAAGAAAAATGTGTGATTATGTGAAATAAAAGCATGTGAAAAGTGATAGATATCATGCTAGGTTTGCAAGTAACCATGTGTTTAATTCCATGATCAAGTTGTTTGGAAATATATTATGAACGAGTTGCAATTGATAACATGATTCAAGCTAAAGACCATGTGTAGATAACATGTTATAGGTTATTCATTTGTACTTGTTTTTTATGACATGAACCATGTGGTAAAATTACTCTTTTGTTAATTTGAGTAACATGAATGTGGTATGTGTAAGGATGTGCCAATAGGTTACTTGCTGAGTCTTTGTAAGGACTCATCCTTGCTTTAACATACAGGTGAGACAGGTGTTCCTGTGATTGAGGAGGACATTGTGAGAAGCGACTCTGAGAGAGAGGAGTAGTGGAGCTATTGGGGGACTGTCTTATAGATTGTACTTTTCATTTACTAGTATGTGGACAATAATGTTATGTTATAGACTTGTTTAATTATGGATTTTGTTTATTTTCATTGCTATTATATAGACTGTGGAATGTGTGTAATGATGATGGAATAAGAATCTCTTTCATTCCGTTGTACTTTCCTTTGTTATTTATGTACATCTCTACCTACTGCGTTGTGTTGGGTACATGTCCTACTGTGACGACGCACTTTACATCGACGTGGATTGGTATAATCGTATCGGTATAAAGAGGGTCGTTACATGTACATAATCACATATTTACATATCTATTGATACAGTTTCATTGCAATTGACTTTGTGTAAACTTCTGTACATTAACTATTAATTAGTGTTAACACTTTTGGTCAGTAAACTTTAGAGTAATTACTACACCTAATCAAATGCTCTTAAATGTATCTTTTCAATTGCACAAAATAAATTTTACTCTGACTCTTGTAAAGCTTCTAAAGTCGAAGTACATTCACTTGCGCTTTATAAACTCCAGTCTGTACCATGCACATCTTGTACTTTATGTTCTATGCATTTCAATTTATTATTTGTTAATGAGAGCATACCTAGAGTATTGTATGTTAGAATGTTCCTTCATAGCTGTCTAATTTGCAAGATATATACCAGACTGACAGGTTTCTAGTTTTTAAGGAAAGACTTTTTTGCAGACACACTGCAAACCGAATAGGTGTCCATTCCTCCTTAAAAGCTCACCTACTCTTGCATGCTTTAAGAGACAGCACTTTTCTTTGGAATAGAAAGATATCTTTTTGGATGACTTGCTTTCTACTTCCACTATATATATATATATATACAAGTCTAACCATGGAAAAGAGAAAAGACTTTGCATAGGTATGGTGTTTGCAGGTATTTATTGCAGTTGTCTACAAGAGCATGCAGCTATCCAAATAGCCAAGTCATTGAGAAGATGAAGGATCTGAAGATGGATTTCTCAAGTTATCTCCTTCAGTCACAACGTTCATATTCAAAACAGTTATATTACAACAGACAGCTAAAGACTCTGAAGGCTATATAAGAAGTCAAAGTATGTAAGAAGATATCAATGCCATAGAGTGAAATAGAAAGACATCAATACAGATCAAGAGAGAGACTAGAGATCAAGCAGTCAAGTTCATCTGCACAAGTTCTTCACTACTTTCAAAGCCTTCAAGGAGTCTGTAGTTGGGTGGTTCAGAATCTTTAGATTATTTCATTAGTCCACCCTTGAGTCAGTATGAGATATGTGTTTTAATTCTTCTTCTCTGTAGATCTCCTTCCTTCTTTATGTGCTTGCTCATTCTCTAAGTAAGCACTCTGTCTACATTCAACCAGAGCTGTAATCGGTAGGGGGTTCATTCCTTGTTTATGCCCCTTTTGTAGAAGGGAGGGCCTACTGCAGTAGGAGGTTGTATACCCCTCTGATAAGGGAAGACTTGCTTGGGTGCAACTGTTTGTATTACCCCTCTTTGAAGGGAAGATGAAGTGCTCTTAGCAGTTAGTGGAAAATCCCAATAGGTGCTTGGGGGACTGGATGTAGAACTCATGTTGGATAGGAGATCCGAACCAAGATAAATCCTTTTTGTATTTATGTGTGATTACTTTCGTTGTTTATATTTCATTTCACATACTACACTAATTATTATTTTCCTTTCAATATATTTCAGACTTAACTTGTCTTAGCAGGAAATTCAAAAGTCCTATTCACCCCCCTCTAAGACATCATAAGCTCTATCTAGATCCAGAAAGTGGTATCAGAGCCCAGTCTTCTTAGAAGAATCAAACGATTTGAGAAGAGATGACAACAAAAATGCAAAACCTTGAAGGTCAGTCTGTGACAAGGCCACCACTCTTTGATGGTGAGGATTACCAATATTGGAAGATGTGAATGGAATGCTTCATTCGAGGCACAAACTTTGATCTGTGGAAAGTAATAGAACATGGTGATTATACTGTCCTTGCTTAAAGCTCATCTAATTGGTCATTAGCTGATAGAAGTCATATGACCCTAAACTATAAAGCTAAAAATTATTTTTGTTGTGCATTGTCAAAGAAAGAATTCAATAGAGTGTCTATATATAAATCTGCTAAAGAAATGTGGGATAAATTAAAAATAATTTATGAAGGTACAGATAAGGTAAAACAAACTAGGATTGACATTCTTGTTTCTCAATATGAAAGGTTCAAAATGTTGCCAAATGAAAACATTACTCAAATGTATAATAGATTCACTAATATAATAAATGGTTTAAGCTCATTAGGAAAGATATATAAAATGAAGAAACAGTTAGAAAAATTCTCAAATCTTTAACTCAACCATGGACTCCTAAGGTAACAGCAATAGAGGTAGCAAATGACTTAACAGAACATTCTGTAGATAAATTAATAGGATCACTCATGGCTCAAAAATAAACATGGAAAGATTTTCTGAAAGTTCTTTAAAAAAGAAATTATCTAATAGTTTGAAAGGTGTAGCTTCTTCTTCCTTCTCAACTTCTAAAGACTCCAAAGAAAATTCTGAAGGCAGAGATGATGAAGCCTTGCTATCAAGGAAACTTCAAAGAATACTTACCAAGAAGAAGAAGTTTAGTTCAAAGAGATACTTCAAGAAAGATAGGAAGAGCAAGGTACCAACATGCTATGAGTGCAAGCAGCCAGGACATCTCAGATTAGAATGTCCTAAGCTAAAAAAAAAAAAATCTAATTGAGAAGTATGAGAAAAAGAAAGGTAAGGAGAAGAAATACAACAAACAAAAGAAGAAAGTAATGACAGTTACATGGGATAATGAACAAATATCAAGCTTAGATTCTTAAAGTTCGGAATCCGAATAGGAGAAGCCAATCTAGCCCTAAAGGCAGGACTAGATCAGGTAAATTTAGAAACTTCATTTACTTCATATTCTGAATCCGATTCAGATAGCTTAGAAGATGCTTTCAATGAGTTATATGATGAATACAAGAGTGTTATAAAAGAACTGAAAATTCTCAAACTAAATTATGTTAATGAAGAAAAATCTAAAACCATCTTAAAATCTGAGAAAGAACAATTAAAAGATCAAATAGGCTATTATGTGAGGACTTAAAAGCTAAAAATAGTAACATCATGGAATTAGAAAATAAGTAAAATGAACTTAAAGATGAAGAAAAATTAAAAGAAGATAATGATTATCTAAGAGTATCCATAGATAAAATAACTAACTATAAAACGTCTCTGGTAGTAAATCTAAAAAGTGTAAGAACTGGTAAAAAGAAAGTATGGAGTAAGATATAAACCACCTATAAATGAAAAGAAAAGTATTTATCTTGAACAATATTCAATTCCTAACTTTGTAAAAGAAAAGTTAATTGGAAAACATAGAAAAGTAAATCAACATCATTACAAATAGAAAATGAAAAATAATATGAGAACGAAATCAAAGAATGCATATAATCTACATTGCTCTAATTGTATTCAGTTAGGACACACTATAAGTATATGCACTACTAGACACTTACAGTGGATTCCAAAACTAACCATCAAGGACCCAAGAAATTTTGGGTACCAAAAATCTCAACTTGAGTTTGTGTGTAGGTCACCTGAAAGCATGTAAATGGTATTTAGATAGTGGATGCTCAAGGCATATGACATGAGATGGAAGTTATTTACATGTTTCAGAAGTGAAATTGGTTAAGTAACATATGGAGATAATGGAAAGGTAAAATTATTGGATGTGGAACAATAGGAACGAAGACAAAAGATTTAATAGAGGATGTACTATGTGTTGAAGGACTAAAACACAACCTCATAAGCATCAGTCAACTGTATGACAGAGGTCACTTGGTAATATTTTAGAATTGACAAGTGCATAATTCTTAAGGATAGGAAAGTGATTTTGTAGAGTGAAGAATCTATACACACTTCAATTGGTGGAACTAAAATAAGTTAACTTATGTCTTGCAACCGCCAAAGAAGAAGAGATTGATTTGTGGCATAGAAGACTAGGCCATGCCAACACCTCAGTAATCAAGAAATTAATCAAGCATGAGCTAGTCGAAGATCTTCAAAAGATGAAATTGAAGAAATCTGGAATCTGTACAGCTTGTGCAAAAGGGAAGCAGACCAAGACATCCTTTCAGTCCAAAACAATGGTAACAACTACAAACACATTTGAACTCATTCATATGGATTTATTTAGACCTATGAAAACAACAAGTCTTGGAGAAAAATATTATGGCTATGTTATTGTTGATGATTGCTTAAGGTTCACTTGGATATCATTTTTAGAAGCCAAATCAGAAACATTATCTACTTTTCTGAAGTTTAGCAAAATAATACAAAAGAGCCAAGAGCATAAAATTATCAGTATTTGATCAGATCATGGTGGTGAATTCAAGAATGAGGACTTTGTCAGATTCTGTTAAGAAAATGGTATTGAACACAATTTCTCGCCAAACATCAATCATCTACGTCCTTTTGATTGTAAGTGATTTATTTTAAATATTGGTAAATAAAATTTAGGTAAATTAGATGTTAAAAGTGACGAAGGATTTTTGTTAGAATATGTTTCAAAACCCAGAGGATATAGGGTATTCAACAGAAAAATATTGTTAATTGAACAAACATTTCATGTCTTATTTGATGAAACTAATCCTTCTATAAAAAGAAAAGAAGAAGATATTGTTGAAGATTTGTGCAGGGATCTAGAACAAGCTTCACTAGAAGATGATGAAGAGAAAATGAAGACCATCCACTAGAAGAATTACAACAAGAGGAAGAAGCACATGTAGAACTATTAAAGAAATTGAGATATCACAAAGATCATCAAAAAAAAATATAATAGGTTATCCTCAAGATAAGGTAAGAATAAGAGGTATGCCAATTCCTTATGACTATCTTGCATTTGTTTCTCAAATTGAGACTAAGAGAGTTAATGTTGCACTAACAGATGAATCTTGGATCCTAACTATGTAAGAGAAACTTAATCAGTTCCAACGCAAACAGATTTGGACTCTTGTGCTGAGGCCTTCTGATCATCCAGTTATTGGAATCAAATGAGTTTTTAGAAACAAGATGGATGAATCAGGGTTGATTACTAGAAACAAGGTCAGATTAGTAGCTCAAGGATATTCCCAAGAGGAAGATATAGATTTTGATGAAACATATGCTCCAGTAGCTAGACTAGAGGCAATCAATTTTTTTTTAGTATATGCATATTCTTTGAATATTAATTTATATAAAATGGATGTAAAAAGTGTCTTTCTAAATGGTTTCATAAAAAAAGAAGTTTATGTTGAGCAACCACCAAGTTTTGAAGATATTAATCATCCAAATCATGCTTGTCATTTAAGGAAGGCATTGTATGGTTTGAAAGACTAAGTGCTTATCTTATATCCAATGGCTTTTCAAGAGGTAAAGTAGATAGCACTTTATTTATTAAGAAATTTTCAAAAGGGATCTTAATTGTTCAAATATATGTTCATGATGTTACTTTTGGTGCTACTAATGAGTCACTCTACAAACTCTTTGAAAATCTTATGCAAAGTGAATTTGAAATGAGCATGATGGGTGAGCATAATTATTTTCGTGGCTTACAAATCAAGTAGACCAAGGAAGGAACTCACATTTCTCAAACCAAATACATCTCAGATTTGCTCAAGAAATTTAGATTTGACAAGTGTAAGCCATTAAGAACTCCTATGAGCTTAGGAATAAAGCTACACAGTGATCCCATTAACAAAAAGGTATATCAAAAGATCTATAAAGGTATGATTGAGTCATTTCTCTATCTCACTGCTAGTAGACCAGATATAATGTTCAGTGTATGCTTGTGTGCCAGATTTCAAGTTGATCCAAAATAATCTTATTTAAATACTATTAAAAAAATTTAGATATCTTATTGATACAAGTAAACTGGATTTATGGTATCCTAGATGTTCTGAATTCAATTTACTTGGATATAGTGATGTTGACTATGCTGGATGCAAAATAGACAAAAAAAGTATCAGTGGTACTTGTCAATTACTTGTAGGTTGCTTAATTTCTTGGTCTTTCAGAAAGCAAAATTGAGTAGCACTATCCACAACCAAGTAGAGTATATTGTAGCTAGAAGTTGTTGTACTCAACTTCTGTGGATCAAACATCAACTGAAAGATTATGGTCACTCAATAAATAGAATTCCTATGCTATGTGACAATACAAGTGCTTATGCATGATGGGGCGAACGGTTGAGCATGTTAGAAAGCATGCCTAGGACTTTATTTGAGTTACTATATCCTGCTTAGCATGCTTGTATGGCCTTGTGTGGTGTAACA
This sequence comes from Colocasia esculenta, assembly GCA_014218235.1. Lineage (NCBI taxonomy): Eukaryota > Viridiplantae > Streptophyta > Magnoliopsida > Alismatales > Araceae > Colocasia > Colocasia esculenta. The sequence continues at coordinate 97,510,581 of CM024755.1, read as the reverse complement.
CCCCGACGCAGAATATCGGAGCGGGATTACAGTTATTAAATAGTACAGAGCGAGAAAATAAATACAAACCATTGCACAATGGAATGATACCCAATTAAACTCCAATTTCATTAATAATCCGACAATCTCCATTTCATTCACTAATAACTCATCATCTTCATAAACTAACTATTACATCAACGTATCAGAGCAAAAACTAGGACCCAGAGTACTTTATTCAAAATCAAACTATTACAAAATGACTAACAGACTCACCAACTCATAACTATGCTAACAGACTACTACTAGATAGCACTGGTTGCTGAAATGGTCACTCCTGAGTCTCCTCATCGGTCCCATCCTCGTGAGTGTGGTCATTATCCGACTCACCTGAAACACATTAAATAAATACGCAGGATGAGCGAATAACGCCTAGTAGGACTTAATATCTCATGAATACAAGCATGCTTTAAATAGTTAATGTTTTAATGGCAGGCTAACTAGAGAGTAAAGTCATGTAGAGCATGTCATGATAACAAGAGAACAATGGCAACTGGCACAGGGAAAATAGTACAATGAGAACGACAATAGAATGGCCATGTAACGTTATAACATGTAAATTGCACAACGGTGCACTAGTAACGATCACGCTTGCACTTGTAGAGATAGTACTTTGATTGTCATAGATTAATATAGATAGTAAACTGGCACTGGATGCATGCCGTAACACATCCTTGATCATTTTAACTCCCATGGGTACTGGCACTTTTCGGGCGCTCCTCCCAAGACCAGATCGGGCCCTATTGCGCTGGCATTAGTCATTTTTTTATCTTAGACAATCAGACGAATGGCCAAGAGAGTACCAAGAAGAGATAAGAGAGTACTAGACGAATAGACGAGAGAGTAGAGAGAATGTGAACAAATAAGAGGATATGGACATTAGATGAGATAGGGACAATTCTGTAAAACAACGTGAAATTCTGATAGTAACGGTTGCACAGCACCAGGTCGGGTGCCGACAGTCTGGTAGAAGTCACAACTGCCCCCTTAGCCGTGCCGTGTACACAGGTCAGGTGGTCCAGCGTGAACCCAAGACGAGAAGGAAACACTAAAGCCATGGATTGTACTGATCCCTAAGGTGTAACGGGTTTTGTGGTACAACTAGCTCGTTGACTAAGGACGTGCGCCAAAGCCAAGAAGACTTACGGAGGTCTTGACAAGGAGTCCCTGGCCCAGTCGAGAGTATTCCCATTGGAGAGGTGGTTTAAGTCAAGGGAAAGTGGGTAGAAAACGGGTCCGTCGTGCCTCGAGTGCTCGAAGCCGAGGGAAAACGATAACAACATTTAAAATGCGCGTATAAAGTGAAGACAATTTTATTTAATAAAATAGGGTAATTTAGTCATTTATTTTGCTAATTTACCGAATAAATTTGTATAATTTATCAGGGTCAAATGGCATTTCATAATGTTATTGTGGAAATGGAAAATTTATCAATTTAAAATTCTATTTATCATGTTGCTCTTTTCTCATGGATGCGTATTGTAAATTCAAATCCTGTCGGATGCTACACGAGCAATGGTGACGAGAGATGACCCTACAATTGCAGAGCGCGGGCGTGCCAGTCACCGAGGTGACAATAAATGGTCTGCCTCCAAGTGTCGGAGGGCTTTAGGTCTGCTGTGCGCACCGTTTGACTTCGTCAAACGAAAGTGAGTGTCAGGTCCTGGACCAAGATCCCGCCGTTGCCTGAACGCAACGATGTTAATTACATCTCTTTTAGAAAGAGAAAACCCTTGATTAATCGCCAGAATAGAAGGTCTTATGGCCTAAGTCGGGACATCCGATAAAAGACGCGAAATAAAACTACAAGATTGCAGTCAAATTTGCAAGAGATTTTTGATGTGTGTGTGTGCCATTCATCTTTTAAGGTCAATTTGCATACTTGTTCATTTATTTGTTCTTTTGTCTATTGTGCAAAAATCTTTTATTTGGTAATGCAAGAAATTCTGGCATGCTTTGATTGTCATTGTTCTTTTCATGGTTCAATCTCATTTGATCCTTATATGCTCAAACATCATCATGCACAACCCACTAGATTCGGAAAACAAAACGATTCGGCAGCTAAAACCATTCTGCGGGAGCGATTCGGCAGAGGCGAATCGGCAGGGGCGAATCGGCAGAGGTGAATCGGCAGCACTGTTCACAAGCCAAAGTGATTCGGCAGCCCTTGCCATGCACAAAACATGGGGAAAACGGAGGACTCAAAGGCCGGGTTGGAAAGAAATGGCATCCAGACCATGAAAGTGGTTCTGTTCAATTCCAGACGGGGCGTGGGAATTAAGTTATCCGGCCCTTTTGTCCGAAATGTCAAATCATGGTGATTCTGCGGCCCTATTTGTGCACAGCTCTAAAAATCCAGGAATAATCTGAGCATCCAGTTGGGCTGACAGACCATTTACTCTGCAAGGAATCCATCTATAGGCTTGAACTGGGCGTGGGTATTATTTACCCAACCCTTCATGTTCAAAACCGCAAGAAACAACGAATCGGCAGCACTTTGGGGACACGGTTCTCAAAATCCAGAAATGATCTGAGCATCCGGTCAGCCTGACGAGCTATTTAACATATGAAGAATCCATCTATGGGTCTGAACCGGGCATGGGTACTGTATACCGAACCCTTCATGTTCAAAACCGCAAGAGACAGCGAATCGGCAGCACTTTGGGGGCCCGGTTCTCAAGATCCAGAAATGATCTGAGTGTCCGGTCAGGCTGACGGGCTATTCAACATACAAGGAATCCATCCATAGGCTTGAATCGGGCATGGGTATTGTTTACCCAACCCTTCATGTTCAAAACCGCAAGAGACAGCGAATAGGCGCCACTTTGGGGCCCGGTTCTCAAAATCTAGAAATGATCTGACTGTCCGGTCAGGCTGACGGGCTATTCAACATATGAAGAATCCATCTATGGGTCTAGACCGGGCATGGGTATTGTATACCGAACCCTTCATGTTCAAAACCGCAAGAGACAGCGAATCGACAGCACTTTGGGGGCCCGGTTCTCAAAATCCAGAGATGATCTGAGTGTCCGGTCAGGCTGATGGGCTATTCATCATACAAGGAATCCATCCATGGGCTTGAACCGGGCATGGGTATTGTATACCGAACCCTTCATGTTCAAAACCGCAAGAGACAGCGAATCGACAGCACTTTGGGGGCCCGGTTCTCAAAATCCAGAAATGATCTGATCGTCCGGTCAGGCTGACGGGCTATTCAACATATGAAGAATCCATCTATAGGTCTGAACTGGGCATGGGTATTGTATACCGAACCCTTCATGTTCAAAACCGCAAGAGACAGCGAATCAGCAGCACTTTGGGGGCCCGGTTCTCAAAATCCAGAGATGATCTGAGTGTCGGTCAGGCTGACGGGCTATTCATCATATGAAGAATCCATCTATGGGTCTGAACCGGGCATGGGTATTGTATACCAAACCCTTCATGTTCAAAACCGCAAGAGACAGCGAATCGGCAGCACTTTGGGGGCCCGGTTCTCAAAATCTAGAGATGATCTGAGTGTCCGGTCAGGCTGACGGGCTATTCATCATACAAGGAATCCATCCATGGTCTTGCACCGGGCATGGGTATTGTATACCGAACCCTTCATGTTCAAAACCGCAAGAGACAGCGAATTGGCAGCACTTTGAGGGCCCGGTTCTCAAAATCCAGAAATGATCTGATCGTCCGGTCAGGCTGACGGGCTATTCAACATATGAAGAATCCATCTATGGGTCTTAACCAGGCATGGGTATTGTATACCGAACCTTTCATGTTCAAAACCGCAAGAGACAGCGAATCGGCAGCACTTTGGGGGCCCGGTTCTCAAAATCCAGAGATGATCTGAGTGTCCGGTCAGGCTGACGGGCTATTCATCATATGAAGAATCCATCTATGGGTCTGAACCGGGCATGGGTATTGTATACCGAACCCTTCATGTTAAAAACCGCAAGAGACAGCGAATCGGCAGCACTTTGGGGGCCCGGTTCTCAAAATTGAGAGATGATATGATTGTCTGGTCAGGCTGACAGACTATTCATCATACAAGGAATCCATCCATGGGCTTGAACCGGGCATGGGTATTGTATACCGAACCCTGCATGTTCAAAACCGCAAGAGACAGCGAATCAGCAACACTTTGGGGGCCCGGTTCTCAAAATCCAGAAATGATATGATCGTCCGGTCAGGCTGACGGGCTATTCAACATATGAATAATCCATCTGTGGGTCTGAACTGGGCATGGGTATTGTATACCAAACCCTTCATGTTCAAAACCGCAAGAGACAGCGAATTGGCAGCACTTTGGGGGCCCGGTTCTCACAACACGTGCAGAGTTTGGGGATCCCGTCGGAAACATATGTCATTTGGCATGTAATGTCGCCTTTCATAAACCTGAACAGGGCCCAGGTATTAACCACCTGACCCTTGGTGTTCAAGGTCTCATAGAAAAACGAATCGACCGGATTGGGACAGTGAGACAGGAGGCAGTGATATGGGGATCTGAACAGTGCCTTGGCTGCTCTTAGACCCATCAAAGGAGGCACATATATGGCCTTATATGACCCCCTTGGATTGGGCCTTCAACAATCACAGTTGATGCACAAAAATCCGGATAAAATAGCATTAGATAAAGGGACCTATTGCAGCAAATGTACCATGGCAGTGTGTAATTTCTCATAGGGTGCCCTTGTTGGGCTGAGAAATACTCAATGGCCCTCCCCAATGTCCCGTATGAGGTAATAGGGTGGTCTCATGCAAAATAAAAAAAGAAGATAAAAGAAAAAAAACACATGGTAAAGAGCAGACCTATTTACCACATATTGAGAGCATTCTGGTTCCATGTTAAAGCATAAGAAAACAGAACTGAAGCAAAAAAGAAAGGGGGAAGGGGAAGAGCACACAGACCATACAAAAAATATATGAGAACGGGAGGGAATCTTTTCACTATTGAAAATATGAGGTTACATGAGAGGAAGGGAAACATAAGACAATGGAAAGGAACACACATGGGGACTGCCGTGGCCGTCCCCCTCTTCCTCCTCTCTCTCTCTTCTCACCCTTCTTCTTTTCTTCTTTCTTTTTTGCTTCTCTTGTTCCCGGGAACCAGGTGGAGGCCAGCCCAAGAGGGGCTCCCTTGTTGCCCAAGCTTCTCTTCTCCTCTCTGCTCAGCCTTCTTGCCCAGCCCACAGCAGCCAACCGCCCTCCTTTTCCGTTGCTCTTTTCCTTTACGTAGGCAGCCACCAAGAAGCCCTCACCCTTCTGCTAGTAGCCAGCACCAAGAAGCAAGAGAGAGCCTCTCTCCCTTCTCTCTTCCAAACCTCTTACGCAACCCAGCAGGAGATGCTCTCCTCCCTTTGCTAACCGCCAACCTCCAGGAAGAAGAAAAAACCCCCCTCCTGCTCTCTTCCATAGCCAGCCAAAGGAAGCTAGCCAAGGAAGCTTCTAGCCCCCTCCCTCCTTCTCTGCGTGGCCAACAAGAAATGGGATTGGAGGAGCCTTTTTTACTTCTGCAACAACAGCTTTTTTGGTTGTGGTGGGGAGGTAAGAGGTTGCTTAGGATGACCCCCTTGCATGGGGTGGATGGGCCATTGGGTTATGGGCCTTGTGGAGTGGTCTTTTAGTGAGTTTTTAATGTGTCTATTTTCCTCCAAATGGGACTGGGCCAAGGAGGCCATGGCAGAATTTTTTGGGTGCCCACAAATGCCCCCCACCTGCGAACAATGCAAGCGAGAGACGAGTGGCGCAGTATTCGCAGGTGAAGAGCCCTAAATTAGTGGCCTCTTTCAATTGGCAAGCCCATGAGAGCTGGTGACCTTTATGGGTCAATCGTCGACCATTGGGTTATGTTGGCCTATTGTATGAGCTGATGGGGCATGTCGGCTTGATTTGTGAACTGGTAGATCCTTCTAGACTCAGTAAGTGTTGTTGCTTCCTTTCTGCTGAACCATCTTTTGACTGGTCACATTGAATGCACAACAATTTGAGTATGCAGTAGCATTGAGGTCTTAACAGGAAGACGTAGACTGCTTCCATGTCGTTGTCACCGTTTATGATAAGCAGACTACCGCTTTGGAGATCCTGTAACCCTCATCAATGCCGCTTTGCTCATAGCTAGATTAATGTGCTCTTATCTTCTTCTTTTGACTTTTGTTATGTTTAGCTGTCGACCGACTTAGTCATTCGTCGGCGTCTGCTTCATGAGGTGTCGACATATTCAATTGAAGTCCACCATGTGTCGAAACCTACTTTTCTCATCACATATGAGATAGAGCTCTCACTGGTATGAAGATAAGCTTCGACTTGCAATGGCCTGAAGGTGAGCTTCGGATGGCGCTGGCATGAAGGCGAGCTTCGACCGGCATTGGCATGGAGACAAGCCTCAACTCGGCTGGCTTTGGCATGAAGGCGAGCTTCGGCTGGCATTATCATGGAGACAATCTTCAACTGGTATGAAGAGGAGTCTCAGCTAGCACTAACATGAAGACAAGCTTTGACTGGTATGAAGGCGAGCTTCGGCTTGCATTATCATGGAGATAATCTTTGACTGGTATGAAGAGGAGTCTCAGCTAGCACTAACATGAAGACAAGCTTTGATTAGTATGAAGGCGAGCTTTGACTGTCGAGTGCTACTTCTGTCAGGATTTTCTTTCTAGAGACTTGAAGCCTGCTTGTCTTTGATAGCTATCTTTGGATTCCTTTGTTTATTTTCACATTATCGAATTGAGCGCCCTTTCGGGTTTTCACTCAACTCGATCCCCTCTTGCTTTTGCCTACGCGCCCTTTCGGGTTTTCACATAGCGGGGTACCCAATTTTTCCCATGACGCCCTTTCGGGTTTTCTCCATGACCGGGTTCTAGCTGTTTTTACCCTTATCTAGGGGAAACCCAGACAAGTCCAGCGAGGCACCTCCATTTTAAGCCTCCTTTTTTTGATTTTTTTATACATATATATATATATATATATATATATTATAAAAGAGAGGTTCATGCGTGGAATATAACTAGACCACCAATCATACCATGATGTTGGTAGATGGTGTGGGGTTATTTAGGCAGATTGCAAAATGGTAATCTAGAAAACCTATGTGCTAGCTTCAGCGGGTGTTCTAAAGGTAAGCATCTATTGGTTAGCCAAGGCAAGAAGTCAAGGTTAAGCTTTATTTGGAGTTTTGAAAAGGTAGAGGCTATCTAAACCTAGGGTCCTACTTGGCGAGAGCAAGCACATATAAGGTGAGGCATAGATGGCAAGAGACAACTTGTCTAAGTTTTGAGGTCTTGTATTGACTAGAGAGCGCATAGCTGGATTCGGAGAATGAATAGCAAAAAGGGGATTTCTTGAAAGAGCAGAGATGGAACTCCCCCTTCTTGCTATTTTGACGTTTTGACTTCATTCATTTTCTTTTTTTTTTTTACCACATTACTGACTCAAGCGCCCTTTCGGGTTTTCACCGGAGTCAGCCCCTTCTTGCTTTTGCCTACGCGCCCTTTCGGGTTTTCACGTAGCAGGGTTCCCAATTTTACCCACGACGCCCTTTCGGGTTTTCATCGTGGCTGGGTTTTTCTTGTCCTTTTTACCCCTACTCGGTAGAGAAACTAGAGTAGGTCCGACGGGCATCTCTATTTTTAGCCCTTTTGTTCATCATTTTTTTTTATCATCTCATTTTTTTTAAATACAGAAATGTCGCAGGATAAGCACTGCGAGCATACATTCAATAGTGTACCCTCAGAGTTCTTGAACATGAAAGACCGGAGGGTGTATGTCGTCGTGGCAATGTCAAATTTAGATCAATGAGTTGTTGAATCCTCCTGATGTTGAAGCATGATGACGCCATCTCGAACCATCGACCATTGTGAAGGTGGCTCCGCCACATTGTCTTGGGGGATCTGGGGCATGGAATGTCAAAGCTCAATGTTGAATCCCTCGGACCGCCGCAAAAAGGATGAGATAATATACGGTTCCTGAAAAATGATCTGGTTATATAAACATCGAACGTGACAACCCAATTTTAACTCTTAAATCCTCGGAGATCTCACGTGGCAATTGCCCCACAGGTTGAGATCGAACTACAATACTTTTCTTGTAGTTGCAGCTCCTCAGATAGATGTTTATACCCTTGGAGACCTCAAACGCGGAACTAATCCCACAAACTGAGGCTGGACTACGATATTCATCCCGTAGTTGCAGCTCCTTAAGGGTGGATTCTTATATCCTCGGAGACCTCAGACGTGGCACTAATCCTACGAATTGAGGCTGGACTACGGTGTTTATCCCGTAGTTGCAGCTCCTTAAAGATGGATTCTTATATCCCTGGAGACCTCAGACACAGTATTGATCCCACGAACTGAGGCTGGACTACGGTATTTATTCCGTAGTTGCAGCTCCTTAAGGGTGGGTTTTTTTATATCTTTGGAGACACCAGATGTGACAACATTTCACGATCTGAGGCTGTACTACAGTATTTATCCCGCAGTTGCAGCTCCTGGTAGCTTGATTAAGAATTCTAGTACAAAAGCCCAACACGTGGGCAGAGAGGCCCGACTTCTTAAATCAAATGTTCTATTGTCTTTTCGTGCATTTCTTTTGTTCTGTTCATTTTCATGATTAATTTTCTCTTTTCTTTCTTCTTTTTTTTTTCATTTCTTCTATTTTTCTTTTCTTTTCTTTTTTTTCTTTTTTCTTTTGTCTCTTTTTTTAACAAAATTTCATTCCATCCTCTCTTTTTAATCATTTCATTTTTTCCATTGATCATTTTATTATTTTATATTTATTTTGTCACTTTTTCTCTTTTTTTTAATGAATGTCTTTTAGAGACCTCAAATGTGGTAAACATTCCACAAAAGGAGGCTGGATTACGGTACTTGTTCCGTAGTGTCTGTTTATAGGAGGTCAATTTTGATTTATATCTTTGGAGACCCCAGATATGGGAAATATTCCACAACTGAGGATGGACTGTGATATTTATCTTGCAGTTGCTGCTCCTTTGAGGTCAATTTGTCTTTTATCCCTTGAGACCCCAGATGTGGAAAATGTTCCACAAATTGAGGATGGACTACGACACATATCCCGTAGTTGCTGCTCCTTTGAGATTAGTTTAATTTTTAATCCCCGGAGACCCCAGATGTGGGAAATGTTCCACAAACTGAGAATGGACTACGAAACATATCCCGCAGTTGCAGCTCCTTTGAGATTAATTTGATTTTGAATCCCTAGAGACCCCAGTTGTGGGAAATGTTCCACAAACTGAGAATGGACTACGGAACTTATCCCGCAGTTGCAGCTCCTTTGAGATTAATTTGATTTTAAAGTTCTTTTGCTTTAAATGTCTTTTTAGTCAGTTTTGGAAACATTGAGCATAGAGACCCGATTTTAAAATCATGAGGGCATGGAAGCCCGATTTTGAAATTTATGAGGGCGTAAAGGCCTCGATCTCTTATTAAACATGTGGGCGCTAAGGTCCCAGTTTGAAAACATGAGGGCGAAGAAGCCCGCTTTTGAAATTGTAAGGACGTGAAAGTCCGATCTTTTTATTAAATATGTGAGCGCTAAGGTCCCATTTGAAAAACATGATTTTGAAATTTGAAACATGAATTTTCAAATATGACTGACGTATCGTTATTTCGAAAACGTCGATTTTGTAATTTGACTGGCAAATTGTCACTTTTGAAATATGACTTTTGAAACATGACTGACAAATTGCCACTTTTGAAATATGACTTTTGAAACATGATTGACAAATTGCCACTTTTGAAATATGTCTTTTGAAACATGATTGGAAAATTGCCAGTTTTGAAATGTCTTTCGAAATATGATTGGCAAATTGCCAGCTTTGAAATATGTCTTTTGAAATCGTGAGTGGCAAACTTGCCAATTTTAAAATATGACTTTTTAAAACATGGTTGGCGAGACGCCACTTTTTTAAAATATGGGTTCTTTTGAAATCAGAAATGGCAAGCTTGCCGATTTGAAAACATGACTTTTGAAAATATGATTGGCGAGTCGCCGCTTTTGAAATATGAGTTCTTTTGAAATTTGAATTCTTTTGAAATTATGAGTGGCAAGCTTGCCGATTTTAAAATATGAGTTTTGAAAATATGATTGGCGAGACGCTACTTTTTAAAATATGAGTTCTTTTGAAATCATGAATGACAACCTTGCCAATTTTAAAAATATGACTTTTTAAAACATGGTTGGCGATACGCCACTTTTTAAAATATGAGTTCTTTTGAAATCATGAATGGCAAGCTTGCCGATTTGAAAATATGACTTTTGAAAATATGATCGACAATTTGCTAGTTTTTTTTAATGCAAATGACGCCTGAATAAGGATAAATCCTTCGACAGCTTTATTAGGGACCCGAAAAAAGAATATGCACTCAAAATCCGGTAAGAAAACCCATGTATGAATATGGAGATAAGCAACGAAAGCCCGGTGCGATATGATTATACGGGCTCATATCATCGCCCTGCAGAAAATATGCAATTTTGTTGAGGTATTATTTGTCTCAAAACCATAGTCCGACTAGCGGTATGGTTGGCCTCTTTATTTTTTTGCTACTCGTCATCGACAATATTACCTCAGGTGGCCCTAGAAGAGCCGGTTGAGACCACTTCAATGACCAGGTCTCATGCTGGATGGTCGGTGTGACTACCTCAGCGAGCTGCTTCCTCTTTTTGCTTTTTTTTTTTCTCTTTTTTTTTTTTTTTTGAATGAGTATTTACATGAATGGACATTACACGTTCGATCTGCATCTGCCCCCAGAATCACTCAATCTTGACGAGCTGGCTCTTATTTATTTGCTGGCTGAAGATCTTGAAGTTCCCCCGGGGGGCTTGAGCTTCATCTGTGCATCGAGCGTCTTGAACGACTTATGCTTTTCGGGCTCGGATATCATAGGTTGAGTTTGCCCCCATGTTGGCTGGCTCGTTTGCCGTATGCTCTTCTTTTCTATTACATTGGAGCCCCGTGAGGGCGCGGCGGATCCACCTTATACTCGCCCACTTGTAGCTCCTTTTTTCTTATTAATGCTTCAATTTTGTCCTTGAGGACATAGCAATCCTCTGTAACATGCCCCGGCAGCTGATGATATAAGCAGAATCGGGGATCGTCTTTCTTCTTGATGTCCTCTGTCCTTCTAGGCTCCGGTGGGACGATTTTGTTATGTTGATGTGCCCATTCAAAGAAGGTCTGTGTCTTATCTCTTGGAAAGGAGTATGGATTTTGCATCTTCTCTTGCAACGAACCCTTTTATTTCGCTTCATTTGTTTGATAATAGGAGAGCCTTCTTCACTCTTTTGTCTTGTAAAGGCTTTGAAGTTCACAGTATGAACATCTACAGGTGCTAGCCTTTTCCCAAGTAATCAATCTTTCTGACTTGACGCATAGACAGAAGGATAGTTGGAAAGGAATTGTTCGATCTTGGCCACAACTTTATTTAGCTGGCCGAAGGATTTGATCTCAATGCCAATCATCTTTTCTAGAACATGCCTGCTCAGGTTCTGCTTGCAAATTTGAACGGCATCCTCTGGATGTAGTGGTCGTCTACATCTCATGCTGAGATCTCTCCACCTTTTGACATAATCCAGAGCTGACTCATTGTCTTGTTGCCTGGTTGCATATAGCTCGACCAGTGTGATTTCTCTTTCAGCAACATAGAATCTTTCTATGAACTTCCTTTGCATATCTGGCCAGTCTGTAATGGACCCAGCCGGTAGCATTGAGTACCATTCAAAGGCAATTCTAGTCAGGGAAGATCTAAAGAACTTGAGCAGATACGACTCATCAGTGGCCAGATCTCCCATTACACTGACATAATACGCAACGTGTTCTTTTGGCGATCCTTGCCCATTGAACTTTTCAAACATGGGTGGCTTGCTGATGCCAGGAGGTAATCTCTTTGTAGCATGGCACGTAGGGTATGGTACCCGGTACACCTCAAAAGGGGCTTGATCAGACTTGTCCATTCTGGATAGTTTGGTTTCTATAATATGTTCCAACATTTGTCTATTCATAATCGGCGTCCGGACCATGTATGGATGAGGAGGAGCCGACTACATCTGAGTCATGGTGGCAGACCCTTGATGTGCTGCTTGGTGGGCTATGGGCTGCCCTGGAGCTATTTGACATGGGATGCCCCCAGTAGTGTCTGGTGTTGGCCGGAGCATTGTTGGTTGTAATAGGGTGTGGGGCAAGTTGATGTCAAGTTGTGGTGCCCCCATTATGCCCCCTGCTTCTCTTGGTGCAAGAGTCTAGGCGTCTCTTTCTTCAATTTGTCTTTTCAACCTTTCAATCTCATGTTGGTATCTTTGTATCAATGCTGCCACAGCAGGATCATATATATGAGTGCTAGGGACATCAGATATCACTTCAATTGGAGCTCCTCCCAGAGGGGTAGGTGGCAGATTGCTGATATCATCAGCTGCTATTATATCTACAGCCTCTTCTTGGGCCACTAAGACTATTGGGGCTTTGCCCTTGGTTTCTTCCCTCCTGACAGGAGGATTCGGCCCTTCATTGAGCCTTGGCAATTCATCTTGCTCAGGGGGCATATCCCTGGGTTGACCATCCACTACGGTCATATAGCAAGTGTATATTTGCAGAGCTTTGTCTATTCTTTTGGCTTCTTTGCATTCTACCTCATTCCTAGGTGTCTGCATCCTTTCAGACCTACCATTTGGCATCTCTTGGGGTAGCTGCTGATATAGAGAGACTACATTTACAGCCTTTTGCCGAGCTTCCTGTCGGGCTTGGGCTTCATGTGGGCGTGGCGGATCCACCTTGTACTCGCCCATTTGCAATTCCCCCTTTATGATCAAAGACTCCATGATGTCTTTGAAAATATAGCAGTCTTCCAAAGGATGCCCCAAGATCTGGTGGTATAGACAGTATCGGGGATCATCTTTCTTTCCTGCTTGCTCAGGTCTTTTGGGCACTGGTAGTGCAATTTTGTTGTATTCAATTGCCCATTCAAACAGTACCTTTGTCTTTTCCTTGGGGGATGAATATGGCTTTTTAACTTTATCCTGGAAGGGAATGATACGCCTCGAGCCTTTGGTCGTGGTACTAGAGGATCCAGTCATAGATTTATTTGCATTTCTCATTAGCTCGAAGGCCTTAAGATCTTCAGTGTGTACCTCCTTTCGGGCAGGCTTCTTATCAATTGATTTCCCCCTTTGTTCCGCAAATGAACTATTGAAAGATCTTGCCAGAAATGCCTCAATTTCTACCACAATATTATTTGTCATGTCACATTTTGGCTTCCTCTATTTGTCTAGCTGGTCTGCCATAGATGCTGGAAGGAGATTTGAATGTGAATGTCTGCTTGACAAGGATGCACGGGGTGTCATCTGACAAGGCGCATCTAGAGTCAAACACCCTACTGCATCAATAGAGTCCATATCATGATGTATGGGGTATGGAGCTTGGTGAGTATTAAGTGTAGTAGCAGTGCTATCACACATTTCTGTTAACTTCACCAAGCTGCTCATCAGTACTGGATCTGTTAAACTCAAGCGATTGTGGGTTGACTGTAGCGTTAACCCTTTAGCTTGTGGAAGCTCTTGCCTTGTTGACTGTTTCGAAGTCTCTTGATTCAGAGGTGAAATGCCCCCAGTGTGGCTTGACATCGATTGTGTCATCATTGGTAGGATTTGGAGTGAGCTGATGCTATCTTGCAATGCTTTGACTGTGCTTCCTTTGCCCTTTAATGCCATGATATATTCATCTCTTTCTTGAATTTGCTTTCTCAACATTTCCATTTCCAGCTTGCATTTCTGTAACAAGATGATCGCAGTAGGATCATGCACATACATGGTAGGGATGTTATTTGTTGTCCTAACCGAAGTCTCTCTTAAGGAGACAGGTGGCAACTTGCTATCTTCCTCAAACATCATTGCTGTTGTAGAGGTTCTTCTGACCATTGAGGTGTTACTGATAGCCACCGGTGGCAACGGTGGTGGCATCTGTTTCTCCACCTGATGCTTGAAAGCCTAAGCAGGTATTGACTGTTGTTGTTGCATGGAATGGCCTTGTTGCAGCTTATATTTTTGATGTTGCTGTTGTTGAAAGAACTGTGGTTGCAGCGGTCGATATTGGGTCTGTTGGTGCTGTTGTTGAGTCGAGGCAACAAGCGACTGTTGAAGCTACTCATTTTCCGGTTGCGCAATAGTGTGCTGGGCCGGAGTCCCCATTGACCCTGAGGTCCCTTGAGGGATTTCTCCTAAACCCTCAGCTTCTCGGGTTGCATGCCCTTCATTCTCTTTGTCTCTTATTTGGCGCTTGAGTGCTTTGATTTCGGCTTGATACCGTTGTAGCAACTTCAAGGCAGCTGAATCCAAGGGTGCAGTGAGAGGGATCTCTTGCACCATGCCCCCTGGGGTCATTTCTGGCGGTGGCGGTGGGGGAATTTCATTGTTGCCCCCATTGCCCTGAGTAGTGATCACATTGGCAGTAGCTGCCATCATATGTGCTGTAGAGGCATTAACACCTCCATATGCGGTTGTTAGAGCTGTTGCAGCTGCTCTTCTTCTTGTAACGGCACCGGGCCTCTCAGCCAATTCTGCCAGCTCTTCATCATCGGTCGACAAGGCTCCATAACGGCTTCCTATGCCAGCCATGTGACATGCAAAGATTTTAATGTTCTCGTTTCGGTCTCTTTCGACCCTTCGGGAAGTTTGAGGAGGAAAGGATAACCTTTCAAAAATTGATACCCGGGGTTTAGCTCTCCCGGTCTGTTCATGATCGTGTTCGCATGGAACATTATTCTCGTCGGTACTGCTCTCAGCTTCTGCCTGAGGAGCTCCTTTACCTCTTTGCATTCTTGCTTGCTGCAGCGGGACATTCACGAGATGGGGGATGTGGTTGTACACGACATGTGTTGCCCCCTGCCGATCATATGTGGGTGAGAGCGCCGGCACGGGAGACCTATCCCGAATAGGTGGCAGATAGGCGGACATCCGCAGCTCTGCCTTTTTGTTGTGGAAGTGGGCATAAGCACATGCCCCCCTTGTCGAACTCTGGCCCTGAAGCCTCTGGATGGCCTATGGTAGTCAGGGACCCTTTCGTCGGCTGCTTCTTTTGGTACACTCTTTTCTGGTGCAGGTCCTCCAGCTTGGGCTTTTGCAGTCTCTTACGTCACCAGACCTGTTTGAATTTGATCGGTTTCGGGGGCAGCTTGCCCTTGAATGTGTTAAACATTTCTCTTTTTCCCGTTAAACCTTGAAACGAGTTCTTCACGGGTACTGTCATTGTAACCCGTTTTGGTACAACTTCAGTTCTCTTGGCTTGCAGATGAATTCTTAGATCTCCAATCCGCACACTTCTCCCCGAGTTAGAAACTCGTGCATGACGAGTGACAATGTTCTCAACCTCCCATGCTTGTTGAGAATGCCTATTAGCTCTTTCCCCCTTGTACTTGTTGTGATTGCCATGCTCCAAGTGGTGGACGTGGCAGCTCAGCTTCTTAGGAATCTCTTTGACTCCAGCTTCATGAGCAAGTTCAGCTCCAGCTTTTGCTTCTGTTCTAGCTCCTGGATACAGAATATTGACGAATGCAACCCCCAAGAAGTTGGGGAACTCCACAACCGGAGGGAAGCTTCCGAAACAAGTCGGTACGGCAAGGTAGCCGCACCTGGCATGATCTTGGACAACTAGGGGTCCAAAGCACACTCCAACCATTGTTTTGTTAGTACCTGTCAGTTAATTCAAAACGACAGTTAATATCGAGTATAAAGGCCACGAGGCTTTCTATTCTGGAAAAGAGATGAAGGGAAGTTTGGTCCCACCGGGCGTTCCACGCTGTGGAAATGGAAAATTTATCAATTTAAAAATCTATTTATCATGTTGCTCTTTTCTCATGGTTGCGCATTGTAAATTCAAATCCCATCGGATGCTACACGAGCAATGGTGACGAGAGATGACCCTACAATTGCAGAGCGCGGGCGTGCCAGTCACCGAGGTAACAATAAATGGTCTACCTCCGAGAGTCGGAGGGCTTTAGGTCTGTTGTGCGCACCGTTTGACTTCGTCAAACGAAAGTGAGTGTCGGGTCCTGGACCAAGATCCTGTAGTTGCCAGAACGCAACGACGTTAATTATATCTCTTTTAGAAAGAGAAAACCCTTGATTAATTGCCAGAATAGAAGGTCTTATGGCCTAAGTCGGGACGTCCGATAAAAGGCGCGAAATAAAACTACAAGATTGCAGTCAAATTTGCAAGAGATTTTTGGTGTGTGTGTGTGTCATTCATCTTTTAAGGTCAATTTGCATACTTGTTCATTTATTTGTTGTTTTGTCTATTGTGCAAAAATCTTTTATTTGGTAATGCAATAAATTCTAGCATGCTTTGATTGTCATTGTTCTTTTCATGGTTCAATCTCATTTGATCCTTATATGCTCAAACATCATCATGCACAACCCACTTGATTAGGCAAACAAAACAATTCGGCGGCTAAAACCATTCTGCGGGAGCGATTCGGCAGGGGCGAATCGGTAGGGGCGAATCGGCAGAGGTGAAACGACAGCACTGTTCACAAGCCAAAGTGATTCGGCAGCCCTCGCCATGCACAAAACATGGGGAAAATGGAGGACTCAAAGGCCGGGTTGGAAAGAAATGGCATCCAGACCATGAAAGGGTTCTGTTCAATTCCAGACAGGGCGTGGGAATTAAGTTATCCGGCCCTTTTGTCCAAAATGTCAAATAATGGTGATTCTGCGGCCCTATTTGTGCACATCTCTCAAAATCTAGGAATAATCTAAGCATCCAGTTGGGCTGACAGACCATTTACTCTACAACGAATCCATCTATAGGCTTGAATTGGGCGTGGGTATTATTTACCCAACCCTTCATGTTCAAAACCGTAAGAAACAGCGAATCGGCAGCACTTTGGGGACACGGTTCTCAAAATCCAGAAATGATCTGAGCGTCAGGTCAGGCTGACGGGCTATTTAACATATGAAGAATCCATCTATGGGTCTGAACCGGGCATGGGTATTGTATACCGAACCCTTCATGTTTAAAACCGCAAGAGACAGCGAATCGGCAGCACTTTGGGGACCCGGTTCTCAAAATCCAGAAATGATCTGAGTGTCCGGTCAGGCTGACGAGCTATTCAACAGACAAGGAATCCATCCATAGGCTTGAACGGGGCATGGGTATAGTTTACCCAACCCTTCATGTTCAAAACCGCAAGAGACAGCGAATCGGCAGCACTTTGGGGGCCCGGTTCTCAAAATCCAGAAATGATCTGATCATCCGGTCAGGCTGAGGGGCTATTCAACATATGAAGAATCCATCTATGGGTCTGGACCGGGCATGGGTATTGTATACCGAACCCTTCAAGTTTAAAACCGCAAGAGACAGCGAATCGACAGCACTTTGAGGGCCCGGTTCTCAAAATCCAGAGATGATCTGAGTGTCCGGTCAGGCTGACGGGCTATTCATCATACAAGGAATCCATCCATGGGCTTGAACCGGGCATGGGTATTGTATACCGAACCCTTCATGTTCAAAACCACAAGAGACAGCGAATCGGCAGCACTTTGGGGGCCCGGTTCTCAAAATCCAGAAATGATCTGATCGTCTGGTCAGGCTGACGGGCTATTCAACATATGAAGAATCCATCTATGGGTCTGAACCAGGCATGGGTATTGTATACGAACCCTTCATGTTCAAAACCGCAAGAGACGGCAAATCGGCAGCACTTTGGGGGCCCGGTTCTCAAAATCCAGAGATGATCTGAGTGTCCGGTCAGGCTGACGGGCTATTTATCATATGAAGAATCCATCTATGGGTCTGAACCGGGCATGGGTATTGTATACCGAGCCCTTCATGTTCAAAACCGCAAGAGACAGCAAATCGGTAGCACTTTGGGGGCCCGGTTCTCAAAATCCAGAGATGATCTGAGTGTCCGGTCAAGCTGACGGGGTATTCATCATACAAAGAATCCATCCATGGGCTTCAACCGGGCATGGGTATTGTATACCGAACCCTTCATGTTCAAAACCGCAAGAGACAGCGAATCAGCAGCACTTTGGGGGCCCGGTTCTCAAAATCCAGAAATGATCTAATCATCCGGTCAGGCTGACGGGCTATTCAACATATGAAGAATCCATCTATGGGTCTGAACCAGGCATGGGTATTGTATACCGAACGCTTCATGTTCAAAACCGCAAGAGACAGCGAATCGGCAGCACTTTGGGGGTCCGGTTCTCAAAATCCAGAGATGATCTGAGTGTCCGGTCAGGCTGACGGGCTATTCATCATATGAAGAATCCATCTATGAGTCTGAACCGGGCATGGGTATTGTATACCGAACCCTTCATGTTCAAAACCACAAGAGACAGCGAATCGGCAGCACTTTGGGGGCCCGGTTCTCAAAATCCTGAGATGATGTGAGTGTCCGGTCAGGCTGACGGGCTATTCATCATACAAGGAATCCATCCATGGGCTTGAACTGGGCATGGGTATTGTATACCAAACCCTTCATGTTCAAAACCGCAAGAGACAGCGAATCGGTAGCACTTTGGGGGTTCGGTTCTCAAAATCCAGAAATGATCTGATCGTCCTGTCAGGCTGACGGGCTATTCAACATATGAAGAATCCATCTGTGGGTCTGAACCGGGCATGGGTATTGTATACCGAACCCTTCATGTTTAAAACCGAAAGAGACAGCGAATCGGCAGCACTTTGGGGGCCCGGTTCTCACAACACGTGCAGAGTTTGGGCATCCCGTCGGAAACACATGTCATTTGGCATGTAATGTCGCCTTTCATAAACCTGAACAGGGCCCAGGTATTAACCACCTGAGCCTTGGTGTTCAAGGTCTCATAGAAAAACGAATCGACAGGATTGGGACAGTGAGACAGGGGGCAGTGATATGGGGATCTGAACAGTGCCTTGGCTGCTCTTAGACCTATCAAAGGAGGCACATATATGGCCTTATATGATCCCCTTGGATTTGGCCTTCAAAAATCACAGTTGATGCACAAAAATCCGGATAAAATAGCATCAGATAAAGGGACCTATTGCAGCAAACATACCATGGCAGTGGGTAATTTCTGATAGGGTGCCCTTGTTGGGCTGAGAAATACTCAATGGCCCTCCCCAATGTCCCGTATGAGGTAATGGGGTGGTCTCATGCAAAATAAGAAAAAAAGATAAAAGAAAAAAAACACATGGTAAAGAGCAGACCTATTTACCACATATAGAGAGCATTCGGGTTCCATGTTAAAGCATAAGAAAATAGAACTGAAGCAAAAAAGAAAGGGGGAAGGGGAAGAGCACACAGACCATACAAAAAATATATGAGAACGGGAGGGAATCTTTTCACTATTGAAAATATGAGGTTACATGAGAGGAAGGGAAACATAAGACAATGGAAAGGAACACACATGGGGACTGTCGTGGCAGTCCCCCTCTTCCTCCTCTCTCTCTCTTCTCACCCTTCTTCTTTTCTTCTTTCTTTTTTGCTTCTCTTGTTCCCAGGAACCAGGTGGAGGCCAGCCCAAGAGGGGCTCCCTTGTTGCCCAAGCTTCTCTTCTCCTCTCTGCTCAGCCTTCTTGCCCAACCCTCAGCAGCCAACCGCCCTCCTTTTCCCTTGCTCTTTTCCTTCACGTAGGAAGCCACCAAGAAGCCCTCACCCTTCTGCTAGTAGCCAGCACCAAGAAGCAAGAGAGAGCCTCTCTCCCTTCTCTCTTCCAAACCTCTTACGCAACCCAGCAGGAGATGCTCTCCTCCCTTTGCTAACCGCCAACCTCCAGGAAGAAGAAAAAACCCCCCTCCTGCTCTCTTCCGTAGCCAGCCAAAGGAAGCTAGCCAAGGAAGCTTCCAGCCCCCTCCCTCCTTCTCTGCGTGGCCAACAAGAAATGGGATTGGAGGAGCCTTTTTTACTGCTGCAACAACAACTTTTTTGGTTGTGGTGGGGAGGTAAGAGGTAGCTTAGGATGACCCCCTTGCATGGGGTGGATGGGCCATTGGGTTATGGGCCTTGTGGAGTGGTCTTTTAGTGAGTTTTTAATGTGTATGTTTTCCTTCAAATGGGACTGGGCCAAGGAGGCCATGGCAAAATTTTTTGGGTGCCCACAGTTATGTGTCTGTAAGTGTAAAGAAATTTTGAGGATATGACAAGTCGTGTAATTGTTCTTAAAAATAATTAAATCTATATCATTAATGTCATTTATTAATTCACCAAGTCGAATTAACTATAACATGATTTAATCATGGCTAATTAAGGGGTATAAGCCTACACAATAAAGCATATGCACAAATTTCACTTCTGGTCCGATTCTTGAAAACGTGGCGGACTTACCTGTCGCGATTCAAATCGCGATGGGGCGGCCAGGCGCGACCGGTGGACTGGCCGGTCTAGCCCAGTCCGGAGTGGAATCGCGGCAGCTTATGCCGCCGCATTCTTGACGCGACGCCATCAGCCGGCGCGACCCCGCTGATATCGCGGCGGATCGCGCCGACGCGATATCATGTGGGGTTGCCCTTTTCCCCTTTTTCTCAGGGCAAATCCTCTTTGATACATCGATGTTCTAAATTCCATATAAAATAGCACGGTGATCCAAAAAGTATGAAACTAGTTTTAAACGAAAGTAGACATATAGATCTATCAACATACATGATTAATTTGAAAATAAACAAGGTTTCGACATGATTTGATCAGGTTACTTTTCGGTGACCTAAACATGCGCAGTCAGGGTTTAATGAATTAATTAACAATGGATACATGATGAAAAATTCTGAAAACTAGAGGCGTTCGAAATCTAAGAAGATGTAGTATTTATGAGAAATTTATCATAGTATGAAGTCAAGTATGCACAAGGTTCATGAGCAAACATGAAGGGTCAGGTTCATGGATCTGAAAAGGATTCAAAGAATTAATTCTCCCTCATGGGAGATCAAAATAGAGCAAAACTAGGGGTGTTTGAAAGCTAATATGATGTAGTGTTAATGATAATTTGATCATGACATGAGAACAAGTACATGCGGGGGTATAGAGCAAACATGAGGTTTCGAGTTCATATTAACATCAGAGATTCAAGCAATTAATTCGCCTAAATGGATGAACGAAATACAACGAGATGAGAGGGCTTTTAAAGAGGTTCATGAAGTCTACCTAGGGTAATTTTTATTCGAATTTAGCTTGAGAGATTGTCTACCTTTGCTTGCAGTAAAGAAAAACCTAGTTTGATGACGAAAAGAAGAGGAAACCCAAGCTCCAAGCCTCCTCCTCTCCTTGCTCTTCGTCCAGAACTTCTCCTCTTCATCTCCAAAGAGCTTAGACATGAACTAGGGTTGCTAGGGTCGAAATTTGGGGTGTTTTGTATGTTTAGAGAGTCCAAACTTACTAAAACTCCTTCATTTCCTAATAAATCCAAATTTCCCTATTTATTTCTTTCTCTCCATGTATTTATCCCCTAATTTTGGATGGAGGAGAGGCTAATTTCGTGGGTGAGGAGTTATGGTAAGGCTAGGACTCTTTTTAGGATAGATTTAGGATATTAAATCATTGTTTTACCCCCTTTATAATTTCTATTATTTTTAATTACGAATTTCACCTAATTAAATCTCATCCATGATGGGCTATGCACATTTGGGCCCATTCTCTCACACTTGGGCCATTTTTACAACCCACTTCTAATTTAGCTTAATGGGTATTGATGTAATTCCTTTTTATTTCACTCAAATCTTATTTATTCTCTCTTTATTCTAATTTAATTGATTTATCTCATTTATTTAATTTAAAATTTTTATTTTTCTTGATTTTAAAAATCAAGGTTGCTACATCCTCCTCCCCTCTTAAAAAGAATTTGGTCCCCAAATTCATATGATCGTAAGAGGAAGAATGACTTACTGAATAATTCTGGATAATTCCGACACATTATCGCTTTGGGCTCCCACGTGGCTTCTTCAACTTTGTGATTTCTCCACAATATCTTTACCATGGGTATAGATCGATTCGGAAGTTGTTGCATCTTCTTGTCCAAGATCTTAATTGGCCTTTCTTCATAGGTCATATCCTTGTTCAGAATAATGTCACCATAGCTGATTACGTATGATGGATCATACACGTATTTCCTTAGCATGGATACATGGAAAACATTGTGTACTGTTGAAAACTGGGGAGGTAGTGCCAGTCGATACGCTACCTCGCCAACTCTATCCAACACCTCAAATGGACCTATGAATCTTGGTCTCAGCTTGCCTTTCATCTCAAACCTTTGAAATCCTCTGGTCAGGGATACCTTCAGCATTACATGATCCCCAGTCTGAAATTCTAAATCCCTTCTTCTTTTGTCTACATAGCTCTCCTGCCTAGATTGAGCTATCTTAATTTTGTCTCTGATAATCTGTATGTCCCTGCTAGTGTTCTGCACCATGTCGGGTCACAGCCATTGCTGTTCTCCTATCTCATTCCAACATACTGGCGATCTACAACTTCTGCCATACAGTGCTTCAAATGGTGCCATCTTGATGCTTGCCTGATAACTATTGTTGTAGGCGAATGCAATTAGTGACAACTGTTCATTCCAATACCCTTCAAAGTCTATAGCACAGGCTCGCAGCATGTCTTCCACTATCTAATTTGTTCTTTCAGTTTGTCCATCCGTCTGTGGGTGGAAAGCTGTGCTAAAGTTGAGTTTTGTGTCTAGGGCAGTCTGGAGTCCCTTCCAAAATCTAGAAGTGAACCTAGGGTCACAATCTGAGACAATGGATACTGGAACTCCATATAGTCTGACTATCTCTTTCACATACAAAGCTGCAAGCACATCGACACTCCAGGTACTTCGAATTTCTAGAAAGTGTGCAGACCTTGTCAATCTATCCACAATAACCCAAATAGCATCAAGTCTACCACGAGTTCGGGGTAAACCCATGATGAAATCCATTCCGCTACTTTCCCATTTCCATTCAAGTATGTCTAGGGGTCTAAGTACACCCGCAGGACGAAGGTGTTCTGCTTTTACCTGCTGACAAGTGAGGCAGTGTGCGACATGCTTAGCCACCTCATGTTTCATGTTTGGCCACCAAAATGACCTTTTCATATCCTGGTACATCTTGGTTGCACCTGGATGAATTGTGTACTTGGTCTTGTGGGCTTCATCCATTAGCTTTCTCTTTAGCTCCTCATTGTCAGGCACGCATGTCCTGGCTTGGAATAATATTCTCCCATCCTCAGCGATCGAGAAATCTGGCTTGTCAGCTATGGTCTCCCTGACTTGGACTAAAAATGGGTCATTTGCCTGATGCTCTCTGATCTCGGCAAATATGTCAGGTTGAGCTCTAAGGTTTGCAACTATCGTCTTATCATTTCTCTGCTCAATGTTCAGATCCAGTTTGGCAAATTATTCTAATAATTGCATCTCACCCATGACTAGACAGGATAAGGAAGCTACTGGCTTTCTACTAAGTGCATCAACTACTGCATTACCTTTGTCTGTGTGATATTGAATATTGAAATAAAAATCTTTCAAGTACTCCAGCCATCTTCGTTGTCACATATTGAGCTCCTTCTGAGAAAATAAATACTTCAAACTCTTGTGGTCGGAGTAGACAATGAATTGTTCCCCATACAGGTAATGCCTCCAGATTTTGAGTGCAAATACTACTGCGGCTAGCTCTAAGTCATGGACAGGATAATTGACTTCATGTGGCTTCAACTGCTTGGAAGAATATGCTATCACCTTTTCATTCTACGTTAACACGCAGCCTAAATTGATTTTAGATGCATCAGTATAGACCGAGAATCCTGCGCCTTCGACTGGTAATGCAAGGACAGGTGCAGATGTCAGCAATTGCTTGAGTGTCTGAAATCTCTTCTCACAGTCTTTGCTCCAGACATATGGGTTCTCTTTCCGCGTAAGACGCGTAAGAGGTACGGCTATCTTGGAGAAGTCTTTTATGAACCGTCTGTAATATCCAGCCAGTCCAAGAAAACTTCTTATCTCTGTGACATTTGTCGGCCTTTCCCAGTTGAGTATGACTTCTACCTTGGAAGGATCGACAGCGATACCGTCCTTGGATATAACATGACCCAGAAATGACACCTCCTCGAGCCAGAATTCACACTTGCTCAATTTGGCGTAGAGTTGATTGTCCCGCAAGATCTGCAGAGCGATCCTCAGATGCTCCTCATGCTCTTCCTTGGTCTTGGAGTATATGAGAATATCATCAATGAAAACCACGATGAACTTTTGGAGGTATGTTCGATAGATGTTATTCATTAATTGCATAAAAGTTGTAGGAGCATTGGTTAGTCCAAAAGGCATGACTACAAATTCATAATGACCGTACCTGCTCCTGAAAGCCGTCTTGTAGATATCTGCATCTTTAATCCTCATCTGATGATATCCCAATCTAAGGTCAATCTTAGAAAAATATTTAGCTCCTGAGATCTGATCAAATAATTCATCCACACACAAGGCAGTGGGTAGTTGTTCTTGATAGTGCGGTGATTCAACTGCCTGTAGTCAATACATAACCTCATGGATCCGTCCTTCTTCTTGACGAACAAGACTGGTGCTCCCGAAGGAGAAGTACTTGGCCTGATAAATCCCTTTTCTAACAATTCCATCAATTGCTCCTTTAATTCCTTCAATTCAGCAGGGGACATCCTGTAGGGTTGGCGTGAAACCGGTGCAGCTCCAGGTGCGAGATCAATTGAGAAATTCACATCTCTCTCAGGTGGAATGCCTGGTAGCTCATCAGGAAACACATCAGGGTATTCTTGCACTATGTGGATGTCTGATATCTTAACTGCTTTCTTTCCAACTACGATGGCGGCAAGAAACGCCATACGCCCTTTCCTTATCATGTTTTGTGCCTTTATAGCAGAGACGAGGGACAAGTGTCTCTTGTGCCTACGTCCTGTGAAGATCAGCTTAGGGAATTCACTAAAGGAAAATTTACCTCTTCTAAAATCCATGATAGCCCCATACGTGGATAGCCAATCGGCTCCTAGAATGACATCGTAGCCCTCCATGGGCATACAGATCAAGTTAGCTCTTAGATTGAGTTCATCAATCTTAACATCAGCCAATGGATAATATTTATTCAATTGAGCCCTTTCTCCTAGTGGTGTTGTGACAGGTAATTCAAATGTCATAGATGCAGGTTTCTCATTTAAGGTATCAGAAAATGCTTGTGATATGAATGAATGTGTTGCACCAATATCAAACAAAACAAATGCTGATTGAGAAAAGACCGGTAGGGTACCTTCGACGACTCCACCTTCCTCGGTGGTTTCCACCTCTTGCACAACTTGGAGTCTGCCTGGCTTCTTTTGTCCCGCAGGACGCTTCTCATTTTCTTTTAACAGAGGGCATTCCTGAATGCGGTGATCACGACTCCCACAGCGAAGGCATGCACCTACCTTCCTCCAACATTCTTCCGTCGTGTGACCTAGCTTGTCACAATGCTTGCATCTTGGCTTGTTGGTTGGGGCAAAAGTAGTGGGGACTTTGGGCTTTCTTTCTTGGCTTGGCCCATCAGTGATATTTAATGGCCTTTTCTTGCCGTTAGTAATCTTGCTCGGTGCTCCGGAGTTCTGCTCCTTCTTGAACATCCTGCCCTTGATGCGCTCGGTGAGTTCAGTCACATCCTCCAGGCACTGTGCTCTCCTGACCATTTCCGGATAGGTCTGAATGTCAAATGGTGCCAGCTATGTGATATATGCGGGCCTGAGCCCATTAAGGAAATGCTTGGCCTTCATTCTTTTAGTGCTAACCAGATGATTGGCATAACGAGCCAATCGTGAGAACTGAGCTTCATACTCAGCAACTGTTAGGTTCATTTGTTTTAACGCAGCAAATTCCGATGCCTTTCTCTCTTGGACTCGTTCGAAAAAGTACTTGGAGTTGAAATGCTTCTTGAACTCCTCCCATGTAAACTGAGCATCTGCCCATGTGGCCTGAATGGACTCCCACCACGCACGGGCGTCCCTTTCTAACTGAAATGCTTCTAACAACAGCTTATCGTCATCCGCGCATTGCATAACGAGGAAGATACGCTCAGTCTTTTGAGCCAATTTTTTGCCTCATCGGGGTTGGTGGTACTGCTGAATCGGGGTGGATTCAGGTTGCAGAAATTTTGGTGCAATTCACCGGCTCCCCGGTTGTTGTTGTTATTATTGTTGGCTCTAGCTGCTTGAAGTAAGGCTTGAGTAAGCTGCTGAATAGTCTGCTGCATATCGCGGAGTTGTGCACACTCCGCGGCCATTGTTGATGTTTTAAATTCCTTCACAAGAAAATATTTAATGTAAGTTAATTGAGTTTGCACTAAGTTGTGCGTGTGTGAGTCTATTTTATCTTTTTACCCAGGGTTCTACCCATCTCACATAGGTATGGATTTAGACTATAAGTCAAGGCAGGTCAAACCTAGATCATCCTACTTAAGAATAACCTAGGCTCTGATACCACAAAACTGTAACGCCCCGACGTGGAATATCTGAGTGGGATTACAGTTATTAAATAGTACAGAGCGAGAAAATAAATACAAACCGTTGCACAGTGGAATGATACCCAATTAAACTCTAATTTCATTAATAATCTGACAATCTCCATTTCATTCACTAATAACTCATCATCTTCATAAACTAACTATTACATCAACGTATCAGAGCAAAAACTAGGGCCTAGAGTACTTTATTCAAAATCAAACTATTACATAACGACTAACTGACTCACCAACTCATAACTATGCTAACAGTCTACTACTAGATAGCACTGGTTGCTGAAATGGTCACTCCTGAGTCTCCTCATTGGTCCCATCCTCGTGAGTGTGGTCATGATCCGACTCACCTGAAACACATTAAATAAATACGCAGGATGAGCGAATAACGCCTAGTAGGACTTAATATCTCATGAATACAAGCATGCTTTAAATAGTTAATGTTTTAACGACAGGCTAACTAGAGAGTAAAGTCATGTAGAGCATGTCATGATAACAAGAGAACATTAGCAACTGGCACAGGGAAAATAGTACAACGAGAACGACAATAAAATGGCCATGTAACGTTATAACATGTAAATTGCACAACGGTGCACTAGTAACGATCACGCTTGCACTTGTAGAGATAGTACTTTGATTGTCATAGATTAATCTAGATAGTAAACTGGCACTGGATGCATGTCGTAACACATCCTTGATCATTTTAACTCCCATGGGTACTGGCACTTTTCGGGCGCTCCTCCCAGGACCAGATCGGGCCCTATTGTGCTGGCATTAGTCATTTCTTTATCTTAGACAATCACACGAATGGCCAAGAGAGTACCAAGAAGAGATAAGAGAGTACTAGACGAATAGACGAGAGAGTAGAGGGAACGTGAACAGATAAGAGCATATGGACATTAGATTAGATAGGGACAATTCTGTAAAACAACGTGAAATTCTGATAGTAACGGTTGCACAGCACCAGGTCGGGTGCCGGCAGTCTGGTAGAAGTCACAAACGCCCCCTTAGGCGTGCCGTGTACACAGGTCAGGTGGTCCGGCGTGAACCCAAGATGAGAAGGAAACACTAAATCCATGGATCGTACTGATCCCTAAGATGTAACGGGTTTTGAGGTACAACCAGCTCGTTGACTAAGGACGCACGCCAAAGCCAAGAAGACTTACAGAGGTCTTGACAAGGAATCCCTCACCCAGTCGAGAGTATTCCCGATGGAGAGGTGGTCCAAGTCAGGGGAAAGTGGGTAGAAAACGGATCCGTCATGCCTCGAGTGCTCGAAGTCGAGGGAAAACGATAACAATATTTAAAATGTGCGTATAAAGCGAAGACAATTGTATTTAATAAAATAGGGTAATTTAGTCATTTATTTCTCTAATTTACCGAATACATTTGCATAATTTATCAGTGTCAAATGGCATTTCATAATGTTATGTGTGTGTAAGTTTAAGGAAATCTTGAGGATATGACAAGTCGTGCAATTATTCTTAAAAATAATTAAATCTATATCATTAATGCCATTTATTAATTCACCAAGTCGAATTAGCTATAACGTAATTTAATCATGGCTAATTAAGGGGTATAAGCCTAAATAACAGGGCATATGCACAAATTTCACTTCTGGTCGGATTCTTGAAAACGCGGTGGACTTACCCGTCGCGATTCAAATCACGACGGGGTGGCCGGGCGCGACAGGTGGACTGGACGGTCTGGCCTGATCCGGAGTGGAATCGCGGCGGCTTATGCCGCCGCGTTCTTGACGTGATGCCATCAGCCGGCGCGACCCAGCTGATACGCGGCGGATCGCGCCGACGCGATATCAGGTGGGGTTGCCCTTTTCCCCTTTTTCTGAGGGCGAATCCTCTTTGATACATAGATGTTCTAAATTCCATATGAAATAGCACAGTGATCCAAAAAGTACGAAACCAGTTTTAAACGAAAGTACACATATAGATCTATCAACATATATATTAATTTGAAAATAAACAAGGTTTTGGCATGATTTGATCGGGTTACTTTTCAGTGACCTAAACATGCATAGTCAGGGTTCAATGAATTAATTAATGATGGATACATGATGAAACATTCCGAAACCAGAGGCGTTCGAAAGCTAACAAGATGTAGTATTTATGAGAATTTTATCATAGTATGAAGTCAAGTATGCATGAGGTCCAAAAGCAAACATGAAGGGTCGGGTGCATGTGATGACCAAACTGTCCCCATAATAAATATTTCCATTTATTTATATATTAATTTTGATGATTAACAAAATAACACTAATGGATTACTTGAGCCTTAAGTACAGGAAATAAAAGAAAAATGAAAGTTCAAGACAATCTGGTAAGTCTCATCACTTCTATCCAAGTCTTTGTATCGACTTCTTTGATAAGCAGAACGATTTCCTCTTGGACCGGAAAACTCAAAACAAATCGATATCGTAACGATTTCTTTAGAAACTCGCAACGACTCTCTAGCCGTAACGATTTCTTTAGACCTCGTAACGATTTCTTTAGAAACTCGCAACGACTCTCTAGCCGTAACGATTTCTTTAGACCTCGTAACGATTTCTTTAGAAACTCGCAACGACTCTCTAGCCGTAACGATTTCTTTAGACCTCGTAACGATTTCTTTAGAACTCGCAACGACTCTCTAGCCGTAACGATTTCTTTAGACCTCGTAACGATTTCTTTAGAACTCGCAACGACTCTCTAGCCGTAACGATTTCTTTAGGCCTCGTAACGATTTCTTTAGAATTCGCAACGACTCTATAGTCATAACGATTTCTTTAGACCTCGTAACGATTTCTTTAGAATTCGCAACGACTCTATAGTCATAACGATTTCTTTAGACTTCATAACGATTTCTTTGGAGTTCATAACGATTTCTTCACTGATCATAACGCCTTGCTTTGTATAACGATTTCGTATAACGATTTCCTTACAACTTGACAGTCATAACGATTTCGTGTAACGATTTCCTTACAACTTGACAGTCATAACGATTTCGTATAACGATTTCCTTACAACTCGATATTCATAACGATTTCATAAGTCAGCAAGATTCTTTTTATCGAATTTCTTGATGCATCAGTATAATGCCTTTTAATAGCGTTGAAAAGTCAAAGTCATATCTTGTCCGTTGACTGCTATGCATTAAATGCTCTCCGATCGTATCTCCCATGCATGCAGACAAATCTTCCATTTCTATGCTACTCTGTCTACGTACTTTTTTAGACAGAAAGGAGCTTTGCTATATACTGCAATATCTGTTCCATCTCAACTAACAATAGACAGCAGTCTTAGCTGTCTTCTATTTATTGATGATATGCTTACAGATATCTGACAAGACTCATCTGGACAACATTGGACACAAGATACAAAGTTCTATGACATCTCTTTGGCGTGTACACAAGGATAAAAGACTGACGATCAGAAGCTTCCTCAGTGACCAGTCTAACGTACACAAGGATAAGAGACAACGGACACTTCAACGTTCGAATTTGAATCAGCAGTTTAAATAGAAGACTCAAGACGGAAAAGATAGCGTGTGTGCAACAACGCTTGATTTTAGAAGAAGAAAGAAATCCATCTCTTAGAATCTTTAGAACTTTGAAGAAGAGCGAAGCCTCCACTCCAAACCTTGTTCTAAGCTCTTAGCTCTCTGTGCTCAAAAGGAATCTTCTCATTTGTAAGAGCCTGTGTGGTCCTTGGAGAGAAAAACCTTGTTAAATCTCTTTCTCTCTCGGGGGCTTAGGAGCTTCAGTGTGTAGCTGGTCAAGCTAGAGTATGAAGCCTGTTTTCACACCCTTTTTTCTTATTAGGTTGTGTTCCCTTCTGGACGAAGGAAGACCTGGTGGTATCCAGGGTGGTTGTTGTTCCCTTCAGGCTGAAGGAAGACCAGTTGAGGCTGGGTGTAAGGATCCTTAAGGGGGATTGTACCCTTGGTAGTAAAATCCTGAGGTATTGCTCAGGGACTGGACGTAGGTCTCCTGTGGAGAGGAGTTCCGAACCAGGATAAAAATCCTTGTGTCTTGTGGATGTGTTTTGTGTGATTGTTGTCTTGTTTGCTCTAACTCTAACCTTGTTATTAAGTTGTGCAATCCTTTCAGTAAACAGGTTTTAATCAGAGATCGAAGTTTTAATAACCCATTCACCCCCCCTCTGGGCTAGCTAGCTGGGCAACAAGTGGTATCAGAGCTCGTCTCTTCGACAAAGAAGAAGATCCAACGATCTGAAGAGCAAAGATCAATGGCAGCCCAAAGTAACTTCGAAGGTCAGTCAGTCAACAGGCCTCCCTTGTTCGATGGAGAAGATTACACATACTGGAAGACTAGAATGGAATATTTTCTACAAGGTCATGATTACACAATCTGGTCCATTGTAGAAGAAGGTGATCTTTTGGTCACAAACGCTAAGGCTCAGTGGACAGATGATGATAGGAAAAGAATATCCTTAAACTGCAAAGCCAAGAGCATATTATGCTGTGCCCTAAGCAAGAAAGAGTTCAATAGAGTCTCAGCCTGCAAGTCCGCAATGGAGATGTGGGAAAAGCTCAAAATTACCTATGAAGGGACAGACAAGGTAAAGGAGACAAGAATTGATATTCTAGTAGCTCAATATGAAAGATTTCAGATGCAGACAGGTGAATCAATAACTCAAATGTTCAGCAGATTCACTGACATCACAAATGGATTAGCCGGTTTGGGAAAGGTCTATAATGCACCAGATATGGTTAGAAAAGTCCTCAGATCTTTACCATCTTCTTGGACTCCGAAGGTAACAGCCATTGAAGAAGCCAATGATTTAAAATTAATGTCATTGGAAAAGCTAATAGGATCTCTCATGGCTCACGAGATAAACATGGAGAGATTAGGAGAATCCTCCAGCAGAAGGAAACAATCAAATGCTCTCAAAGCAAGTGAAGATAATTCGGAAGAATCTTTGGATAATAGTGAGAGTAGTAAAGACAGTGATGATGAAGAAGCGATGCTGTCTCGAAGGCTTCAAAGGATTCTAGCAAAGAAAAAGAAGTATCAGTCAGGAAGAAATTTTTTAAGAAAAACAAAGACTTCAGAAAACCAGAAGTAAAGGATCAAAAGAAAGGAGAAGTGATCTGTTATGAATGCAAAAAGCCTGGACACATCAAGGCAGATTGTCCCATGATCAAAAAGAGTGATCACAAGAAGAAGGACAACTTCAGAAGATTTAAGAAGTACAAAAAGAAAGCAATGGCAGCTGCTTGGGAAAACAGCAGTGACTCAGACAGTGAGTCAAGCTCGAGCAGTGAAGGTGAAGAAGCCAACTTGGCTCTAATGGCCAACACCGAGGACAAAGTTAACCCTCGAGCATCCAAATGGTATTTGGATAGTGGGTGCTCAAGGCATATGTCAGGCAACAAGAAGATATTTGTTGATCTCCAAGCTGAAGAAGGTACAGTCACCTATGGAGATAATGGAAAAGGGACTGTGATAGGAAGCGGGTCTGTGAACATCAAAGGAAAATCAGTTATAGAAGATGTAATGCTGGTCAAAGGGTTAAAGCACAATCTCATCAGCATCAGCCAGTTGTGTGACAAAGGCCATCAAATTCAGTTTCAAGAATCAAAATGCAGTATCTTAAAGGATGGTGCAGTCATATTTGAAGCCTACAGAGAAAGAAATTTGTATGTTCTATATCTCGAGAAACTCAAGGATCAAGATGTGTGTTTGGCAGCTAGTAAAGATCAATCAACTGAGTTGTGGCACAGAAGATTGGGCCACTGCAGCTTGGATGGGTTGAACAAGCTCAGAAAGAGAAAACTAGTTGAAGGACTGCCAAAGGTAAATTTCAGATTGGATAGCATTTGCAGACCTTGTGCAAGAGGAAAGCACACCAAGAGCTCCTTCAAATCAAAGACTGTAGTAACCTCCTCAAAGCCCTTAGAACTACTTCACATGGATTTATTTGGGCCAATGAGAACTACCAGTTTGGGAGGAAAGAATTTTGGATTTGTAATAGTTGATGATTATTCAAGATTCACTTGGGTATCCTTTTTAGAGCACAAAGATGACACATTTGAAAATTTTGTCAGCTTCAGTAAGAAAGTTCAGAAAGATCAGAAATTCTCAATTGTCTCTATTCGATCAGATCATGGTGGTGAGTTTCAGAATGAAAAGTTTACGAAGTTCTGTGATGATCAAGGAATTGAGCACAACTTCTCAGCTCCAAGGACACCTCAACAGAATGGAATTGCTGAGAGGAAAAACAGAACTCTTTTGGATATGGCAAGAACCATGTTGTCAGAATATGATCTGCCAAGATACTTCTGGGCCGAAGCTATCAACACTGCATGTTATATCATAAATAGAGTGATGATCAGGCCAATTCTGAAAAAGACGTCTTATGAACTCTACAAAGAAAAGAAGCCAAAGATTAGCCATTTCAGAATATTTGGATGTCCTTGCTTCATCCATAACAATGGAAAAAGGGACATTGGTAAGTTGGATGCCAAATCAGATGAAGGCATCTTCATGGGGTACTCTTCTAAACCCAAAGGTTATAGAGTTTTCAATAAACGTTCCTTATTGATTGAACAATCAGTACATGTTATTTTTGATGAATCTAACCCTTCCTTGAAAAAGGAAGAAATTAGTGACATTGATGATGCAGATGACTTGTCCGAAAAATTAAAGAATACTTCAATTAAGGACAAAGAGGATCCAACTCTGGAAGAACTGCAGCAAACAGAAATCCAACATGAAGATCTTCCAAAGGAATGGAGATATCAGAAAGATCACCCTCCTGAAAACATCATTGGTGATCCATCTGTAGGGGTAAGAACTAGAGGTAATGTAATTCCATGCGACTATTTAGCATTTGTTTCTCAAGTAGAGCCTAAGACAGTCAATGAAGCTTTATCTGATGAATCTTGGATATTAGCCATGCAAGATGAACTAAATCAGTTCAAGAGAAACCAAGTATGGTCACTTGTTCCTAGACCATCCAATCATTCAGTATTGGCACCAAGTGGGTGTTCAGAAATAAACTGGATGAGTCTGGAATAATCTTAAGGAACAAAGCCAGATTGGTGGCTCAAGGCTACTCCCAAGAGGAAGGCATAGATTTCGATGAAACTTATGCACCTGTAGCTAGACTTGAGGCCATTAGGATTTTACTTGCTTATGCATCTGCACTTGATTTAAAACTTTTTCAAATGGATGTCAAATCAGCCTTTTTAAATGGTTTCATCAAGGAGGAAGTTTATGTTGAACAACCTCCAGGTTTTGACGACACTGAATTTCCAAATCATGTATTTAAACTACATAAGGCTTTATATGGTTTAAAGCAAGCTCCTAGAGCCTGGTATGAAAGGCTCAGTACTTTCTTATTAAATCATGGTTTCACTAGAGGTAAAGTAGATAGTACATTATTTATAAAATCAAGGTTAAACATATACTTCTTGTACAAATCTATGTAGATGATATTATTTTTGGATCTACTGATGAATCTCTTTGCAAGTACTTTGAAAAGCTTATGCAGGGAGAATTCGAAATGAGCTTGATGGGGAGTTAAGCTACTTCCTTGGATTGCAAATCAAGCAAGGGAAGGATGGCACTCATATCTGTCAAGCAAAGTACACCAAAGAGCTGTTGAAGAAATTTGGATTTGAAGATGCAAAGCCATTATCAACTCCAATGAGCACATCAACCAGAATGGACAGTGATCAAAAAGGTAAAAGGGTAGATCAAAAGAATTATCGAGGTATGATAGGATCATTACTTTACTTAACTGCCAGTAGACCAGACATTTTGTTCAGTGTATGCATGTGTGCTAGATATCAGGCAGACCCTAGAGAGTCTCACTTAATTTCTGTAAAAAGAATATTTAGATATTTAGCTAGAACTCATGACTTAGGTCTCTGGTATCCTAGATCTTGTGAGATAAATCTAATAGGATATTCAGATGCTGATTATGCTGGTTGCAAAGTAGATAGAAAGAGCACCAGTGGATGTTGTCAGTTTCTTGCAGGATGCCTAATATCATGGACATCCAAGAAACAAAATTCAGTAGCTCTATCAACAGCTGAGGCGGAATATGTTGCTGCTGGAAGTTGCTGTACACAACTTCTTTGGATAAAGCAACAACTTGAAGATTTCGGCATTCACATCAAATCAATTCCTCTATTGTGTGATAATACAAGTGCCATCAACCTCACCAAAAATCCAGTTCAACACTCAAGGACGAAGCACATTGAGGTAAGATATCATTTTATTCGAGACCATGTAGCTAGTGGTAATTTAGAAATTTCGTTTATAGATACAAATGGTCAATTGGCAGATATCTTCACAAAAGCCCTACCTGAAGAGAGATTTACATCTCTTAGAAGGGAACTAGGGATGTGCAATTTGTGAAAGAATTTCTGTGATTTTATTGACATATAAATTTTTCAGATTAAATGAAAGTTCTCTCTCCGTTAAAGTTAAGCAAAACTCAGTTATCTATATGCTTTGACCGCTTCTGTGTGGAAAGTTGTTTGACTTGTCAAATCTTTTTGTCGCTTTCTATCTTTACCGCCTTTGGCGCTCCTCCGTTCAATAAAGTAATATTATTTTATCCAAATCGCTTTGAGATCGACTCGTCTTCCACCTTTACCCTTTTTATCCTCTATCTGTTCACCCAAAGCCGATGCCCTAACGATTTTGGGATCGACTCTCTGCAACTTTCGAAGCCTTCTTCTCTTCCCGCGAAGAATTCCTTCGAGAACTTCCGTCCCTTCCATCATCCTCCCTTCCAGAATCTTTTCTTCTCTGCACCCATGGCCGCTCCGTTGATCTCCGGAAGTGTTGGGGGCTACAGTGCTGAGTATTTATCCCCAAGGGAGCAAGAAAGATTTACGTTTGTGAAGACGAAGATTTGCGGAAATAAGGCAGTGGATGTTCAGAATCTTGAGAAGAATGGCATGGCCAGGCTAGTTGATACTCTAAGAAGATTGCAGTGGATGGATGTGGTCACCTTCAGTGAGGTAAGCTACCCGGACTTGGTAAAAGCCTTCTACATTTGTCTGAAGTCAGAAGCAGATGGGTCCCTTGTTTCCTCTGTCAAGGGCATCCAAATCAGAATAACCCATGAGCTTTTGCGTGATTTGTTTGGAGTGAAGACCTCTGGATTTAGTGGCATTCACTCTGTGAATGATGAAGTCAAAGGTCTCGGGATTATCGGTCCAGGATTTAAGTTAAAGGATGGGAAGCTTGATATTAATCAGATGTCCGCATTCAATAGATTGCTTCACTTTATAGTCTGCCAAATCTTAGTACCTCGTAGTGCTACCTTTTCTTCATGCACTAGGGCAGATTCGGACATAATGTTCTGGGCAATCCAGAACAAAGAGATAAACCTGGCCGCAGTGATGATTGAGCGAATGATGTTTGCACATGCTCAGTTATGGGAAACAAAGAGCAAGTTGAATGTTTCCCTTCCGTATGCTCATCTACTGACCAAGATTTTCAAGCACTTTGGAGTAGATTTGTCAGGTGCAGTAGCTGAAAAGATGGGCCAGTCTATAAGGTCCAGAAATCTGAAGAAAAGTGGATTCTCAGTGGTAGATGGAATGTGGTCAAAGACTTCTGTGGCTGAGGGAGAGGCAATCATTGCAGATCCAGCAGAGCAAGCAGCAGCAGATCCAGCAGAGCAAGCAGCAGCAAATCAAGCAGAGCAAGAACCAGTAGAGTCAGCTGTGGGATGCCAATCCGAAGCTCAATTGGAAGAGGGTGCAGCTGGTGTGGCAGATTCCTTGCCCACCACCTTAGTCGCCTCTATTTTAAGAGAGGTATTGGATTCCATTCCCTCCATCTCAGTCTCTTCTAAGGCAGGTGGACCTGATGAAGAAGTTATGGCAGCAGGCCATACTGAAGTTCAGTCTGAATCGGTTGCAGATGTTGAGGTACAAGCAGGTACTCAACAAGATGTGGTCATGGAAGAAGCTCCTAACCAAGGGGAGCAAAGTAGAGTTGATCCTGAAGTATCTGAATCAGTGGCAGAAGGCCACTTGGAGAAAGTTGTCGTGGAAGAAGCTCCTGCTCAGGGGGAGCAAGAAAGTATTGAAGTCCCTGCTCCCATTCAGGGGGAGCAAGCTGAGATTGAAAAGCCAGAGAATGAAGCTTTTCCTGAGAAAGCTGCACCTACTCAGGAAATTCCAGCTCCAGCCATGGTTGATGTTAGTGAAGGCCCAAGTACAACTATAAATCTTGAGGAGCCTGTCACTCATCAAGGTAAGCAGAAGAGAATTGTTCACAGAAGGTCAAGGAAGGGCCCTAGAAAAGTGAACTTGAAGCCTGTTATGGCTATGTTAAAGGCCCAAGGAGTGATCTTGGCATCAGTCCAGTCTAGCATACAAGGCATTGTTTCTAATCAAGCTTCAACTTCCTCAGACGTATCTTCAATAAGAAATGCAATGAGGTATTTCAATAAAGAGATGTCTGATATGAAGAATTTGCTGGCTAATCTTTCAAGGTCTAGTGGTGTCCCTCCTGCACCCACTCAGAGCAGTCCAGCTGAAGTTTCTAGGCCACCAGGGCCTCCAGCAGAAGTCTCTCGGCCAACAGGGCCACCAGTTCAAGGGTCAGGGCCATCAGGGCCATCAGTCGTGAGGTTACCCGGACCAGTGGCAGCCTCAGGGTCTTCAGGACCCTCTCCAGCAGTCAGAGAGAGTCAGGCCAAAGGGAAAGAGCCAGTGTCAGTCTCCAAGGCCCCTGATACTTCATCTCTTGCCACTCCAACCCTCTCCACACCTTCATCTCCTTCTACTGCACCTCCTGCTCCACCAACCATAAAACATCCCATGCCTCGCACCCAACCTTCCTCATCCTCTACTTCATCTCAACCCTCCTTCTCTCCTACTCCAGCTCACATCTCAGCTCCATCCTCATTAACTCCTAAACCTTCACCTATTAAAATTCAAACATCTCCTCTTCAACCAACCTCTTCCTTTAATCCTAAACATTTTTTCTATCCTCCTACTCCTCCTAATTCTGTTATCTTTCCTCCAGATAAACCTCTGCCTCTTGGTGTCTTTGACACCAATGTTCCAGACATTTTGAAAGGAACACCCTCCTCACCATTCTTTCCACAGCCTCTCACATTCACAGGACTGACCCTCCCAGTCCTGCCTTGAAAAAGAGAAAAACCTCCTCATCTCTAAGCACTCCTTCTGTTCCTCTATACCCTCCTTTATGGTACTCTCTTACCCTTGATCCTAAGAGAAGACCTATCTACAAAGAATACCTCCAGAAATGCATTCTTTCTACCATTTATGGTATTCCTTTTCTCAACCTATCCGAACACCTGGACATTGTTCTTCCTTTTACTCAGATATCTCAAGCTTTCAAATCCAAAATCCTTGAGGGCACTGAGTTCAAGACTGAAGATCAGTGGGCAGCTATCAAAGGAAATAAGGCTCAGTATGCAAAATACCTGACTGCAAGGGCCGAATCCCTCACTCACAGAGATCACCCACTCACCTTCTCTGAGTGGTTTATCATCCAGCACAAGAACTCTTGGGGATCCTTCATTTTGAAGGAAATTCGCATTGCCAGAGCCTTTCAGCTGTACAGTGACTTCTGTTACTTGAACAAAATTCCAGAAGTTCAGTTTTGCCAGTTCCATTCGCAGATTACTGTGCTGAAATCAGAAACCCCTCTCAACCTTCCTCTTAAAGTAGACTTTGTCTCTTTCAAGGTTGATTTTCCAGTTCTTCTGCCGAAGCTGCACTCTTTAGTGTTTGATTCAGATGCTGGGTCTCATGCTCTAGATATGTTTGCAAGACAGATGGGCAGGATGTCAGCCAAGCAGGGCAGATCTCCTTCCTTTTTGCGGTTCATCTTCAGAGAATATCACTCTGGCCGCATGTCTTCTCAGACCTTAGCTCCACTCATTTCTGAGTGTGAAAGACTCACCTCATCAGAATGGACGCTTCTCTATCAGGCCTCTTATCAGCAATTGGAAGCCATCAATCAAGATCTTGTTAGTCAGAGGAAGCCTGCTCTTTCTGCAGAAGCTTTTATGGATCTAAACTCCATCGCACCCATACCAGAGATCTATGCTGTATGGGCATCTAGATATTCTGCTTTCTATGCCTTAAAGCAGGATTTGTTAAATCAACAAATTCACTATCCAATTTCCTTGGACAGATTTCTCCATAGGGCCAGTTTTGGTAAGAGTACTTACTTCAGATTCATTTTGGACAAAACTCAGTATGGAGAATTCTTAGAGCAGCAAAGGCAACTCTACATTCAGAGGAACATCCCTTCCATGGGACCCTCCTTCTCAGTTGCCTCTGGCGTTTTTCTGCAAATTTTTGAGGATCTTGAGATCAAGGCATGGGCTGTTGTCTCACAGCATG
Source organism: Colocasia esculenta (assembly GCA_014218235.1). NCBI lineage: Eukaryota > Viridiplantae > Streptophyta > Magnoliopsida > Alismatales > Araceae > Colocasia > Colocasia esculenta. The sequence continues at coordinate 97,471,724 of CM024755.1, read as the reverse complement.
CCTCCTTGTTATCTCCTCTGTATTATCTTTCTCCATCCTAATATAAATCTTTCTCTCTTCTTTGTCTCACCGCTTATCTTTTTGCTTAATGACAAAATGGGGGAGACAACTAACGTAAATCTGAAAAACATTTCATTTTTTGTATGATGTTTAGTATATTTTGTCATCATCAAAAAGGGGGAGATTGATGACCAAACTGTCCCCATAATAAATATTTCCATTTATTTATATATTAATTTTGATGATTAACAAAATAACACTAATGGATTACTTGAGCCTTAAGTACAGGAAATAAAAGAAAAATGAAAGTTCAAGACAATCTGGTAAGTCTCATCACTTCTATCCAAGTCTTTGTATCGACTTCTTTGATAAGCAGAACGATTTCCTCTTTGACCGGAAAACTCAAAACAAATCGATATCGTAACGATTTCTTTAGAAACTCGCAACGACTCTCTAGCCGTAACGATTTCTTTAGACCTCGTAACGATTTCTTTAGAAACTCGCAACGACTCTCTAGCCGTAACGATTTCTTTAGACCTCGTAACGATTTCTTTAGAAACTCGCAACGACTCTCTAGCCGTAACGATTTCTTTAGACCTCGTAACGATTTCTTTAGAACTCGCAACGACTCTCTAGCCGTAACGATTTCTTTAGACCTCGTAACGATTTCTTTAGAACTCGCAACGACTCTCTAGCCGTAACGATTTCTTTAGACCTCGTAACGATTTCTTTAGAATTCGCAACGACTCTATAGTCATAACGATTTCTTTAGACCTCGTAACGATTTCTTTAGAATTCGCAACGACTCTATAGTCATAACGATTTCTTTAGACTTCATAACGATTTCTTTGAGTTCATAACGATTTCTTCACTGATCATAACGCCTTGCTTTGTATAACGATTTCGTATAACGATTTCCTTACAACTTGACAGTCATAATGATTTCGTGTAACGATTTCCTTACAACTTGACAGTCATAACGATTTCGTATAACGATTTCCTTACAACTCGATATTCATAACGATTTCATAAGTCAGCAAGATTCTTTTTATCGAATTTCTTGATGCATCAGTATAATGCCTTTTAATAGCGTTGAAAAGTCAAAGTCATATCTTGTCCGTTGACTGCTATGCATTAAATGCTCTCCGATCGTATCTCCCATGCATGCAGACAATATCTTCCATTTCTATGCTACTCTGTCTACGTACTTTTTTAGACAGAAAGGAGCTTTGCTATATACTGCAATATCTGTTCCATCTCAACTAACAATAGACAGCAGTCTTAGCTGTCTTCTATTTATTGATGATATGCTTACAGATATCTGACAAGACTCATCTGGACAACATTGGACACAAGATACAAAGTTCTATGACATCTCTTTGGCGTGTACACAAGGATAAAAGACTGACGATCAGAAGCTTCCTCAGTGACCAGTCTAACGTACACAAGGATAAGAGACAACGGACACTTCAACGTTCGAATTTGAATCAGCAGTTTAAATAGAAGACTCAAGACGGAAAAGATAGCGTGTGTGCAACAACGCTTGATTTTAGAAGAAGAAAGAAATCCATCTCTTAGAATCTTTAGAACTTTGAAGAAGAGCGAAGCCTCCACTCCAACCTTGTTCTAAGCTCTTAGCTCTCTGTGCTCAAAAGGAATCTTCTCATTTGTAAGAGCCTGTGTGGTCCTTGGAGAGAAAAACCTTGTTAAATCTCTTTCTCTCTCGGGGGCTTAGGAGCTTCAGTGTGTAGCTGGTCAAGCTAGAGTCTGAAGCCTGTTTTCACACCCTTTTTCTTATTAGGTTGTGTTCCCTTCTGGACGAAGGAAGACCTGGTGGTATCCAGGGTGGTTGTTGTTCCCTTCAGGCTGAAGGAAGACCAGTTGAGGCTGGGTGTAAGGATCCTTAAGGGGGATTGTACCCTTGGTAGTAAAATCCTGAGGTATTGCTCAGGGACTGGACGTAGGTCTCCTGTGGAGAGGAGTTCCGAACCAGGATAAAAATCCTTGTGTCTTGTGGATGTGTTTTGTGTGATTGTTGTCTTGTTTGCTCTAACTCTAACCTTGTTATTAAGTTGTGCAATCCTTTCAGTAAACAGGTTTTAATCAGAGATCGAAGTTTTAATAACCCATTCACCCCCCCTCTGGGCTAGCTAGCTGGGCAACAGCATGGATCTGACAGAGATTCAAAGAATTAATTCTCCCTCATGGGAGATCAAAATAGAGCGAAACTAGGGCGTTTGAAAGCTAATATGATGTAGTGTTAATGATAACTTGATCATGGCATGAGAACAAGTACATGCGGGGGTATAGAGTAAACATGAGGTTTCAGGTTCATAGTAATAGCAGGGATTCAAGCTATTAATTCGCCCAAATGGATAAACGAAATACAACGAGATGAGAGGGCTTTTAAAGAGGTTCATGAAGTCTACCTAAGGTAATTTTTACTCGAATTTAGCTTGAGAGATTGCCTACCTTTGCTTACAGTAAAGAAAAACCTAGTTTGATGACGAAAAGAAGAGGAAACCCAAGCTCCAAGCCTCCTCCTCTCCTTGCTCTTCGTCCAGAACTTCTCCTCTTCGTCTCCAAAGAGCTTAGACATGAACTAGGGTTGCTAGGGTCGAAATTTGGGGTGTTTTGTATGTTTAGAGAGTCCAAACTTTCTAAAACTCCTTCCTTTTCTAATAAATCCGAATTTCCCTATTTATTTCTTTCTCTCCTTGTATTTATCCCCTAATTTTGGATGGAGGAGTGGCAAATTTCGTGGGTGAGGAGTTATGGTAAGGCTAGGACTCTTTTTAGGATAGATTTAGGATATTAAATCATTGTTTTACCCCCTTTATAATTTCCATTATTTTTAATGACGAATTTCACCTAATTAAATCTCATCCATGATGGGCTATCCACATTTGGGCCCATTCTCTCACGCTTGGGCCATTTTTACAACCCACTTCTAATTTAGCTTAATGGGTATTGATGTAATTCCTTTTTATTTCACTCAAATCTTATTTATTCTCTCTTTATTCTAATTTAATTGATTTATCTCATTTATTTAACTTAAAATTTTTATTTTTCTTGATTTTAAAAATCAAGGTTGCTACATGTGGTGTTTTCCGGAATGAAGATACAGGTTGTGTTCTTCATGTCTGAAAGGCGTCCGATATAGCTGAGCGTTTCATGAGAACGAATCGTCCATGGCTGACGCGATTCAGTTTAGGTAGCGTCACTTAAGTCCGACGCGATTTAGGGTTAAATGGCGGCATCTGTGTTGAACGCGTTTTAATATGAGGCCACCCGAGCTCTGGTGTTCTATGGCCAATTTGTCTGGTTTCTGTCCCACATTGCTTGGGCTGTGTTACCTAGGCAATGTAGGGTTTGTATGGGTTGTGTAGACTCATATTATAATCAGTAACAAGGTGTTTTGCGTGGAATTGTGTGCATAGCGAGTTGGGTGTCACGCCTTCTATATTTGCCTCTCCAGTCGGTTACCCTAGCACTGGGTGCTTAGGGCTTGTCCCAATACTGGAGTACCATCAAGGTCTGTGTCATCTTCCTGGACACCCTCACTCTTGTGTTTGAGTTGTACGTTCGGCTGAGGGAAAGACAACAGGGGACAGCAGCACGTGTTTATGGGTGTACGGCCATTTGTAGCATGCTCTTGGTTGAGGGACGGACACCAGTAGACATGCTGGTTCTCAGCTAGTCCTGTTCCAGTGCCTCACTTTAGGGTTCTCGGCCGGAGCCCCTAAAGGTGTCAGGCTTGGTCCTCCAACGGTGTAGCTTGCAGGTGTGGTGTGGTTAGTCTCCAAAGTTTTTGTTTTGTTGAGGTGGAGCGGCAGTTGGACCTTTCGTTTGTGGCTGCGAGGCTGAGAGGTGTACTTGTGTAGTTTATCCGAGTCTGTGGCTGGTGTCGTGAGCCAGCGCTCGTGACTCGTGTGCGGCGTACCCTCCTTTAGCTTGTACACGTTTATGTGTTTTGTCGTCTATTTATTTACAACTGTAATATCATGTTTAGTTGGTTATAAATGTTTCATGCTTTACAGCTTTGTATAAACTATGTTTCTCGGCTTTGGGGGAGTTACCCTACTGAGCCAATGGCTTGTGAGGCTCACCCCCTTTTCTTCCAGGTGAAGGAGAGTAAGAGGATTCACGTCCTTCCTCTGGTTCTGGTCATCGCCGTAGTGGAGTCGGGCCCTCGCCACCAGTAGAGTAACGTTTTTACTTGTGAAGCCTTGGGGGTTGTCCCAAGCTGTTATATCTTATATAATGATTATGTGTGGAACTTAGTATGTACATTTCATGTGGATGTGTATGAACAATGAAACTTATATGTGTTCAGCGTGTTCTTTTATATTTTCACGGACATATGTGGTTGATATCCCTTGCGAGGCTTTGGCCCGATCGCGGGAGGTGGAGTCGTGTCAGGCACGTTATTGGGTTAACGGGCCTGAACGGTGAGGACAGTCACAGTTGGTATCAGAGCAAGGTCTATGTAAATATGAAAGAACGGGAAATGTACATAGTTGTTCCTTACCATGGTCTTCTGCTGGTAGTTGGCCGTGTTTTTGTAATGATATATCTGTGTGTTGTGTGGATGGAATATGTGTATGCAAGTTTATAAATGGCTGATAGAAGAGATTGGGGTAGAGGAGGTGATGATCCTAAGGAGTCTACTCATCAAATGATAGAGAGAATGTGGGAGAGTATTATGCAAATCCGAACACGTTGGACCAGCAATTACTAGTTCAGCCCGCCGTTGTAGCACCACCCGTGGCGGAGGAGACAATGCCGACACCACTAGCACCACCTTTTGGAGTAGAGGCACCCCCTGTAGCACCTTTACCTCCAGTGGTACCAATGAGGCCAGAAAGTGTGGAGGAGTCCACGACGATATGTGGAAAGTTTCTTGCATTTGCAACCACCAACATATTCGGGAGGTCCAAGTCTGGATATGGCTGAGCATTGGATTCATGAAATTGAATGGGTGTTTGTCACAATGAGGTGTCCCTAGGAGGATAGGGTCATCTTGGCAACTTAGTTAAGAGGATTTGCACAAGAATGGTGGAGACTCAAGACGCAGACCGTGTTCACTGGAAGAGCTGAAGAAACAATCACTTGGCCCGAGTTTCTTGAAGTCTTTAATAACACTTTCTTTCTGATACAAGTTCAGCAAGCAAAGAGAGAGCAATTTAGAACACTTCAGCAAGGGAACTTGTCGGTGTTGGAATACCAAATGAGGTTCATGGCCTTGAGTAGGTATGCACCTTATGTGGTGACCAACAACGCAATGATGGTTGAGTACTCCATCCTGGGATTGAGGCCGGAGTTGCAAGACACGGTTATTCCCTTGATGTGTGGTACAGTGGAGGAAGCAGCCCAAAGAGCAGCAATACTTGAAAGAACCATACAAGCTAGGCAGTCTAGCAGGTCGGGATCAAGTGGTGGTAGCTTCCGACTACCTCAGCAGTCTGCGGGTGTTAGCAAAGGAAAGGCACCTTCGGGAGGATCGTCTTCTTCGGGTTTTGGCAAATGGGGCAACAATTTAAAGAAGATATTTAGAGGCCGAGGAGGTGGCAAGCAGCAGGGATTTAATCAAGGTCATGGTTACAAGCCAGAGGTGGAGGAGTCTTAGCAAAGAATGGCATGGCAGCCCGCAGAATTTCGGTGTTACAATTAGGATCATCCAGGGCATATGGCGAGGAATTGTATGTATCCAAGAAGAGCTAACTATGGTAGAGGAGCACCGCAGGAGCAACAACCTTTAGCTGGGCAAGGTATAGGTGCACCTTACCCGAGAGGAGGAGGACGAGGTCGAGTAATGGCGATTACAAGGGCTCAAGCGGAAGCGTCAAATCTGATTGAATGTATTATACCGCCCTTTGAATTTTCAGCTAGAACATTAATTGATCGGGGTGCATCTCACTCTTTCATTTCCGAAGATTTTCTTGATGTTATGGTACATCCCTTTGAGGAGAGGTAGTGTGAGCTTGTGGTGGAGGTACCGTCTGGAGATTTTATGCTTACTACATGTTACTTGGATGAGGTACCTATTATGATACATGGTAATCAGTTGCCAGCTAGGTTGTATGCTTTGCAGTTAAAGGAATATGATATGATATTGGGCATGGATTGGTTGGAAGCGTATGGGGCAGTTATTGATTGCAGGAAAAAGAAAGTGAGGTTCAGCTATCCAGGTGGAGATATGTTTGAATTCCAAGGTATGCCATTCTATACCCCTAAATTTATCATTTCTACCCTTAAGGCTAGGAAATTGATTAATGCAGGGTATGTAGCTTATTTGGAATCTGTTAGCTTGGTTGAGGCAGATAAGGAAGTGGATATGGTACCCATTGTTAAGGAGTATGCGGATGTATTTCCGGATGAGTTACCAGGTGTGGCACCACATACGGAGGTGGATTTCACCATTGATTTGGAGCTGGGTAATATGTCTATTTTCAAGGCACCATACAGGATGGCACCTACAGAATTGAAAGAGTTAAAGAAGCAATTGCAAGAATTACTTGAGAAGGGTTTCATACGGCCGAGTCATTCACCATGGGGAGCACCGGTCTTGTTTGTAAGAAAGAAAGATGGTAGCATGAGGATGTGTATAGATTACCGCCAATTGAACAAAGTCACCATAAAGAACAGGTATCCACTTCCACGCATTGATGATTTATTTGATCAATTGCAATAAGCAAAGGTGTTCTCCAAGATAGATTTGAGATCGGGGTACCATCAATTGAGGATCTGGGAGGAGCACATTGACAAAACGGCATTTAGAACAAGGTATGGGAATTATGAGTTTGTGGTTATGCCATTTGGGCTAACCAATGCACCGGCGGCATTTATGAACTTGATGAACATGATTTTCCATCCATATTTAGACCGGTTTATTGTGGTGTTTATTGATGACATTTTAGTATATTCAGCTTCTGAAGAAGAACATGTAGCTCACTTGAGAGTTAAATTTCAAACATTAAGGGAGCATCAACTTTATGCAAAATTTAGTAAGTATGAGTTTTGGCTTAAGGAGATACAATTTTTGGGGCATATTATCTTAGGTGAGGGTGTTGCTATAGATCTAGCAAAGGTGGAAGCCGTCATGAAATGGGAGGAGCCAAAGACAGTCTCAGAAATCCGGAGTTTCCTTGGAATGGTCGGGTACTATAGGCGGTTTATTCAAGATTTTTCTAAGATTGAAGCACCATTGACAAGGCTTACCAGGAAAGGAGTACCATTTGAATGGTCATCTGATTGCAGGCGTAGTTTCATGGAATTGAAGAAGCGGATCACTTCAGCACCAATATTGGAAATACTGGCAGGACGAGGTGGTTTTGTGATATTTACAAATGGATCCAGGAGAGGACTTGGTGCAGTGCTTATGCAACATGGAAAGGTGGTGGCGTATGCCTCTAGACAATTGAAGCGTCATGAAGAAAATTATCCTACACATGATTTGGGGTTGGCGGTGGTTGTGTTTGCATTAAATATTTGGCGGCATTATTTGTATGGTGAAAGGTTTGAGATATTCACGGACCACAAAAGTTTGAAATACATCTTCTCCTAGAAGGACTTAATTTTAAGGCAGCGCAAATGGATGGAATTATCTCAAATATTATGATTTTAGTTTGGCATATCACCCAGGCAGGGCAAATGTGGTAGCAGATGCTTTAAGCATGAAGGTGGTTATGAGTCACATGATGATGAAAGAATGGAGGTTGTATGAGCATATGGCAGAAAGTTCCTTATTTGTACCAAGTAATCAACGAAGAGCTGTGTTAGCTAGTAGCACTGTGGAACCGTCTTTGTATTGGCAAGTCATAGAAGCTCAAAAAGAAGATGAGTATTTGGCCAACATTGTGAAGATGGAAGATGTTACAATAGATGATGATTGTGTAGTTCGGTTCAGGCATAGGTTATATGTTCTAAGTAAAGCTAGTGTGAAGCAAAAAGTGTTAGAAGAAGCACATCGGTCGAGGTACACCATACATCCAGGAAGCACTAAAATGTACCAAGATTTGAAGAAATATTTTAGTGGCCAAGCATGAAGAAGGACATAGCGGAGTTCATTGCAAGGTGTGCGGTGTGTCAACAAGTTAAGGTGGAGCATCAAAGGCCGAGTGGTTTATTGCAGCCGTTACCAATACCACAATGGAAGTAAGATGATATTTCAATGGATTTTGTTGCAGGTTTGCCCAGGACAGTGTCAAGCCACAATGGCATTTGGGTTTTTGTTGATCGGTTGACCAAGGTATGCAGGTTGCTAGAAGTTAGCATGTCGTGGGCAGTGGACCGGTTGGCAAAGTTGTATGTTGAGAGAATTGTACCATTACATGGGATACCAGTTACGATTGTTTCATATAGGGATCCCAGGTTTACATCCAGTTTTTAGAGGAGTTTGTAGAGGGTTGTGGGCACACAATTGAGATATAGTTCAGCATACCATCCTCAAACCAATGGGCAGACAGAGAGGACAATTCAAACTATTTAAGATATGCTTCGGGCATGTTGTTTGGTTTGGGGAGGTGGTTGGGAGCAACACCTTGGTATGATTGAATTTGCCTACAACAATAGCTATCACACAAGCATCGGTATGGCACCGTATGAGGCACTCTATGGAAGACCTTGCAGGACACCATTGAATTGGCATGAAGTGGGTGAAAGGCAAGTAATGGGACCAGAATTGCTGCAGTAATGTGCGGAAGTAGTAAAGTTTATCAAGGAGAAGCTTCAAATGGCACAAAGCAGACAAAAGAGCTACGCAGATGTCCGGAGTAGGCCCCTACAGTTTGAGGTTGGAGAGTATGCATGTTTAAGAGTTTCCCCAACCAAAGGTGTTCTACGGTTCAGCAAGAGGGGCAAGTTGAGCCCCAGTTTTGTGGGTCCATTTCAGATTTTGGAAAGGATCGGAGAGACAGCTTACAGGTTGGAACTTCCAGCAGACTTCACATATGCACATGACGTGTTCCACGTCTCAATGTTAAGTAAGTATATTCGAGATCCTTCTCAAGTTGTTAGTTATCAGCGAGATGACTTGAAGCCAGATATAACCATGCCAAAATATCTAGTGATGATCATAGGTAGATGGACAAAAAAATTAAGGAATAAAGATATTGAGCTGGTAAAAATCAAATGGGAGAACATGCAAGGTGGTGAAGATACTTGGGAGTTGGCCGAAGAAATGTTCAAGACGTATCCATATTTGTTTGAGTAAGCATTACTTTCTTTTTATGTGATAGTTGCATGTGTTTTGAACCGTATTTATGCTTATCTCTTTAATTTCGAGGATGAAATTCTTTTTAGGTGATAGTAATGTAACAACCGATACATTTGGATCGTAGTTTACCGGGTCTGGAGGCCAATGTGTGTCCCATTGTTGGACCATGGAGGTCTATGAGTGTTTTTACAGGTTTTCTGGGTCAGGTGGGAGGCAGAAAGGCTGGGCATCCCACCCCAACCAAGCCTCTGTTGGGTTCAGTGAGAACGCGTCGTATTTAGATGCCGTGTCTCTCACGTGAACGCGTCCCGCTTCTTCGACGCGAGTTGGAGCTTAACGCGCCCGCCTACATGGATGAGTCTTAGCACCACTTATAAGTGGCCATCACTGCATGCACGCCGCATGGCGCATGCAGGACGTCGGGGGTTTAGTTGCGTCGGCAATGTCAGACGCATTTCTAAATGCATCGGGACGATGCGACGCGATTTAGTTCAGTTGTGTTTCGTGCTTCTTCCCTTGGCCGAACAGTGCAATTGCACTGTTCAGCTGGAGGAGATGTTGCTACGGCTGTAAAGGTGATTTTGGGCAATTTTGGTGCATTTGGAGTCTGAACGGCGTAATTCCGGCGCGAGGACGAGCTACGAAGCCCGAGGAATTCTCTGGTGGCATTATATTTGTGTCTTCCTCGTGGGTAGGGGACTTCTACCCTGTTTCTTCTGTGTATGAGCTGTGTGATTAGGGAAGTAAGTTTTAATTGTGGGAAATGGCTTATGCATGATGGGGAGAATGGTTGAGCATGTTAGAAAGCATGCCTTGGACTTTATTTGAGTTACTATATCCTGCTTAGCATGCTTGTATGGCCTTGTGTGGTGTTTTCTGGAATGAAGATACAGGTAGTGGTCTTGATGTCTGAAAGGCGTCCGATACAGCTGACGCATTTCATGAGAACGCGTCGTCCATGGCCAACACGATTCAGTTTAGGTAGCATCACTTAAGTCCGACGTGATTTAGGGTTAAATGGAGGCATCTGTGTTGGACGCATTTTAATATGAGGCCACCCGAGCTCTGGTGTTCTGTGGCCAGTTTCTCCGGTTTCTGTCCCACATTGCTTGGGCTATGTTACCAAGGCAATGTAGGATTTGTATGGGTTGTGTAGACTCATATTGTAATCAGTAACAAGGTGTTTTGCATGGAATTGTGTGCATAGTGACTTGGGTGTCACGCCTTCCATAGTTGCCTCTCCAGTCGATTACCCTAGCACCAGGTGCTTAGGCTTGTCCCGATACGGGAGTATCGTCAAGGTCTGTATCGTCTTCCTGAAAACTTTCACTCTTGTGTTTGAGTTGTACATCCAGCTGAGGGAAAGATGACAGGGGACAGCGGCACATGTTTGTGGGTGTGCAGTCGTTTGTAGCATGCTCTTGGTTGAGGGATGAACACCAGTAGATGTACTGGTCCTCAACTAATCCTATTCCAGTGCCTGACTTTAGGGTTCTCGGCCGGAGCCCCTAAAGGTGTCAGGCTTGGTCCTGCAGTGGTGTAGCTTGCAGGTGCGGTCTAGTTTGTCTCCACAGTTTTTATCTTGTTGAAGTGGAGCGGCAGTTGGATCTTTCGTCCGTGGCTGCGAGGCTAAGAGGTGTACTTTTGTAGTTTGTCCGAGTCTGTGGCTGGTGTCGTGAACCAGTGCTCGTGACTCGTGTGTGGCGTACCCTCCTTTAGCTTGTACACGTTTATGTGTTTTGCCGTCTTTTTATTTACAACTGTAATATCATGTTTAGTTGGTTATAACTATTTCATGCTTTACAGCTTTGTATAAACTATGTTTCTCAGCTTTGGGGGAGTTACCCTACTTAGCCAATGACTTGTGAGGCTCACCAGCTTTTCTTCCAGGTGAAGGAGAGCAGGAGGATTCACGTCCTTCCTCTGGTTCTGGTCATCGCCATAGTGGAGTCGGGGCCTCGCCCCCAGCAGAGTAATGTTTTTACTTGTGAAGCCTTGGGGGTTGTGCCGGGCTGTTATATCTTATATAATGATTATGTGTGGAACTTAGTATGTACATTTCATGTGGATGTGTATGAACAATGAAACTTATATGTGTTCAGTGTGTTGTTTTGTATTTTCCTGGACATATGTGGTTGATATCGCTTGCGATGCTTTGGCCCGATCGCGGGAGGCGGAGTTGTGTCGGGCACATTATTGGGTTAACGGGCCTGAACGGCGAGGACCGTCACATTTACTACCAAAGAATGGCACGTTTTTACGCTAAAAAGTCCTTGAGAGAAAATTTGAAGTGGGTGAAATGGTCCTAAAATGCAAAGTCTATAAGGCACCAGGTCCCAAGAGTAAATTGCAAGAGAATTGGGAGGGTCCATTCGTTGTCAAAGAAGTGTAAAACCCCAAAAAATTCTATAATTTAAAATTTTGAAATAAATTGAAATAAATAATTTCCGTATTATCAAAATGGTAGAACTTACATGCCACTATCGTACGTGAGAGAACACATTGGAAAATTTCGTAAAAATTATAAATCAACCCCAAACATTATTCCTAAGTGTTCCATGAAGAAATTCGTGCAACGAAAAATTTGATTGGCCATGTGTACGTCACAATTTGACTAATTACCCAAATTAGGAAACTAAGTCGGAAAACCGTTAACGCGGAAATATAACACGACCATAAATTAAATAAACATGTTGGAGAGACTTCCAACATCATGTGTTGATGACCCATTATCAAAATTGGGCCAATGGATCACATTTGGCCCAAGAATAAAATTGGAGCAAGAAAAATACCCAAATTTTGTACCTGTAATTATGTGGTAATTGGGAAGGGCAAATTAGGGCTTAAACTAGTGCTATTAGCCAAGCATAGTAAGCCAAATCGTGGCCAACCATGCTTAGAACCTCCCTATGGTGTAGCTACTTCAATTGGGAGGAGAAATCCCAAATTTTGGAAGGTGCCAAGCTGATTTCGCAGCCACCTTTCCTAGCACCATTAGGACATGGAATTAAACTCTAGAGATATATATAATCGTGAAGAGACTCTTAGGGTAAGTTTGGCATTGAGTTGGGGTCGTGAAAAGCAAGCTAGGGCAGCGCAGAAGGAGAGGAGAACGGCTGTGGAAAATTGAGGTTCTTCCTCAACCTCGCTCTGCATCGACTGGGCGTTTGCATCTCTTAGATCTTCACAGAGGTAGGTGATCTCAGGCCGAAACTAAATGAAACCTATACCATCTTGTAGTGCTGCATGTCTAGTTTCATATGCAAGTGATTTTCCCAATGTTCATGGTGTATTCGTCGAGTTATAAGTGTTTTCCCTAAGTCGTGCATGTTAGGACTTGTTGTGTTATTCACATGTTTCACACAAATCAAGGCAGAATTAGATCAAACCCAAAACATGAAACTTCTTCTACTAGTTGTCTTCATCATTTTTCATGTTGATAGTTTTGTCTAAATGACATTAGATTTCAAGTTATAGGCCTATCATGAAGGTCACAATGTTTTCCTACGTTTTAGGGTGAAGGTCTGAATCGTGACTGCATCAAGTGACGCGATTCCATCGCCTGGTATCGCGTCGGTCCTGACCGTTGCGATTCACCAAAATGCGACCAGGTAGTCCTTCGTGATTTGCCATTTGATCGGTCAACCATTTGCATGGAACTGTGCGTTGTATGGTTTTCAACACTGGTCTGATTCACGACGTGGACCCCCGTCGTGATTCAACAGGTTTTCCCGCCCAAGGATTTTCATCGATTTTTATATTCTTATTTTAAACGACTTTAATGAACGCGACGGGGTATCCCATCACGATTCAATGATAAAGGCGACCACTTAGAGCGTCGCGATTTTCATTCTTCACAGTTTGACCGTGTTTTGACTGTGCACCATGTTATGAAATGCGTCTACTATATGACGTGATTCAAAAACCGACCCGAGACTGTTCTTTCCGGCTAGTCAGTCAGCATGTTTAGTTTCTTGGTCTGTAAGCATGATACATAGTGTTACATAGTGTGCATTGGCCTAAAAGCAATCAATCTATTTGAAAGCTATAATGACTTGAAAAATGATTCTAATGTGAATGATATTATGTTTATTGATTATTATCTTGTGATCTAGCTTGATGTGAAATTATCATGATAAGAATATGATATGAAATTATGTAGATTACATGTTAGAGTGGACTTGTTTAGTTTAAGAACTTTCTATCATGTTACTCGTTTATGGCATATGGACTTTCCTTATTTATACGCTTTCTGTTGTTTCCATAATTTGCTCATCCATTGCATACATGATTAGGAAAGTTCTGTGACATGTAACTTACACGTTTGCATGATTAGGCACACCCCTCTTCGGGAATTGGGAGCTCTCTGCTGGTCATTCCGTATTGGCAGACTAGCGATCTTTTCCCTAAGACCTCCATAAGTCTCCGTACTCTATGGATTCCCTCATAGAGACCGAGCTGGTTGTACCATGAAGTACCCTGGAGATAGAGAGCACTTGTACCGTGTACGATATGTCATTAGTCATCCTCTTGTCAATACATTAATGAATTATGAAACATAAGATACGTCGTTATGCTATCCAATTGATCTCTTAAGCTATTGTCTTACCTTAACTCTATGAATGATCATATCCTTAGTACAATAAGCTTGTTATTGAAATTCCATAGCCATAATATGTATATGTATGATTGGCACAACATGGGACTTCGGTCCATTTGACTAATGCCTGTGCAATAAGGGCCATGTCTGGTCCTGGGGAGGAGCGCCCCAATGTACTTATAACCGTGGGAGTATGGACTTGTGGTGCATGGCATGGCACTGATACGTGTGCAAGATTTGTGTGAATGTGCCTTCGTTTGATATGATATGATAAGTTTGATATGATATGTCTGATCACGTGAACATGTGTTATCTGTGTAAATATGGCCAATTCCTTTTGATACGATTCTATTCTTGAATTACCTGTCCATTGCATATGAAAATTCAATAATTGATTTGATATGATATTCGTTCTGTTCAGCTATTTGACTTGTTAGAATACATGCATTGTCATCATGTTCATGTGTGAATCCTGCTTATTTAAAATGTTAATCATGTATATTGGTACCCGAACATTAAGATGTAAATCCTACTGAGCTAGTTCAAATGACATGTAATAGGATAGCTTGTATCAAGGTGAGGTGTAACGAGATAGCTTGTATATTAAGATAGCGTGTAACGAGATTGCATGTAAAGAGATAGCGTGTATAGTTGCACCACAGTGCACTAGTCGAGTACGACAATAGTCACTTTGGGACAGTAGCCGTTTAACGATAGTACAGTATGTCTGAACTCCTCAGACTACTATTATAACAGTCAGTGCTAACACAGTAATAGCACCGAAATGATACAGTATGTCTGAACTCCTCAGACTAATAGTGTAATAATTAGATGTCTAGCTAATGTCGAGATAGTCAGAACCGGTGCAATGCAGAACACCGTCAATAGCCCCTGTAGGTATTTTTGGGTGGCTCTCTGCCCCTAGGACTAGATTGGAGCCCCTCGGACACTCTCTGTGCCCAGCACAGTATGTATTCAAGTCAGGATGGTCACCAGACCCATATTATGGTGCTAGACAGTCATGTATAGTATAAGCAATGGGAGCCACAACAGCTCAAGAGTCTCAAGAGAGTACTAGATGAAGGGACGAGAATATAGAGTGAACGTGAACAGATGAGAGTACAAGGATAGTAGATGAGATAGGGGTATAATCGTAAAACAACGATAAATCACGATAGTAACAGTTGCACAGTACCAGGTCGGGTACCGGCAGTCTGGTAGAAGAAGTCACCACCGCCCACTAGCCGTGCTAAGAACACTGGCCAGGTGGTCCGGCGTGATCACAAGATAGGAGAGATCTTACTAAGGCCGTTTAGATCGTACTGATCCCTAAGAGTGTAACAGGATTTAAAGGTACAACCAGCTCGTTGACTAAGGACGTGCGCCAAAGCCAAGAAGACTTACAGAGGTCTTGACAAGGATTCCCTAGTCCAGTCGAGAGTATTCCCAGTGGAGAGGTGGTCCAAGTCAAGGGAAAGTGTGTAAAATGGGTCTGTCGTGCCTCGAGTGCTTGAAGGCCGAGGGAAAACGATAACGGTGTACAAATCACGCGAATAGAACGAAGACATGTATATTTAAATAAGTTAGTCATTTGCTTCAATAAATTACAAGATACATTATTAAATAATTTGAGAAGGTATAAGGGCCAATATGATCATTAAATGTGTGCTTGTGTAAGAAATCAAGAGATCATAGTTGATTGTGCATATGGCTTTTACATAGATTGATTTGGTGTATCATTTATCATCAATTGCAAATGCTGTCAAGTTATTCATAATGGTAGTCAATTAGGGTTGATCAAGGTTGAAATGGTGTAAACATAGAGTTTAATTGCAAAAATTTCACTCGGTTGAAGTCGCGACAGGATTGGTTGTCGCCTTCAAGTCGCGACGCAAGGCACGATCGCGTTCTGCTGAACTGGCCGGCGAGATGAACTGGGACCAAGTCGCGACGTGTCGGTCCGCCGCATTCATAACACGTCGGACCCCGGTGTCGCGACCTCTGAGATCGTGGTGTATCGCACCGTCGTGACCTCAGGGGGTGGCCCGAGCCCAGAAAAGAGGGTTATGCCGTTTTTCTAGGTTGGTCTGTCTGACACATAGTCACTAAAAAGTCAATAATAAATCGTATAGAGATCCAAAAAGCATGAAATCAGTTCTAAACGAAAGTAGACTCATATATCTACCAACATGTATGGTTAATTTGAAAATAGACGAGATTTACGTATGCTTTGAACAGGTTACATTCTAATGACCTAAACATGTGCAGTCAGGGTTCAATGATTTAATCAGAGATGAATACTTAATGAAAAATTCTGAAACCAGTGGCGTTTGAAAGCTAATACGATGTAGTATTCTATAGAATTTTGTCATGGCATGATATCAAATATGCACGATGTTTAAAGGTCAACGTGAAGAGTCGGGTACATGCAATAGACAGGGAATCAAGGATTTAATTCTCCCTCATGGGAGGTCAAAATCGAGCAAGACCAAGGGCGTTTGAAAGATAATAAGATGTAGTATATCTGAGAATTTTATCATGGCACGAGAACAAGTACACATTGGGAATTAGAGAAAACATAAGATCTCAGTTCATTATAACAACAGAACTTCATGAATTATATTCGCCCAAATGGGTGAACGAAATACCACGAACCCATAGGGCTTTTGGAGAGGTACATGAAGGCTACCTAGGATAATTTTATCACAATTGTTGCTTGAGAGATTGCCTACCTTTCATTGCATGAATGAAAAGCTAGGGTTTTTGATGAAGAACGAGATGAAATCCCTCCTTTCCAAGATCCTCCTTCTTGCTCCTTCGTTCTCCAGCCTCTCCCTTCATCTCCCAAGGTCTAAGCACGAAAATGAGGGTTGATAGGGTTGTATTAGGATGTATTTGGTTGCTACAAGAGTCCATCCTCTCTAAAACACTTCCTTCTCCTTCCAACTCTTTAATTTCTATATTTATCCCCTTATTTCTTGCATTATCCCACCTAATAAGATAGATAAGAGGTTTAATTTCGTGGGTAATGGGTTAGTATAAGTTTAGGTCTCTTTTCTATAAATATATGAGTCATAATAGTGCCTTAATTATCTCTTTTTAATTATGAGATAATTTAGTTACGAATTTCACTATTTAATATGAGTCTTCTCACTTTAACCCAATTGTCTCTCATCTAAATCCCCTTTTTCATAGTAGGATAGAGTCCTATTGAGTTATACTAGGTTTAGAACTCTTTCTAAGATAATTAAGAGTTAAAATACTCATTATCTTAACCCTTTTCTATTTATTAATATTTTAGGTACGAATTTAGCTTAATTATCTCCCATCTCATGATGGACTCTTCATAATTGGGCCCAAAACTTTATGCTAGGACCATTAGTAAAACTCATTACTAATTTAGCTTAATGGGTATTGATTTAATTCTATTTATTCACCCTTTATTCTAATTTAAATCTATTTATTATATTTATTCAATTGATTTTAATTCGATTCAATATTATTTAGCCAAATATTTATGACCTTTATTCATCTCTTGGGCTCTTACTTTTGTCCCAATAACTTATGCGGGCTTAATTGTACAACCCATGTACTTACTTTACTTAATGGGTTTTTAATTATCATTTTATTAGAGAATTTATTCATGGGCCAAGATTTGTCCATTGGTCCAAATATCATAATGGGCTATCATTCCACATTATTTAAAGTTTACTCACATGTTTATTTTTATTTATAAACCACTTTGGCTCATAAAATAATGGGTTCTCCGACTTATTCCTTAATTAAACTAATAAGTCGCATAATTTCTTAAACTCAGTCTAAATGATTTTTCTATGCCCAAATTTCATGATGGGTCATTAGAGAATATTATTTAAAGTATAACTACTATTTTTACGAAATTTTATAGGGGTTTATACGCATGCAATAATGATGCGTACCGTTTTAACTAATTGAATTTATTAATAGATAAAATTTCTATTTATCTATAATTTTTAATTAATGGATTTTCCGGGGTACTACATCCTCCCCCACTTAAATAGAATTTGGTCCCCAAATTCATATGTTAAGATATGACTACTAATTTATTCTGAATATTTCATTCCATCATCTCCCCCACTTAGGGTTTTGTTTTCGAGAAAATAATATGAACTTGAACTAAGGGTTTAGTGATGGTACGTTGTCTACCTTTATTGGCATGATTTGTATCCACAAGAACTTGTAATCATCTTTGGTGTGGAGTTTGGTTCTTCTTTATTGAACAGTTGATGACTCGATGTTGTTGACTTCCACAACGCAATCATCTGCCCAATTTCTTCCATCAGTTATCAATCTGATGCCCTGGGTTTTTACAAAATTTACAGAATTCCTTCTGCTTCACTTCCCCGTTTATTCTTTTGCTATCGACTATATTTCTTCCCTTATTATCATTGGAACGGGTATCGCGTTCCATTTTCAACGCTTTCTTCTTATGGATCTTTTCGAGAAGTCCCACGGTGTCCTCTATTACTTGAGCTCTCAATACCATGTCTGAATATACTTCAAGGTCTAGTGGAGCCAACTTTTCTCAGAACACAGGTCTCAATCCTTCTAGGAATCTCTTTGCCTTCATCTTTTCCGTACTTACCAAATGTGGTGAATATTGTGCTAGTCTTTCAAATTTTGCTTCATATTCTGCTACAGACATCATTCGTTGTTTTAACTCTACAAATTCATTTGCCTTCTTCTCACGAATCCTCGCGGAAAAATATTTATTGTTGAAGAGTTCTAAAAATTCATCCCACTCTATGTTGATGTTGGGTAATCATTGACTAGCAGCTTCCCACCAAGCTCTAGCATCGCGGTCCAATTGGAAGGTTGGCAGAAGGACTTTCTCCTGTTCTGAACATTGCATAACTCTAAAGATCCGTTCCATCATCTTCACCCAATTTTCGGCTTCATCGGGATCCGGAGTTCCATTAAACCTAGGGGTATTCATTCGTTTAAAGTTCTCGTACAAGTCTCCTGTCCCATTCCTTGCTCCTGCTTGAATCACATTGTTAAGGGCTTGTGTTAACCCTTGTACGGTGCTTTGCAAGTCCCGCAATTGTGCATGCTTACCAGTCATCTCTACCAATCTCCTGCGAGCAATAACATTTTATTTATTTCCTTTTTGACTTTGGGTACTAAGGTATTACTAAGTTGATGCATGTATATTTATAATGTATTCAGATCTTAACCATGGTTCTACCTAATCCTCACATAGGGATGGTGGTTTACTTAGACATATGTAAGGGCAGTTCACCTAGAACATCCTAGACTTAAATATCCTAATAAGGACATCCTAGGCTCTGATACCAACTGTCATTCCCCGCCAATTTAGCAGCGGAATAAATCGGGGAGGCATGAACAACATGTATGGTAACGTAAATTGCGCATACATTCGCAAACATCAGAGCAACTATTGAATAATAATTGCAATAAAACTCATCATTTTATTGATAATTCATCTAAACTATTACAACCACTAATTCAGAGCCAAGCATAAGGCTCAATGACTTCATTACATTTGGAAATGATAACTAAAGCAAATATCTAACTTGACTCTAAGGTACTAAGGACATTCCATCGCTATGACTTCAGGACGCTTATCACTCCAGTCCAATCCCGTTGTTGTATGTAAGGTCATCACTTGACTTACCTGAAAACACAATAACAAATAACGAAGGGTGAGCAATAATGCTCAGTAGGACTTAATATCTCGTGTAAACAAGTATGCTTTAAGTGATTAATGTCTTGTCACGCAGGTTAACTAGAGAGAGCGTTCAAGTATAGTCAAGAGAGTAATAGTACAAGATAACAAGTGAACGATAATACATTTCTCAAGAGTATTGAAAAATTAGGATGACAACATAACCAGATAGCGCGTAAAAAGATAGTGTATAACAAGATAGCGTGTATCAAAATGACATGTAATAGGATAGCTTGTATCAAGGTGAGGTGTAACGAGATAGCTTGTATATTAAGATAGCGTGTAACGAGATTGCATGTAAAGAGATAGCGTGTATAGTTGCACCACAGTGCACTAGTCGAGTACGACAATAGTCACTTTGGGACAGTAGCCGTTTAACGATAGTACAGTATGTCTGAACTCCTCAGACTACTATTATAACAGTCAGTGCTAACACAGTAATAGCACCGAAATGATACAGTATGTCTGAACTCCTCAGACTAATAGTGTAATAATTAGATGTCTAGCTAATGTCGAGATAGTCAGAACCGGTGCAATGCAGAACACCGTCAATAGCCCCTGTAGGTATTTTTGGGTGGCTCTCTGCCCCTAGGACTAGATTGGAGCCCCTCGGACACTCTCTGTGCCCAGCACAGTATGTATTCAAGTCAGGATGGTCACCAGACCCATATTATGGTGCTAGACAGTCATGTATAGTATAAGCAATGGGAGCCACAACAGCTCAAGAGTCTCAAGAGAGTACTAGATGAAGGGACGAGAATATAGAGTGAACGTGAACAGATGAGAGTACAAGGATAGTAGATGAGATAGGGGTATAATCGTAAAACAACGATAAATCACGATAGTAACAGTTGCACAGTACCAGGTCGGGTACCGGCAGTCTGGTAGAAGAAGTCACCACCGCCCACTAGCCGTGCTAAGAACACTGGCCAGGTGGTCCGGCGTGATCACAAGATAGGAGAGATCTTACTAAGGCCGTTTAGATCGTACTGATCCCTAAGAGTGTAACAGGATTTAAAGGTACAACCAGCTCGTTGACTAAGGACGTGCGCCAAAGCCAAGAAGACTTACAGAGGTCTTGACAAGGATTCCCTAGTCCAGTCGAGAGTATTCCCAGTGGAGAGGTGGTCCAAGTCAAGGGAAAGTGTGTAAAATGGGTCTGTCGTGCCTCGAGTGCTTGAAGGCCGAGGGAAAACGATAACGGTGTACAAATCACGCGAATAGAACGAAGACATGTATATTTAAATAAGTTAGTCATTTGCTTCAATAAATTACCAGATACATTATTAAATAATTCAAGAGGGTATAAGGGCCAATATGATCATTAAATGTGTGCTTGTGTAAGAAATCAAGAGATCATAGTTGATTGTGCATATGGCTTTTACATAGATTGATTTCGTGTATCATTTATCATCGATTGCTAATGCTATCAAGTTATTCATAACAGTAGTCAATTAGGGTTGATCAAGGTTGAAATGGTGTAAACATAGGGTTTAATTGCAAAAATTTCACTCGGTTGAAGTCGCGATAGGATTGGTTATCGCCTTCAAGTCGCGACGCAAGGCACGATCGCGTTCTGCTGAACCGGCCGGCGAGATGAACCGGGACCAAGTCACGACGTGTCGGTCCGCCGCATTCATAACGCATCGGACCCCGGTGTCGCGACCTCTGAGATCACGGCGTATCGCGCCGTCGCGACCTCAGGGGGTGGCCCGAGCCTAGAAAAGAGGGTTTTGCCCTTTTTCTAGGTTGGTCTGTCTGACACATAGTCACTAAAAAGTCAATAATAAATCGTATGGAGATCCAAAAAGCATGAAATCAGTTCTAAACGAAAGTAGACTCATATATCTACCAACATGTATGGTTAATTTGAAAATAGACGAGATTTAGGTATGCTTTGAACATGTTACATTATGATGACCTAAACAGGCACAGTCAGGGTTCAATGATTTAATCAGAGATGAATACTTGATGAAAAATTCTGAAACCAGCGGCGTTCGAAAGCTAACACGATGTAGTATTTTAGAGAATTTTTTCATAGCATGATATCAAATATGCACGAAGTTTAAAGGTCAATGTGAAGAGTCAGGTACATGCAATAGACAGAGAATCAAGGATTTAATTCTCCCTCATGGGGGGTCGAAATCGAGCAAGATGAAGGGCGTTTGAAAGATAATAAGATGTAGTATATCTGAGAATTTTATCATGGCACGAGAGCAAGTACACGTTGGGAATTAGAGAAAACATAAGATCTCAGTTCATGGTAACAGTAGAAATTCATAAATTAAATTCGCCAAAATGGGTGAACAAAATACCACGAACCTATAGGGCTTTTGGAGAGGTACATGAAGGCTACCTAGGATAATTTTATCACGATTTTTTCTTGAGAGATTGCCTACCTTTCGTTGCATGAATGAAAAGCTAGGGTTTTTGATGAAGAACGAGATGAAATCCCACCTTTCCAAGCTCCTCCTCCTTGCTCCTTCGTTCTCCAGCCTCTCCCTTCATCTCCCAAAGTCTAAGCATGAAAATGAGGGTTGATAGGGTTGTATTAGGATGTATTTGGTTGCTACAAGAGTCCATCCTCTCTAAAACTCTTCCTTCTCCTTCCAACTCTTTAATTTCTATATTTATCCCCTTATTTCTTGCATTATCTCACCTAATAGGATAGATGAGTGGTTTAATTTCGTGGGTAATGGGTTAGTATAAGTTTAGGTCTCTTTTCTATATATATATGAGTCATAATAGTGCCTTAATTATCTCTTTTTAATTATGAGATAATTTAGTTACGAATTTCACTATTTAATATGAGTCTTCTCTCTTTAAGCCAATTGTCTCTCATCTAAATCCCCTTTTTCAGATTAGGATAGAGTCCTATTGAGTTATACTAGGTTTAGAACTCTTTCTAAGATAATTAAGAGTTAAAATACTCATTATCTTAACCCTTTTCTATTTATTAATATTTTAGGTACGAATTTAGCTTAATTATCTCCCATCTCATGATGGACTCTTCATAATTGGGCCCAAAACTTTATTCTAGGACCATTAGTAAAACTCATTACTAATTTAGCTTAATGGGTATTGATTTAATTCTATTTATTCACCATTTATTCTAATTTAAATCTATTTATCATATTTATTCAATTGATTTTAATTTGATTCAATATTATTTAGCCAAATATTTATGACCTTTATTCATCTCTTGGGCTCTTACTTTTGGCCCAATAACTTATGCGGGCTTAATTGTACAACCCATGTATTTACTTTACTTAATGGGTTTTTAATTATCCTTTTATTAGAGAATTTATTCATGGGCCAAGATTTGTCCATTGGTCCAAATATCATAATGGGCTATCATTCCACATTATTTAAAGTTTACTCACATGTTTATTTTTATTTATAAACCACTTTGGCTCATAAAATAATGGGTTCTCCGACTTATTCCTTAATTAAGCTAATAAGTCGCATAATTTCTTAACTCGGTCTAAATGATTTTTCTATTCCCAAATTTTATGATGAGTCATTAGAGAATATTATTTAAAGTATAACTACTATTTTTACGAAATTTTTAGGGGTTTATACACATGCAATAATGATGCGTACCGTTTTAACTAATTGAATTTATTAATAGATAAAATTTCTATTTATCTATAATTTTTAATTAATGGATTTTCTGGGGTAATACAAAAATGCTGATCAAATTAAGGAGGTAGCAAATAGTAGGCTCCTCCACCAATGAATCAAGATGAAAAGTACCCCTGAAAATAATTGAAAACTACGTTTTCCGGCATGAGAGTTGGCTTGGGAACAAAAAGTAGTTTGAATCAGACCCTCACATGACTTCCTATTTACTTCTTCCAATCTCTCCCCCTAGGGGCAATTTGACCTTGTAAGACCTTCCACATTGAAAAATATTTAGAAGGGTATGGGCAGTCTCCAATATCAACGATTTCATGCACGATCCCCCTTGCTTATGGCCTCTATAGTCAAGTGGATTATGAAGACCCTATACCTTGACTTGTGATGAACATGTGTCTTAGAGTCAAAAACAAAATTGAAAATTAAAATCCAAAAAGTAAAAGAGAGCCTATAGATATGTACATATTTCTTTAGAAGCCTAAATTAGTTGCACTATGTACATATTTCTTTTATTATTTTTCAAAAGAAAAAAATCAGAAAATCAAAATCCAAAAAAAAATTAGTTGTATCATATACATATGTTATCGTATTTTCCTATCAAAAAAAGAAAAGTGTGCATGTACATATTTCCCTTCAGTATTTTATTATGTTTCCATCTTTAATTAGATTTAGCCCCTTGACCAGATCTCAAGAAATGTATATCTTTAGGCAAGGTGCTAAAGACAGATCTACACTAACATTTTTCCTTTAAGTGTTGTGGATGCAGGAACAAATTTGGCAAATCATTCTAACACACTAGATGGACAAAAGCACAAAAGGTCCATTATAAAGGATAAAGTTCTGTACATAGCATGACAGGGGCGTACCCCTGGTGGTACATCTGGAGGCTCACTCCTCCCTCCTCTCTCCCTCGCTAGGCCTCTGCCTACGTAAGCTACTCACCTCCTCCTCCTCCCTCTCACGGTGATGGTGACACCTTTGGCCGTGGTCATCTTCATCCCATCGACGAACCTCCCAAGGACAGGAGGTCATCTAGAGATGCATAGATCGACCCCGTCCTCGCTGGCGTCTCTGGCTGGGCCTGTCACTGTTGCTCCCGCGCTTCTTCAGCACTCGGTTCTTCAAGAACTCTAAATCCACGACAGCCTGGGCTCGGACCCTCTCCACATGGCCCTCCCTCTCTCTCGCCTCGAGCAGGCGACCCTCCGTCCTCATCAACTCTAGCCTCAGGCTGTCCATCTGTGCTTGGAAGGTCGCCCCCACTCCCTGCCACTGCGTATAAATGCGGACACATGTCAGTCTAAAGCAACACATGTGCAAAAGGGTAGTGCTTGGTGTCTTACCTCCTCCTCCAACTCCTGGATCCTCGCCTCCACTCAGTCCAGGGCCTCCCACAGCCCGGTCGCTAGATCCCCCCAGGGAGGCTGAGCGGACAAGCTCGCTCCTGTGTCTCGACTCAACCGTACCCTCGCTAGCTCATCCCTTTGCGATCATATTGAGTGGTCAGTCCATAAATCATTTTCATCTAGGAGTTGAGTTGTGACCTACCAAGGTCCTCGTCTTAGAGCGGAGCCTCTCCATCTCCACCGCTTGCTCCGCCATCAGCCCTACCAAGTTGTTGGTAGGGAAGATCACTCACCACGCACCGGTCCAGCCGGAGTCGCCCAGCGTAGCGTACTCGATAGTCCTCCAGGTACGCCGAGCTGTCCTGGAGGTCGGTGCGCTGCACGGCCTACTCCCCTCCGTCCCTCTAGTAGGCGACGGTGTTGTCGTGCTCCTCGCCCCAGTCCCTATCCTCGATATAGAAGCAGCGGCGTGAGTGTCCCTCTCTCCCCAGAGAAGGTACCTTTAGGGCCGGTTGGTGCCAAACCAGAGTTCGTACCACCAACTCCAAGAAGAGGGGCTCGCAGGTCCCCAGGCAGAGCAGTAGCATGTGGCAATCGAAGAGAGAATGCCCCGCCACCATGGCTGGGTAAGAAGCATCTGCCTCCCCCCTATAAGGGTCCACACCACCTAAAAGGAAGGAAGAACACTGGCCAGTCAAGTCAAGTCAAATCAAATACCAGATAAAAGCAGAAGAGTGTAAGTTGAGGATTTTACCTGATCATGGGGGAAGAGGTCTAGTCACACCCGAACGTCCTCGACGTGCCGATCCGTAACCCTCGGATCCGGCGTCACCTCCCACCGGGCCATGAGGGGTACCATGGCTTGGCTCCCCTTTGTCTATACCCCGCATCCCAAGGAAAAGCGGGTGTAGCCCTAGATCTATAAAGACAAGAGAACACATGTCAGTCAGGCACATTTTAAGTCAAATGATGAGCATTAATGAAAGTTGCATACCTGAAGAAAGGGGGTGAAGCCCCTGGGTGCTCTGAGACCGCCGCGAGCTGCTAGGAAGGAGAGAGAAGATATGTCCTAGCACTGCGGCACCCCACGCATACCGACCTACTTGCCTCAGGTCACTCAGTAGCAGTAGGAACTTGCAGTTCATCTACGATGCATGCGTCGTTGTAACGACCCGACCCCTCGGACCCCCGCTAGGGCCCCGAAGTTCACGTCACTACCCACGGATCCAAAGACCTGGAAGGGTTATAAGAAATAGTCTAGTGAGATATGTACTGAATTTAAATAACTATAACAATATGTACAATATACAAAAGTCTGTACAACGTGTCCCAAGCAAAAGTACAGGTACAAGAAGAAAGGTGCATACCCCGAGGACTTGCAAAACACAACTCTCAGCTCACTCAGCTACAAGAGCTCACCACACTCAGCTCTCACTGCTGCTAACAACACACAGTACCTCGACCGCCTCCGCAACCCGTCCGACATCGAGCTCTCGTGACGAGAAACCCTAGCTGAAGGAAGTAGGGGGGGTGAGCCTCGCGAACAAGGCCCCGTAGGGATTACCAATCCCTCACCGGCCAGAGCAGCAAGAACTCCGAAAATAGGAAACTACCCTAGAAAGTTGTAAAGCGGGAAACACCTACAGCAGGGTACTACAAAGCAGCGGAACAGAACAGTGCAACGTCACGACCACCAACCTAGGGTCGTGACACACACACGACTCCCGCAGAAACCAACGGAGTTGGGCACACAGCGGAAGCAACCCTCAGCACGCCTACCGAGATCACAGAACAACCAAGTGAGAACGACGTCTTACCTCAAGCACGGCCACCTCAAGACCTCCACAAGGTCGAGGGCCCACAAGCACAACCACCTCGGACCCTAGACAAACCACTAGGTCGGGAAACCACACTCGCCGGTGCCACTACGGACTGGCACCCAAGAATGGGACTACAGAACAGAGTGAACACCGAAGCAGAAACCACTAGAAGCACGGGTCTGCACAAGGCCAGACCAACGACGCCCACGGAAACTAGGCATGGCCAGGCTATAACCGCCGTGCAAGCTAGGGCAATGGATAACACTTAGAAACGTCGTGAGGAAACGCCGTCACAACAACAGCAACCAAGTCACCGCCACTGGCAGCTAAGAGGGGGATGCGTCGTCCACACTCTCTTCGCTCACCAGCCGGCTCTCGCCTCTAACCTCCCCGGAAGAGCGAGACAGAACTGCCAAGAACACACAACACATGCAACACCGCAGCCTGGCCAAGCTGCGGCCCCATGCCTGACCTCCCTACGCGGCTCCAGGACAAACGTAGAGTGAGGCAGTGAGACAAAGGACTGTCTGGTCTGCGCCAGGAAAGCACTCTGAACCCCTCGACGTCCCAGACCCAGACAAGAGAGCTCTATAAACGACTCAGCGCCGCTGTCCAAACCTCATTTTCCCCTCAACTCCAGAGTCTGCTCTGTCGGTTGCCAACTCGAGCTTGCTCGTAGCCCGGAGTACTCCCTCAACAGGCTCCCGAGGACGGGGGTCCCAGAAAACGGAGACAACCTCTGAATGGGACAAGCCCTCAAGTGCCAAGCACTGAGCGAAAGGTGGGGCAAGCACAACAAAACCACGCCGAACTGCTGGCTTGTGACCCAAGACAAGCCCAGCAAGCGAGAGGCACGCACAAACCCTCAAAAGGGTCGTCGGCCAACCAAACATGTATGGAAAAGCCGAAGCCTCAAAACACTAGCAGCTAGCACAAAAACTCGTCGCTCTGCTAATAATCGCTTATTAGACAGTCACGACCCTCTTGGCATCACTGCCAGGACATAGCCACGAAGATGTCACCTTCGGTCACTGAACACAGGAAGACAACCAGCTGCGTTCCCTACCATAAGGTCCTAAGGGTAAGGCCTACCTTGGGGCACACATCGACACACAACTGGGGCCATGGAAAACACCCAAGGCAACACAGGTGCTGTCGCGCCCCCATAGTCCATCGTTATGCCACCGTGACGGGGAGGGCACCGCGACAGCCCTCTCGCGACGGGACAAGGAGTCGCGATAGCAACCTTGTCGCGACCCAAAAAAGTGCCGCCACAGAAATCCTGTCGCGACCGGGAAGCACAGCATGACAGCCTTATCGTGATCGCCAACTGCGTGGCGATAAGGTCGCGCCCGACCGGGCGGACGCCTCCGCTATTGTCGCGACGCGTCGAGCCGTCGTGACATCAGCCGGGAGGCAGACCAGCGGGATCCTCAATCCCAGGCCGCCCACGAAGATATACACATTCACACACGGGGAGGGGATCATGGGGAAAGCTGTAAAGCTATCTACAAATTACGAGGGGCTCCCAATTCACCCGGATCGAGAAGCGCACAAGAAATCCCTACCTTTAACGAAGAACCGAACCCCGTAGGGCCCTTCACGACGCACGGCCACCCCCTCCTCACTCCACGACGCCGCTCCGCCACTCCGCACGAGCTTGTCGGCTGCTCCACGCTTGGATCGCCGGAGGGGAGCCTCCCCAACACCGGAGAAGAGGGGAAAGGGAAGAACAGGAGAGAGAGGGGGAAGGGGTACCCGGCCAGCACCTTAAGCCCCCGACACCTAGAACATGACGGACCGCCCTGTCACGTTAACAAACTTAATGCGACGGATCAACAGACTGCGACAAGAACGCACCCCCCAAGGGCGCCGTGACAACACGACAGGCCTTACTGACATGCCTGCCAACCTGACAGGCATCAGACGACCGAAGCGACATAAAGCAGTCGTGACCCGTTGACCGAGCGCGACACGAACGTGACCCACAAGCTTGCCGCGACACGGACGACTGTCACGTTGGGCACCCCGACGCGACACCAACGCGTCACCCAACCAGGACGTGTTAGTGGCCAGTCATCCCACGACAGTGGACGAAAGCCGGGAAATTGGGTCTTACATTCTACCCCCTTAAAACAATTTCGTCCTCGAAATTATGAAAAGCCCAAATGATCCCGAGGCACGAAACGAAACATAGGGAGCAAACGTAAGACCAATGCGAATAAGCCACTAAGTCTCAACACAACTTCGTCGTGGCAACAACCACACCACTAAATGCGCGCGGGCACACGAAGCCGGAAAATCAATGGATTGCACACAACGGGCCCCAAACACACGGGAGGCACAGAACCGAAAACCCAACGGCTCACTCCAGCCACACGTGGGGCGTCCAATCGGGACGACAACCCCACAGGTTTCGAGCAATGCCAAAACCAGCCCTAACAGTAGAAAAATGCCAAACAAAAACCACATGGCTGCAGCCCCTAACAAACCCCACTGTTGGGACCATCCGACCAGCAACCTACTCTGTCGGCGCCAAAACCCGACAGAGAACGTGGTTGCCGACATCAACATAAGAAACACCTGAGAACCAACCACAAGTCTCAGAGGAACGACCTCATGCTACAAGCAACAGCTAGCATCGGTCACCGGCCCAGTAGAGAAACCACGCGAGCAACGAGAACTTGAGCAACATCGTGCTCGTGGAAAATCCGCAACACACGGAACAACATCCACTGTCACTGCTAGGTCTCATCCAGACCTTCCTCGCGGTCCAACAGGGACAGCAAACGCACGTAGAGAAACCTCAACACACGAAAACGGCATCCACTGTCACCAATAGGTCTCACCCAGACCTTCCTCGTGGTCTGACAAGGACACCAAACACACGCGGAGCCACAGAAACTGAGAGTCACACACTCCACAACGTGGCACACCACGACAGAAACACGGGAGACGTCTGAGGTTAAGCCGAAGTCGGACACCTCACAACATCAACAAACCACGTGGTCGAGTACCAACAAGCCAATAAGCCTCACTGTCACCGGACGAACCGACAGGAGACTCCGCCATCGGCTTCTAGACTCACCAACGCCATGCACAACAGAGAACCAACGAAGAGTTGGCAGCACACCCACTGTGACAGACCGGAATACTTATGCCCATTAAGGCTCCATATCCAGATCTGCCTCCTGCGAACGGACCAAAGTCTCGCAAGGGATATCTCACACAAGCGTCCAGTAAAAATATAAAAGACAATTACATAGTATAAAACACAAGAAAGTACATGTGCTCATATTTGCATATAACAATTTACAACTGTCCCATTATATTATTACATGTCCAATTAAAAAGTACAACTACCTAGGGCATACCCCGAGGGTGCACGAGCTCACACCACCCTACTAGCACTACTGATGGTGGTACAAGTCTGCCGCAACGCCTTCGCAAGTTGCACAAACGGTAGACCCTGGAAAGAACTAGAGGGGAGTGAGTCTCAAAAGTCACAGGCTCAGTAGGGGCTACCTAAAACAACACTGAAACCACGGACATCTGAACTACAAAGAGTCTCACTGGCAACACCAATAGCCAAACCATTTCATGCTCACAACATTTGTATATAAATTTCAATTAAATATAAATACATTAACTGAACACAACCTCGGAAAGTAAGAAAGAGCAACAGGACTAGCACCACACCACTAGTCCACTCCTTGAGTGAAATGCCTAGGCCTCAAGCCTCACAGGCAAACCTTAAACATTTGGGTATCTGGACTGCTACCAAGAGCTGGTCCATTATGCCCTAAACCACGGTACGACGAAAACCACACACAGAGCGGCAGGACTGGCTACATCGGCCAATCCATCACATACCAAAACCATATACAGAAGCATACCCCAGAAAGGGTAAAACACAACGAGTGGAAGGTCATACCACACGGTCTCCACGAAACACAAATTCTGGGTCAACACCTAAAAAGGTTAGTACACAGCGTACTACCACAAACCATTACCCACATGGGGTATAGGTACCTACCAACACGAGGTACCACTACAAAGACCACAAGTAAACCA
Source organism: Colocasia esculenta (assembly GCA_014218235.1). NCBI lineage: Eukaryota > Viridiplantae > Streptophyta > Magnoliopsida > Alismatales > Araceae > Colocasia > Colocasia esculenta. The sequence continues at coordinate 97,441,300 of CM024755.1, read as the reverse complement.
GTGCCACAGTAGGGCACACCAAAGCGAGTCAAACCATATCTGGTGAGTCAACACTCACCTACCATAACCAAGACTGTGCCACCACAAACTAGAACCACAGTCACAACTAGGCCAACACTTGGGCATACCTCAATGGGTCAAACCTCAAATACAAGTGACAAACACACGAGGCACAACTGGTAGCTAAGCACGAGTCGGAAAGGGACGACGCCACCACACGGGAACGAACTACTGGCTGATTAGGCCAGTGTCCAACCCGGACAACACAACACAAGAACTACATCTCAATGTCGCAGTCACGGACGAAAGGTCTAACTGCCGCTCCACGAGAACAAGTCAAACAACTGTGGAGACCAACTAACACCACACCTGCAGACACACAGCTACAGGCCCATGCCTAGCACCTCTAAGGTCTCTGGCCGGAGCACCCTAAAGTGAGGCACTGGAAAAACGGACTAGCTGGGGACCAGTGTTGACTACTAGTGTCCGTACCCCCAACTACGAGTGCGCTACAAGCGACTGCATACACACAAACACTAGTCGCCGCCCACTGTCATCTTTCCCTCAGCTGGACGTACAACTCAAACAAAGGAGTGAGGGTGTCCAGGAAGACGACACAGACCTCGACGGTACACACAGTACCAGGACCAACCCCAAGCAGAACAAGTACACATGCCTAGATCACAAAGAACCTGGGTTACCCAACTAGAGAGGCATTCCGGAACAGGCGCCGGACCACCACACTCGGCAAGCTCAAGCCACGATATATACACAAACACTTCCTATTACCAATCACATTATATATGTTAGGAATAGTTTGTTCCAGTCACCCAGTGACTCACAAGCTAACCTACACAATCACACACATAAACCACATTAATAATAACACCACAGTCTGTCATCAGTCACCTTGTGACCTCCACTGCCACACTAAACACAGAACATAATAATCACGTAATAATCATACTTATACTTTACTAATTATCCATCAAAGATAATCTTTAAAAGATCCTAAAGGATCAAGGCTAGGCTCAAGCGTGAACCTCACTGCCACAATAACACGGAATAACCACAATAATTAAGATACAATAAACACAATGACATGCGATATGCCATGCACACACAAACCACATGCACGACATTCAAACCACGTAGACACCACGTGTATAATACACCAGCCAGGTGCACCACACATCTTTCACATAAACAATATGTCCAACACATGGACAGCATGCTCCAAGAGTGCTATGGGTGCCAACGCACCACACATACTACGTAAACACTAAGCCGATTATGTACATAACACATTAACCGCATATAACATGCCCACCTCATGAGCGATACGCACCATGAGCGTAACAAGTGCACTGGCTCCACCTGTCATTGCCATGCACATCAAATACCAATAATTGGATAACCAAAACACTAGAAGCATGCATAACCAGACCTCTTAGTTGAGGTCGTGACAAGGGACCAAGTCGCCTTCAGAACGCGACCCATCGATTTGTCGTGTTCATAACATGAACGCGACGGGTTTGGCTATCGTGTTCAGGACGCAACACCCTGGGCCGGCGCCTTCACATGTTCACCATTCCGGACCATTCAAACTACGCTTAATTCACATTTTTCATGCTTTAATCGATATCCTAACATGGTATCTACTGTTTTCAAAGTAATAAACGAGCTAACATGCGATCCACAACACAAAAAAAGGTAGAACACCCTACCTTCACGAAGAACGCGAAAACCATCCATGGCACGGCATCTCCCCTGCTTCACGTGACGTCCTCACGAGGAGAACACGCCGAACACAACACCAGAACGTCGAATCGCCCGAAATCCCACGACAAACTCCCCTCCTGGCAGAGCAGAGCTTCCCACAGCTCTGTCCGGCCAAACTCCTTTAAAAATGCACAGCAGTTGGGATCGCGACATCCACCTCCATCGCGACCTGATCGCGACCTGGGTGATCGTCGCCTTCCAAAGGCCGACGTCAGCCGACTACCCGGCGCACGACACGCAACAGCCATGCAGATGAAGACCGCCCAACAGTGGCAAAAGAAATGTGACCTTAAGGGCCGTCGCGTTCAAATCGCGACGCACGCCTCTGTCGCCTTCATAGGCACAAGATCTGTGAGCACTTTGGGCCCAACGGCCGGCCCACTAAGCCTCACAACTCGCGCGGACACCTGAAACACAAGCTAATAGGCAACACATTGGCCACAAACCTTCTAGACAAGGATCCACGAAGATCCGAGAAATGTGCGATGTTACATTATTATCACCTAAAAAGGAATGTCGTCCTCGACATTCAAAACAAACCACAGTAAATCGAATTATCACCTAAAAAGAAATAAAACCATATACAGAGCAAGTAGGATACACTTCCTTTACATCTACATCTTCTTTTCAAACCATCTGTGCTGACTAATTCATCTATTCAATTTCACGCTTGCTTTATTTCCCTTTCTCTTTAATTTATTTCACAACTGTTCCATTTTATGAATTCAGTCTGCCACCCTTTATCTTTCATCCATAGGTGATTCTACCTTGCCAATGACGCTTTATCTCCTTGGACTCAACCTACTTCCACATTTTCTGGGCTGTGTTGGCAACATTTCTTTCAGAGCCATTTTTCTTGTTCAAATCCTTTCACTTTATTCTGCTACCTTTAGATGTTCCGTCGTGCTAAACCTTGCTTAAATTCTCGAATTTCTTAATACCATTCCATTATTCACTTATCACTGCTAACCATTACTCTGCTTTATCTATTTCCACATACTTTAATTGTCTGACCTGTGGGTTATAGACCCACCACGCTTCCACTGTGCTACTCTGATTATACCAAATGTTGAGCAAAATCATAATTCTGACCTCAATTTCTACTTTACTGACTTTCAAAATTATTCTATTTATTTACTTACCACTGAAAAAAATAAACAATATTGTTTCCAGTCTGCTTTTCTTACTCTGATTGAGCCACCTGCTCAACCTCTAAATTTTAGCATACCACTGTCAACATATTTTACCTTAATTCATATTCCCGGACTGACGCTGCACTTTTCTTGATCCATTTGACTATCGCTGCTCTATAATCTGCCATATTCTTCATTTATTTAATAATGCTGAACTTTAATTTTACAGCCAACAACATAATTTCATTTTTTTGCAAAGCATTTCTTTTAACTATTCTGCTAACTGATTAATCTCACTGTGCCACTTTCACTACAATCTTTCTTATTAAAATACTACCATCGCCATAGACTGGAACTATTTCCCTCAAACACGATGTCTGATTCTGCCTGACCCCTCTATTCTACGTTACTGATCTGTTACTAAATACAAACAATTCTACTATTTTAGCTCACTCACAAATGTCCATTCATAATTTACCTTGCCTTGACCTTAATCTACCTCTGACACAAACTTTACTTTCCTGTGCTCACAAATAGCGCACACATGATAGCATTACTGCACTTATCTTTAACACTATAATTTTATACAAATGTTTCCGCAAAATCCTTATCCACTGCCACTTACTAATCAAATTTCTTCCTTATGAAATTCTCAGGAAAATCTGACTGCTCGCTGCTCTTCCTTTATTCTTTCTTTACCCAGTTGCTTAACTCTGTACATATTTACACGAATCTCTGTATCAAACATTCTATTACCATCTTTATTCATAACAACACTATTCTGAAACTCTTCACTGCACCCATCTCTAACCACAAAACACACTTCATCTGACTGCCACGCATTACTGTTCCTCTCTTTGCTAACACCATATCTTAAACTAAATTACCTCATTTAATCATTTCAAACCTGACACATCGCTAATCAAAATGTTTCTTAATATTTATCCACACAAATCTCAAATACATTAACTGCTTTTGTCAGAATTTTCAGCCGCAACTCATGCATTTACTTGATCACACTACTCTATTCCTCGTCATAATATTATCCTCTACTATTTCATCACATTATTACTCTATACCTGTCTCTACTAACTCTGGTCCTCACTAAAACACTTTCACTGATTTCCATAACTGAATTCATCAATCTCTTTAATTTCTATAACTGGAAACTTTGCAACAGCTAAACGTTTAACTGCCAACTGGCATATTGGTATAACCACACAACTCATACTAGTAATCACACTGTTAGCTGTACCTCAACAACTATTCACCATTGCCAACTTAACAAACAGAAACATACAATTTATGCGCCAAAAACTCACGTAAAAACCACACTACAGCTACACAAAATTGGAGACTTACTACCAGCAGTGGACATTAAACCATGTTTTGGGACATTGTAACTTCAATGTCTTTTCATATTCTAACTGGACCAGCTCTGATACCAACTATGACGGACTGGAATACTTATGCCCATTAAGGCTCCATATCTAGATCCGCCTCCCGCGAACGGACCAAAGTCTAGCAAGGGATATCTCACACAAGCGTCCAGTAAGAATATAAAAGACAACTATACAGTATAAAACACAAGAAAGTACATGTGCTCATATCTGCATATAACAATTTACAACTGTCCCATTACATTATTACATGTCTAATTAAAAAGTACAACTACCTGGGGCATACCTCGAGGGAGCACGACCTCACACCACACTACTAGCACTACTGCTAGTGGTGCAAGTCTACCGCAACGCCTTCGCAAGTCTCACAAACGGTAGACCCTGAAAAGAACTATAGGGGGGTGAGCCTCAGCTAGTCACAGGCTCAGTAGGGGCTACCTAAAACAACACTGAAACCACAGACACCTCAACTACAAAGAGTCTCACTGGCAACACCAATAGCCAAACCATTTCATGCTCACAACATTTGTATATAAATTACAATTAAATATAAATACATTAACTGAACACAACCTCGTAAAGTAAGAAAGAGCAACAGGACTAGCACCACACCACTAGTCCACTCCATGACTGAAATGCCTAGGCCTCGAGCCTCACAGGCAAACCTTAAACATTTGGGTATCTGGACTGCTACCAAGAGCGGGTCCATTATGCCCTAAACCACGGTACGGCGAAAACCACACACAGAGCGGCAGGACTGGCTACATCGGCCAATCCATCACATACCAAAACCATATACAGAAGCATACCTCAGAAAGGTTAAAACACAACGAGTGGAAGGTCATACCACACGACCTCCACGAAACACAAATTCCGGGTCAACACCTGAAAAGGTTAGTACACGGCGTACTACTACAAACCATTACCCACATGGGGTATAGGTACCTACCAACACGAGGTACCACTACGAAGGCCACAAGTAAACCAGTGCCATAGCAGGGCACACCAAAGCGAGTCAAACCATATCTGGTGAGTCAACACTCACCTACCATAACCAAGACTGTGCCACCACATGGGCACACCACAAACTAGAACCATAGTCACAACTGGGCCAACACTTGGGCATACCTCAATGGGTCAAACCTCAAATACTAGTGACAAACACACGAGTCACATCCGGTAGCTAAGCACGAGTCGGAAAGGGATGACGCCACCACACGGGAACGAACTACTGGCCGATCAGGCCAGTGTCCAACCTGAATAACACAACACAAGAACTACGTCTCAGTGTTGCAGTCATGGATGAAAGGTCCAACTGCCGCTCCACGAGAACAAGTAAAACAACTGTGGAGACCAACTAACACCACACCTTTAGACACACAGCTGCAGGCCCATGCCTGGCACCTCTAGGGTCTCTGGCCGGAGCACCCTAAAATGAGGCACTGGAAAATCAGACTAGCTGGGGACCAGTGTCGACTACCGGTGTCCGTACCCCCAACTACGAGCGCGCTACGAGCGACTGCACACACACAAACACTAGTCGCTGCCCACTGTCATCTTTCTCTCAGCCAGACGTACAACTCAAACAAAGGAGTGAGGATGTCCAGGAAGACGACATAGGCCTCGACGGTACACACACTACCGAGACCAACCCCAAGCACAACAAGTACATGTGCCTGGCTCACAAAGAACCTGGGGTACCCGACTAGAGAGGCATTCCGGAACAGGCGTTGGACCACCACACTCGGCAACCTCAAACCACGATATATACACAAACACTTCATATTACCAATCACGGTATATATGTTAGGAATAGGTTGTTCCAGTCACCCTGTGACTCACAAGCTAACCCACACAATCACACCCATAAACCACATTAATAATAACACGACAGTCTGTCATCGGTCACCTTGTGACCTCCACTGCCACACTAAACACAGAACACAATAATCACGTAATAATCATACTTATTCTTTACTAATTATCCATCTAAGATAATCTATAAAAGATCCTAAAGGATCAAGGCTAAGCTCAAACGTGAACCTCACTGCCACAATACCACGAAATAACCACAATAATTAAGATACAATAAACACAATGACGTGCGATATGCCATGCACACACAAACCACATGCACTGCATTCAAGCCACGTAGACACCACGTGTATAATACACTAGCCAGGTGCACCACACGTCTTTCACGTAAACAATATGTCCAACACATGGACAGCATGCTCCAAGAGTGTTACGGGTGCCAACGCACCACACATACTATGTAAACACTAAGTCGATTACGTACATAACACATTAACCGCATAAAACATGCCCACCTCGTGAGCGATACGCACCATGAGCGTAACAAGTGCACTGGCTCCACCTGTCATTGCCATGCACAACAAATACCAATAATCGGATAACCAAAACACTAGAAGCATGCATAACCGGACATCTCAGCTGAGGTCGCGACAAGGGACCAAGTCGCCTTCAGAATGCGACCCATAGACTTGTCGCATTCATAACATGAACGCGACGGGTCGCACTGTCGCATTCAGGACGCGACACCCTGGGCCGTCGCCTTCACAGGCGCAAACCCTAATAAGGGAGCAACTCCATGGATCACAATTCCAGACCATTCAAACTACGCTTAATTCACATTTTTCAAGCTTTATAATTGATATCCTAACATGGTATCTACTATTTTGAAAGTGATAAACAAGCTAACATGCGATCCACAACACAAAACAAGGTAGAACACCCTACCTTCGCGAAGAACGTGAAAACCATCCATGGCACAGCGTCTCCCCCACTTCAGGCGTCGTCCTCGCGGTGAGAACACGTCGAACACGACACCAGAATGCCGAATCACCCGAAATCCCACAGCAAACTCCCCTCCTGGCCGAGCAGAGCTTCCCACAGCTCTGTCCAGCCAAACTCCTTTAAAAACGCACATTGGTTGGGATCGCGACATGCACCTCTATCATGACCTGATCGCGACCTGGGTGACTGTCGCCTTCCAAAGGCCGACGTCACCCGACTGCCTGGCGTGCGACATGCAGTAGCCATGCAGATGAAGACCGCCAAATAGCGGCAACAGAAACGCGACCTCAAGGGCCTTCGTGTTCAAATCACAATGCACGCCTCTGTCGCGTTCACAAGCACAAGATCTGTGAGCACTTTGGGCCCAACGGCCGGCCCACCAAGCCTCACAACTCACGCAGACACCTGAAACACAAGCTAATAGGCCACACATTGGCCACCAAACCTGCTAGACAAGGATCCACAAAGATCCGAGAAACGCCCGACATTACACCCGCCACACGCACACAGGGCTTAGCGCGGGTACTAACGTGCCAACCACCAAAAAGACGCACAACCACACGGGAACCTAAACAAACGCATAGGTTGAGGACAACACGTCGACCTTAGAGGGACCCAAACCGAAGTAGGGTACCACAACTGAACACACTCGCTCCCAAGGCGAGAGGGAAGACCCGGACACGGGACACGACCAAAGCCTGGCATACCACCAATAGGGCTACCTAGACAAGGCAAAGCAGCCACCTCACAGTGGTAACGGTAGAACCACAAGGCACAGGCCAACACAGAGTGTCCCAGAGGCGGAATGCTCAATGCCTCCAACACCGAGCAAACTCGTAAAACGATGCACAAATCTCATGATCCGACACACGACACAACATATGGTTCTACCACAAACACCAGGAGCCACCCAAGGTACAACACAATGCACCAAGGCTCCAGACGGCACAAAACTGAAACACTCGAGCACGAGCACACGGTGCTACCACAAGCACCAAAACTAAGCAAAGTGAAACGCAGGCGCACCAGCGGCCGAAACAACACCACGCGCTAACAGAAATGACTCTTCACCAGAGACCCGCCAAAAGCCACACACAAAGGACTGTAAGCCTGAAAGGGCACAACAGGCCACGCCGGCCCCAGCCCTTGAGGCACAGAACACAAAGCATCAAAAAACGCCCAAGGTGCAGCACACACAACTGCACCAATGGCACGAGATGACACAGGGCCCACTAAATGGGGACTCTCCACTAGAGACCCACAACAGAAGCACACGGAAAGCTGACAACATCAAGAGCACAACAACCACGTTGGCTTTAAAAACACAGCCAAAACACAGAGCACCGACTCTGCCGCACGGGGAGCAAAAACCACGCCAACTCCCTGGCGCACAAGAGCAGAAAGCACCACCTCTATCGCGACCGATAGAGAGGCCAAATACCAAAACGACGACATGAAAAGCCTCCAAGGCACAAGCCGAGGCACAATGGAGTGCTCACCGAAATAATGCTCACACGAGCAAGCCAACCACGAAAAACCAATGCACAGCGGAACAACGCTCATGCCAGCGGCCCAACAAGAAAACGATACTACCTCGCACTAAACCAACAGGGATCCAATGCCCCAAATTGTCCAGGAAGGTAGCAAGAAACAATCACAATGACAAACGGCACGAACAGGTCCACCGACCCATGGTACCACAAGGAAATGACAGCACGAGGGGAGCAACCAGCTCAACCCAAAAACAACTCAAGGGAAGATGACTCCACCAGAAGGTCGCAACGAAGCACACCTTGGCAACACAACAACACAGTGGATCATCGCCACCCTGAGTAACCAACGAAAAATAGAGGAAGGAGACACACCCAACGAGTCTCTTCCATGCGCAAGAAGCAAAACCACAACGCGAGACTGATGCTTCCCCAGGAAGCGCAGCCAGCCAAGCTCCTATGGCACTCACCAGACCACCATCTGTGAGAGCATTCCGGGCACGAGGAAAACGAAGCAAACCACCCGCACCCTAGGGACACATAAAGTCCCGCCAGTGCAGCTGAGAAACTTGGAAACGACTAACAAGACAAGCTGGGCAACGCAGCGGCCAGACGCACAGCCAAGCGCACAACGCCTTGACCAACAACGCCCAAGCAGACTATAACACAGACAATCCAACCGGCAACAACGATATCTCATCTTTACAGAGAGAGAGCAGCGACGATCAAAGCAAACACAAGGCAGCTTAGGGGAGAACCTCCGCCAAAAAGTGCCAAGAGCCGTTCTGGGAGAACCTCACCAGAACGCAGCCCAACTGAACGGCACACTTCATACCATAGGGGCAACACAACGGTGGCCCAAAATGAACATAGAGCACTCTTGGGAAGAACCTCCGCTAGAAGCGACAAAGGGCGATCCTGGGAAGAACCATCACCAGAATGCACAACCCCAACGACTAAAGAACACAAACCATCAGAGAGAACACTGCAGCAAGAAGAACTGCAGAAGCAATGGAAGCCAGTCCTAGGAGAACCTCCACTAGAACCACCAAGGCACCGTTTTGTGAAAACCCTCCAGAACACACCAGCCAAACCAACAGAAGCAACATACCTCAAACCCTAAGGTAGCACAGTTGCGGCAGAAACGAGCACACAGCAGTCCTGAGAGAAACCCTCACCAGGACAACATCAAATGGTTCTAGGAAACCTCATCAGAACATAGGGCAACCAAGCGATGCTCCTCAACCTTGAGGGCAACGCAACAGCAACCAGAAACGAGCACAACACAGTTCTGGGGAAACCTCACTCCCGCCAGAACCAACAGAGAAGAACTCCTGGAGCACCTCACCAGAGCTCACAACCAGTCAGCACAAGGCCGACAACAACCACAGGCAAGTGTCGCAGTGCTCAACCAGCGATGCAACATGGCACACAGAATATCTGCTTAGCCCAAGCAACAATGCCGACCAAGTAGAGCACAGCGCACAACAACGCACAGACCAAAGACCACACACATAACAACCACAACACGCATCCCCAACAACAAAGGGGTAGCCAACATGGCAGAGACACCTTCCACCAGTTCTATAGATAACTCTGCACCGGTGAAGGCCACACCACACGTAGGCTCTCTCAGCCTCAGCGGCACACACACACCCAATGCACCGAAGACGACCAGGAGCACCGCACCTGGACTTTTTTGCAACCTTCCTCCATACGAGGAAGAACATTGTCGGCAAGTCCACCACCAACCGCGCCACCACGGCACGAAGACGTCGGGCGACCACACTCGCTACGCACGCGACGCAGCAACAACTACAACCCACTGCAGTGCGCACACGAAACTTGCAGGGAAACCGCACACCTGTAAAACAATCAAAGGCACAAGCCTAACACTAGTCAGCTGGTGTCAGCAGCGCACTAGTACCTTTCTTTGGGACAGCTATAGTTATTACTTCCTTACAAATCTCAGTAGACCCTCACTCTGATACCAACTGTAACGACCTGACCTCCCGGACCCCCGCCAGGGCCCCGAAGTTCGCATCGCCACCCATGGATTCAAAGACTCGGAAGGGTTATAAGAAACAGTCTAGTGAGATATGTACTGAATTAAAATAACTATAACAATATGTACAATGTACAAAAGTCTGTACAACGTGTCCCAAGCAAAAGCACAGATACAAGAAGAAAGGTACAGTCCTTAAGGGGCATACCCCGAGGACTTGCAAAACACAACTCTCAGCTCACTCGGCTACAAGAGCTCACCACACTCATCTCTCATTGTTGCTGACAACACACGGCGCCTCGACCGCCTCCGCAACCCATCCCACCGAGCTCCCGCAACGAAGAGCCCCTAGCTGAATGAAGTAGGGGGGGGGGGGTGAGCCTCGCAAACAAGGCCTAATAGGGATTACCAGTCCCTCACCAGCCAGAGTATTAGGAACTCCGAAAATAGGAAACTACCCTAGAGAGCTGTAAAGCAGGAAACACCTACAGCAGGGTACTACAAAGCAGTAGAACAGAACAGTGCAATGTCACGACCACCAACCCAGGGTCGTGACACACACACGACTCCCGCAGAAACCAAAGGCAAACAGCGGAAGCAACCCTTGGCACGCCTGCTAAAACCACGGAACAACCAAGTGAGAACGACGTCTCACCTTAAGCACGGCCACCTCAAGAGCTCCACAAGGTCGAGGGCCCACAAGCAGAACCACCCTAGACCCTGGACACACAACCAAGTCAGGAAACCACACTCGCCGGTGCCACCACAGACTGGCACCCAAGAACGAGACTACGGAACCGAGTGAACACCGAAGCGGAAACCACTAGAAGCATGGGTCTGCACAAGGCCAGACCAACGACGCCCACGAAAACTAGGCACGGCCAGGCTATAACCTCCGTGCAAGCTAAGGCAATGGATAACACTTAGAAACATCGTGAGGAAACACTATCACAACAATAGCAACCAAGCCACCGCCAATGGCAGCTAAGAGGGGGACGCATCGTCCGCACCCTCTTCGCTCACCATTCGGTTCTCGCCTCTAACCTCCCCAGAAGAGCGAGACAGAACCGCCAAGAACACACAACACACACAACACTGTAGCCTGGCCAAGCTGCGGCCCCATGCCTGACCTCCCTACGCGGCTCCGGAACCAACGTAGAGCGAGGCAGAGAGACAAAGGACTGTCTGGTCTACACCAGGAAAGCACTCCGAACCCCTCGGCGTCCCAGACCCAGACAAGAGAGCTCTACAAACGACTCAGTGCCGCTGTCCAAACCTCATTTTCCCCTCAACTCCAGAGTCCGCTCTGTCGGCTGCCAACTCGAGCACGCTCGTAGCCCGCAGTACTCCCTCAACAGGCGTCCGAGGATGGGGGTCCCAGGAAATGGAGACAACCTCTGAATGGAACAAGCCCTCAAGTGCCAAGCACCGGGCGAAAGGCGGGGCAAGCACAATGAAACCACGCCGAACTACTGGCTTGTGACCCACGACAAGCCCAGCAAGTGAGAGGCACGCACAAACCCTCAAAAGGGTCATCGGCCAACCAAACACGTACGAAAAATCCAAAGCCTCAGAACACCAGGAGCAAGCACAGAAACTCGTCACTCTGCTAATAATCGATTGACCGCCAGTCAATCGATTATCAGACAGACGTGACCCTCCTGGCATCACTGCTAGGACACGGCCACAAAGGTGTCACCTTCGGTCACTAAACGTAGGAAGACAACCAACCGCGTTCCCTACCAGAAGGTCCTAAGGGCAAGGCCTGCCCTGGGGCACACGTCGACACACAACCGGGGCCACGGAAAACACTCGAGGCAACACAGGTGCTGTCGCACCCCCACAGGCCGTCGCGATGCCAGCATGATGTGGGAGGGCACCGCGACAGCCCTATCACGATGGGACAAGGCATTGCGACAGCAACCCTATCGTGACCCAGAAAAGCGCCACGACAGTAATCCTGTCGCGACCGGGAAGCGCGGCGCAATAGCCTTATCACGACCGCCAACCGCATCGCGATAAGGTCGCGCCCGATGGGGCCGACGCCTCCTTTGATGTCGCGACGTGCCGAGCCATTGCGACATCATCCGGGAGGCAGACCAGCCGGATCCTCAATCCCAGGCCGCCCACGAAGATACACACATTCACACACGGGGGAGGGGAGCATGGGGAAAGCTGTAAAGCTATCTACAAATCACGAGGGGCTCCCAATCCACCCGGATCGAGAAGGGCACAAGAAATCCCTACCATTAACTAAGAACCGAACCCCATAGAGCCCTTCATGACGCACGGCCACCCCCTCCTCACTCCACGATGCCGCTCCGCCGCTCAACACGAGCTCGCCGGCCGCTCCACGCTCGAATCGCCGGAGGGGAGCCTCCCCAACGCCGGAGAAGAGGGGAAACGGAAGAAGAGGAGAGAGAGGGGGGATGGGGTGGCCGGCCAGCGCCTTAAGCCCCCGGCGCCCAGAACGCGACAGACTGCCCCGTCGCGTTAACAACCTTAAAACGACTGATCAATAGACCGTGACACGAACACACCCCCCAAGGGTGCCGTGACAACACGACAGGCCGTACTGACACGCCTTCCAACCTGACAGGCATCAGACAACCGAAGAGACATAAAGCAGTTGTGACCCATTGACCAGGCGCGACACGAAGATGTGATGGAGAGCCAGGGTGCAACCACAACGCGACCCACAAGCTTGCTGCGACATGGACGACTGTCGCATCGGGCACCCCTACGCGACACCAATGCGTCACCCAACTAGGACACGTTAGTTGCCAGTCATCCCACGACACCGGATGGAAGCCAGGAAACCGGGTCGTGAAGAGAAACCGTCCAAAAAGATACATCACAAAAATCCGTACGGACTGCTTTTCACTCCATCCTCCCAGCTGAATTGATGCCCACATTCTGGTGCCAAACTCCTCCAGGGTCTCCAAGGCACCCCTCCTCCCCCCTCTTAGACCCACTGCGTCTGAGAGGGCTCCTACCAGGATACTCTGGATCGGCCTCCTCCGTCCAGCCACGAACTTCGGTCCCAGCAATTCTACCACCTCGTCGTGGTAGTCCCTCCTCTCCTGCCCGACCACCGGCCCTCCTTAAACCGGAAATCCTGTAAGATATGCCACATCCTCCAATGTGGGTATCATGTGTCCCCAAGGCATGATGAATGCCTTGCAATCCTCGTCCCACCTCTCCCTCAACGCCTCCAGATATAGGACGTCGACATGGAAGGGCTGCACCGCTAGGAGGCACCCGAACCCCATTTGCACAATCCGGGTCTGATGAGCCTCCGGCAGCACCCTGTACCATGCCCAGCACAGGTCCCACGTCACCCGGCTCCTCATTCTACCCTTGCCCTACACAAAAACAAGCAAACTTAACGTCAAGATCGATTTCCATTTAAAATAGGGTGACAACATGGTGTTTACCGTTTACAAAACTTGACGTCAACAGGGTGGCCGTTTACATAGGTTTGATGGCAAGGTATTGGCCATTAAGATCATCAGCAGACGTCCACATTTTTTCCGTTAAGTTTATCTTGACGGTAATGACTTGGACGTTTACTGGAACTCGACATCAACTATGTTGAGGTCAAGTTCCTGATGAACCTGACAATCTCTCCCCTATTTCTTCCCCTTTCCCACTTCTTACAATCACCCATTCACACACATAGAAAGTGGGAGGGGGGAGTCCATTTCTTACCTATCGTCGTTGAGGTGTCCTCCGGGGTGCCTCCGCCTCTTCCTCTCCCTCCTCCCCTCCATGGTCACTGGCCGATTCCTCTCCCTCTGACGCACTGCCACTGGCCTCTATGGCCAGGTCGGCCTCCTCCTCCGCCAGGTTCATCTCCTCCGAAGAGCCCTCTGTCGTCACCTACTCCTCCTCCATCTGGCGAGGGTGAGTCCGTAAAGCTTGCTTCTTCCCTCTTGTCATCGTCAGTTCAAGTCCCAATCCAAGAATTGGTTGAAGAAAGAGATGTGGACCAGGATTTTGAGAGCAAGAAAGAAGTGAGGAAATCAAAAGGATGCTCTAGTGAAGAGAAACAGGGTGAAAAGGGTGCCAGAGAAGGACTCGGGTGAAAAAGCTATGTTTTGAAGTTGACGACAAGGAAGTGGTCGTTAAGTTGGTGTTAATGTCAAAGTGTTGGACGTCTAGATCTTGCTTCGAGGTGCCTTGTCAGGCCACTGTACCACGGTTGACGGCATACTTGTGGATGTCTACTTAGATGTTAAATTCCATCAATGTGGACGTCTAGGTTTCAGTTTGGATGTTAACGGCATGAGTAGTTGACGTCTACTTGTTTTTGACATTCATCGATGTGGAAGTCAACCCAGCATTCACAGTGGGTCACTTGGAACACAGAAAGAGCACAATTGAAAGGACATAACACATGGAGCTTAAGGCTAATCACTGTTCATTCACTAAGTCTTATGTGTTACACTTATTGGAATGAAAAGAATACATCATTTTGCTCTGCAAGACATGAAGAAGTCACATGAGATTGGATGGATAGTGTCCACATACTCTTCGTAGGCCAGAATGTCCTTCCAGTTTTCCTGCACTGCCTGTCCCACCCTTTGGCAGACAGTGTACTTCTCCCATGTTTTCTTGGCCTTCTTCATCAGCTTCTCATTCTTTCCTGAGATGATTATGGTAGCACAGTGAGCTGAAGCTGGGATTCCCCACAGTACTCCTAGCTGATGCTGGCACCAGTGTGGCTGGTACACCACCATCTGATCGGGACCAGTCAGCCACAAGTCTTTGTCCTCTCTGGTGCGACCCTTAAACTCAATAGTCCTCACAAATAGTGGTCTTGCAATGAAGTCCTCCATCGGGAAGTGGCCAAGGTAGTCACGCCAGGCAACTCTGCACTTCAGGTGTGCTGTCACACACTTGATCTCATCTTCTGGCTCATACCATGCCCTACTGCAGTACACTGAACTCCGAAGGAAGATTCTGGAAGGGGCAGGTTGTTTCTCAGCATAATCAAACTTCAGATGAGGTTCCATCCATACCTGGAGTAGAAACAAGCCCTCATATGTGCGTCCGCCTAGGCTCATTATGGTGAGGGAGCTGTAGAGATGTGTCAGCACTGCAGGGGCAAGTGATTGCCCACGCCACAGTAAAGAATGGATTACCACGTGCTCATATAGAAGGAAGTCACCACTGGTAGGAAACAAGAACACACCCGCGAGGTAGATGTCAGTCCAAGAGTCGCCCTCTCACTGCCAATCTCCTTCACATGCTGGATCAACCACTAGGCCAGTCGATCGAGGAAAATCCCATTCTTGTTAATCATCCTCAGTGCCTCCATCTTGTCTTGCACAATGTCTGCCAGAATCTCTTCCCATGGGAGAAGAGGGGCCATCGCATCATATCCCAGGCAGTGTTTCCAGCCCAGAAACAACTCCACCTCCTACAACAGTACGGTAGCCTCAAATCCTTGGAACACGAACGTGTGCATGTGCGGGTGCCATCGCTCCAGGAGTGCTCCCAGAGCATTGAACCCCCACCACATGTCCTTCATGTTCTTGGCCAGAACGACCATGAAATTCAAGTTCCATGCCCCGATATAGCTTTTCATGTCGATTTTCAGCACGTTCAAAAGATTGATTAACCAGAAGAAGGCTCGTACCTAGCCCTGACTTGGGAAGGCAAGCACATCGTGCAGATCCAGGAAAGCACGATGAGAGAGAGGTTTGGGGCATTTTCAGCAAGAGGAGAAGCAAGAATAGACGTTAAATACCTCACCGTTGGCTAGTCGGGTGCTCAGATGTCCCGAAACCTCGCTCAGCACACCTGGGTTCATGATCGTTAATGTTCTAATTGACGAAAAAGACATGGAAACTTGCTACAGGTCATTCAGAAGGTCTCTGATCCGGTGATGAGCAGGAGAGGATGGAGGTTGAAGAAGGAAGAGTCTTGATGGCCTCCCAACTGCGATTTTCTCAATTTTATTTTATCTGTTGCATAGGTTAACGTCAACATCGTTTGACGTTGGTGCACACTTGACGTCAAGGTATGTTGACGTTTACTCCGATAGACGTCACACAATGTGGATGACAACTATGTGTCGATGACAATCGGGCTGGACGTCAACCTTGGCGAATCTTCAAAGCTCTCTCATTTACGTGGCCATTATTTCTCATCTGGTGTCTCAAGCTCTTTTGCAAGATATTTAAGCACGGATGATGTCTCAGATCTGAAGAGACGCATGTGACCTTGAGTCTTGTACAAGTATGTCTAACATAGGTTTAGTCACCAGAGGCAAATAACTTGGCAACTGTGATCCCAAAGTTCCCCTTTACCAAAAACCATGATGGTTTGCTATCTCCCAATTATTTGTTTGACCTTAAAAATTTTCTCTGATTCTAACTTGCATTTTAGATAGGAAACCCACACAAACATGCATTTAGGATTTCACTGCTAACATTCTTTTACTAACTCAAAAAAAAAAATGGAGATTTTCCTCAATCATCACCATGGCACCCAGCTCAAGTGGCCAACCAAACAGGCTCTGCCTTCCTAAATATATCAAAGTTGATATCGAGCCTTTGTTTCCCATTCTCCAAACAACCTCAAACAGTCCCACCGGGCACATCACTGAGTTATTATTTCAGTCAACCAGTCTTATTGAGTTCACGTGAACATTTTGCCAGTCATGAGCTTAATTCTAGATTTCCAATCTTCTAAACAATGATTCCAGTTAAAATCTTTGATGATCCTTTGAGAGTATAATCAATCCCTTTTGTCTTCACAACCCCTTGATTGGACAGACGTCCTGATTATGTCAGCGGGTCCCGACAGACTTTGGTTGTGAGATTTCCATGATTCAACTGTCATATTATGACTCCTTTGACTCAGACAACACCAGAAACTAGTCAAAGTCCTACTTGGCAATGCCGGGAACCCTACCATTGGGATGCAGTTGTAATTACACGGATAGATCACCCTTTCCACACACTTGTCTCTCAGTCGACTCATTACTTGCTTCTAGCCTAACTCATTCATATGGTTTGCTAGAGTTCCTATCCATGGGGATGGCTCTTTATCAAATCTCTGCGTCCTTTGTTTATCGAGACACCAACCTATAAGTCCACCCCACTCCCTTGCAAGATCGAATGTCTCGGAGGGGCATTTGTAGGCGCAAGATTTGGCCCATCACCGCATAGGTTCATGGCCCATTGAGACTTGTTTGACTCCTTGTTGACTTGCCTCAGATCCCATGTTAACGTCAACATCGATTTCCGTTTACCCCATGTTGACATCACATTCCATTGACGTTTACTCAGGTTGACATCAACATAGTGTGACGTCTACATGAAGTTGGTGGCAACATCGATTGACGTTAATATGGGTTTACCTGGTCTACAGAACTATCCGTGTAACTCACCCACTTCCGCTCCTACCTCGGCCATGCCACTCATGAGACCGTTCCTAATGGACAAATGGGCCACCTTGGCACCCCCTTGACCCAGTAAAAGTCCTATGTGGCCTCCTCCCATTGGCCAAAACTTTCTACATGGATTGCCACTTGTACAAGTGTGTTTTCTCACACTTGAGCATCCCATGCTCCCTAGATCCGCCCCCACTGCCTATATATGAAGCTCCTTGGTCTTCTTAGGAGGGTGGGAGATGCTGGACGAGCCCAAGCTTTAGTGCCTTGAGAGAAGAGAGAGAAAGAGCCCCTTTGAGCATTAAGAGCTTCCACACTTCATTCCTCTCTATCTTTCACCACTTGGAGCATCTAGGAGGCTTCACCATGAGCTGGAGGAGTCCATCAAGCAGCCACAAGACTCTTCAACGAGGATCATCTCCCTCTTCTTCCTCTCCTTCTTTTCTTCATCCCTTAGTCTTGCATGTTAGTCACTCTTCACACACACACACCGAGCACGTAGTGCACACTCCCACACACCTAAAAGGGATTTTCCAAACCAAAAATGGAGGGAAGAAGGGTGGTCATAGCTCTTGGCCACCCCTCTTCTCAAGCCCGCAACCGGTATGGGGCTCACTTTTCAGGTCATTTTACTTTACTTCAGAACACTTACTGCACTTCATTAGAGTCTTATAGAGTTCTTTTGGTCGCAGGAATACCTTCAGCAACATCATGGAGCTTCTTCCTTTTGGCTGGCTGAAGGGGAGAAAGTCGGCATTCCACCACCAACCGCTCACGAGGCCACGTCGTCTGTGCGATTTGAACACATCCTTGAGCACAGGTAAGGCCCTGGCGATCATACCTTGCTCATTTGCTTACTAGTTTCTTGGTCTCCTTTTCTTCTTTCTTTGGTCAACTTGGTCAAACAATGGTCAACATGAAAAGAGGTTGAGGATGGGATCAACTAGATAGCCGACTCATCTAGCAGGGAGCCGCGTGAGGTTTTGGATCGAAAACCAAACATCTATAGGTTCCAATGGCATCTTGATTGTTTTCTTGTTTTCATCATCAATAAATAGCAAGGTCTAGTTTGTAGGCTTGGATAAGGATAATCTCACAGAGATCATGATCAATTTTTCATATGATTGCCATCTTTTCTGGGCTAGTGCTGATGATGACACCAACAACCACTTGTTGCCTTTCTATATTGACAAGGATTGCCTTCTTTCCTTCCAAATATAAAGATGAAACTTTAATAATATTAGCTTTGATACAATGTCATTAAGGTATGCCATTCTAAATATAGGGATCAAAGAAGATTTATATAAAAAAAATTACATTATCTTTAATGGCATTGGCTCATGTAAGGTGTGACAGATTAAATAAGAAGAACATTAGGCTACAACATCTATCAATCACAATGGTCATAAGATTAGACTCAATGAGCTGAAGATCATGAAGCTAAAATGCACTGAACAGTTACAATGATCTAAAGATTAACTTGGGTAAGCAAAGAAATAATACATGCAATGTTAGACACAATGGACAGAAGCCTACATGCCTACTTGATCAAGACCAACGAATGAAGTTTGAAAAACCAAGCAACATAGGATCAATAGATAGAAGCCTACAGGAGCATGCACAATAGCTAGAATAGAAGTATTAGAAAGAAAACGTCAAGTGGTCGATGAGGACTCAAGCACTTATGAATATGGGGTGTAAAGTAATAAAGAAGATGAGTCTGGGAGAAGGGGTGAATGAAAATGAATAAGAAAAATAAAAAGAGAGGATGATGCTTTGATGAGGCGAAGATAAAAAAAAAGATACATCGTGCGAGCAAGCATCAATCCTAGTGAGAACACTGAGCAATCATTCCTACCCATATTCATCATCTTCAAGCCTCAATTGCATAGAGTTTGTGGTATCCAGTCAAGAGTCTTTCACTCGACATTAAAGTTGTTATCTACTCTAAGCTATCCACTACAGTCGATATCAAGTGCCATCAAGCTTATCTTTATAGAAGTCAATCGTGGTGCAAGAGCTTACATCATTGCCAGCATCAATTTTTGGCACCAAAGACATGCAACTTGGCAGACTTCTTTAGAAGTGGTGGGTTGTATGCCTGTTTGCCCTCTGTTGAGGGAAGGACCAACATGGCCGACGACATGCCCTCTATTTAGAGAATGACCTGACTAGACCAAACGGTTGTCCCCTCTGTGGGAGTACGACTTAGCTGCAAGTTATGTAATAAGTGGTTACCTATTGGGGTAGTATAGTGGAGAGCTCAAGGATGGATTTCTCCTGAGGACTTGATATAGGTGCCTAACCCCGTCAGAACCAAATTAGGATAAAAATCTCTACATCCCTTTGTGTGCTTGCTTGCATTTCTTTTTCTTTCCACTGTGCACATTCATTATGTTCTTAACTCTTATCTCTACAATCCATACCCATTCACCAACTCTCTGGGTATCCATAGCATGGAAAACAAGTGGTCTCAGAGCCACGTCTTCTTACACTTTGAAGGATCTAATGATATGAGAAGAATATATCTAGCTATGGAAACTAGAGTTGGATACTCTCTCAATTATCCTCCAATTCTCGACAACAATGACTACCTAAATTGGAAAATCCTCATGGAATATTTCGTTAGGAGTCAAAGATAAGCCCTTTGAAATATGATTGAGGAAGGTGATAAATCGCTAGTGAATTATAAAGAAAATTATAATTTTTCTGACAAAGAAACTTTATCTTTAAATGCCAAGGCTAGGTAGTTTCTATGTTGTGCACTTACAAGTAATTAGGACATCATCGCAACCTCATCATGCAAGGTTGCTCAAGAAATCTAGAATATCATGAAGATTATCTTGTAACGACCTTCTTCATGCCGGTACAATTATACCAATCCATATCGGGACAAAGAGTGCTGCTACAGTGGGCCATGTACCCAACACTACAAAGTAGATAGAGATGTACACAAATAACAAATTAAAGTACATCGAAAATAAATGTAACTCTTATTCCATCACCACACACGCATCCCACAATCTATATAGCAACAAAGTCCACAAATAACTAAGTCTATAATAAAAGAATGTCTCACGTACTCTCATGCACTTAATGACATATTCACATGCTTATGACATAAACACATACTTCAAGTTACAAAATATCTAACAGTGATAAAACATACTTAATAGATCCTAATCATGATACTAATCGTCAAAAAATCATTACTTTTACTTAATCATGCTTAATATGGTCATTATGGCCTCACGACTGGAAACAGTAACTCCGAATATCATAACATGCTCAAATTTTACCACAGGTCTTATACAAGGAACATATCATATGTCTAATTTTTCAGAATTTTTGGAACAATATAGTTATTTTTAACATTTAAAACATGTTTCAAGTAATTAACAAGATATTACTTTTAAATACAGTCTAAACAGGAAAATAATGAATCTTTCATCTAAAAACATGCTCATTGGAACCCTAAATCCAAGGAAAATTATTGAACCATAGAACCATGATATAACTATTTTTCCTGAATGACATCTATCATAACATGCATTATTAACTCCTAATAGAAATTACAAAAATTAACACAATTATTCAAAAAATATATAAATATTTCACAAAGTCTTCCATGATATGTAACATGCAGAATCCTAAAACTCCAATTCACACTTAAAATCCAAGAAAACACATCACTTATATAAAAATAGGGTTTTCTAGAAAAGCAAGAACTTAACCGCAATATGGTTGTCGTTAAGAGTGGTTGGCTGCAGCATCGACTACTGTCGACCCAGGAACTTGGCAATAGCACATGTTGCCATCAAGTTCCTGTTTGCAAGAACTTGTAGACCAAAACCAAACAAAAGCAGAAATTGAGGGTCTAAGACATGAGATAAAAATCGGTAAAAATCATAAAACCCTAAGTGATAGGCATAGGGATGAAACCCCTAAGTTACTTGCCTATGAAAAACTCATTGAAGATTGAATTGATACAATGAAGTCCTCCTCGACCAAGACAAAGAGGTACACTTCTCCGGCTTGATTCGACTTACACACCTTCGCAGTTAGTTTCTTCACGAACCAAGAACCTCCCCACATTCTGTTGAGCCTTCCACTTGCCAAAGAATGTTAGTGTAGCCTCTGCTTCATCGGATTGCTCACCCCAAAGTCTCTCCCTTTCTCTCTCCAAACTCATAATAAAACCCTAGCTAAGCAAAGATTCTCCCTTTATAGAAACGACCTATATTTATAGGGCTTTGGGTCGTGTTTAAGATTGGAAGGAGAACTCCAAACGGAAACATACTGTAACACCCCATATAAGAATATGTTAAATAGACTAAATCAGCAAACTACCAACAACTCACACTAGTCATTTTCAGACCTCGAGCAGGAAAAGAACTCTGAAGTTAAGCGTGCTCAGTTGAGAGTAGTCCCAAGATGGGTGACCTTCCTGGGAAGTCTACCAACTAGTATGGTTGTTGGACAAGTTTGTTGGTTGGGTCGTCACAAATGGTATCAGAGCCGGAAGTGTGGGAGCTAAGTGCCATACAGGGCAAAGTGCTACGCTATGGGAGCCACCTCTTGAGGCCATAATGGAGCAAAATGCTACATAGTGGGAGCCACCTCTTGAGCCTGTGGGGGCCACCTCTAGAGTCCTGCCTGTCTGGAAATTGATTGTTTGCTATATGTGAACAGCGACGAAGACCTCACTTATATAAGAGGGGTAGATTGTAACACCCTATATAAGAATATGTTAAATAGATTAAATCAGCAAACTACCAACAACTCAGACTAGTCATTTTCCTAGGAAGTCTACCAACTAGTATGGTTGTTGGGCAAGTTTGTTGGTTGGGTCGTCACACATACTTTCCTAGTCTATCAATGAAGAAATCAGAGCAAAGATCAGATTAGGAAATGGGTACTCAGAAGATGTTAACGACAACATCTATTGTCGTTAAGAAATAAGTAGGCGGCCATCGATATTGCCGTTTACCCAAGAAAAGCATCGATTAATAAAAAATCTGGTAAATATTGATGGCAATTGTACTACATAGTGGGAGCCACCTCTTGTGCCTGTGGGGGGCACCTCTAGAGTCCTGCCTGTCTGGGAATTGATTGTGTGCTATATGTGAACAGCGACGAAGACGTCGCTTATATAAAAGGGGTAGATTGTAACACCCCATATAAGAATATGTTAAATAGACTAAATCAGCAAACTACCAACAACTCAGACTAGTCATTTTCCTAGGAAGTCTACCAACTAGTATGGTTGTTGGGCAAGTTTGTTGGTTGGGTCGTCACACATACTTTCCTAGTCTATTAATGAAGAAATCAGAGCAAAGATCGGATTAGGAAATGGGCACTCAGAAGACGTTAACGACAACATCTATTGTCGTTAAGAAATAAGTAGGCGGCCATCCATATTGCCGTTTACCCAAGAAAAGCATCGATCAATCAAAAATCTGGTAAATATTGATGGCAAATGTACTGTCATTTAAAATCGGTTGGCAGCACTATACTATGTCGTCAATAGCTACTGGGGGCCTTGGATGCTACCGTCAATAGAGGTTCGACCAAAAACCTCAAAAACACATAGCAAGCATGCACATCACAGAAACCTAGGGCTTTACACACTCTCCCCTTAAAAGAAAAGTTTGTTCTCAAAGTTAGAGTAAGAGTACTAACCAAATAGATGCAGATACTGCTTCTTCATGGCATCTTCAAGCTCCCACGTAGCCTCCTCTCGTGAGAAATTCCTCTATAGCACCTTCACGAAAGCTATAGACTTATTCTTGAGATGATTTACCGTGAGATCTAGGACGGCCACAGGCTACTCCATGTAGGTCAAATCTAGCTGCAACTCTACTGGCTCATGGCTGATGGCATGTGTTGGGTCTCGCATGTATCGCCTGAGCAAAGACACGTTGAACACGGGGAGAACACTTGCCAAAGCTAGGGGTAGCGCCAACTCGTACGCCACACCGCCAACTCTCCTGAGGATCTCGTATGGACCGATGAACCTTGGACTCAACTTGCCATGCTTACCAAAGCTCACAACACCTTGTGTAGGTGACACCTTGAGAAACACATGCTCTCTAACCTCGAACTCTAAACCCTTTCTTTTGTTTGTTAGCATAGCTCTTCTGCCTATCATGCGTAGCACTCAACCTCTGCCTGATGAGCTGGATCTTGTTTAACATCTCCTGAACCAGCTTGGGTCCAACTAGCTGCCTATCTCCAGCCTCCTCCCAGCACAAGGGAGATCTACAGGGCTGACTGTACAACACCTCGAATGGAGCCATGCCTATACTAGCGTGGAAGCTGTTATTATAGGCAAACTCCACAAGAGGTAGGTGACATTCCTAGTCTACCTTCTAGTCAAGCACGTATGCTCTCAACATGACCTCGAGCGTCTGAATTGTCCTGTTAGATTGCCTATCTGTCTGAGGATGGAAAGCTAAACTGAGCTTTAGCTGAGAACTCAATGCCTCCTGAAGACCCTGCCATAACCTCGAAGTGAACCGCAGGTCTCTATTAGAGATGATGGATCTGGATACCATGCAACTTTACAATGATGTTGACATATAGCTTTGCAAACTGTCCACAGACCACTTCCTCATGGGCAAGAAGTGAGCAGTCTCAGAGAATCAGTCGCCGAACACCCACATCGAGTCATTACCCCTAGCTGATCTAGGCAAACCTGTCACGAAGTCCATTGTGATCGCTTCCCACTTCCACACCAGTATCTCCATCTTTTACTTAAGGCCTATCAGTCTCTGATGCTTGGCCATCACCTGCTGGCACACCAGACACTGAGACACAAACTCTGCCATGTCCTTCTTCATACCTAACCACCAGAAAGATCATTTCAAGCCTTGGTACATCTTGGTGTTGATGTGTAGGGATGCAATGAACAACCAAGAGGGGAGGGGTGAATTTGTTATCGTCCAATAAAAATTCTTTTAACACAAAATAGATTAGACTCAATCAATCAAACCTATTATGTGATATGCACAGCGAAGTATAACAAGTATTTAGATGAAACCAACTATCATAATGTGTGAAGAATGGAGGTAGAAGATATGGATCAAGCCACATTTGCACGCAAGATTTATAGTGGTTCGAAAAACACACCCATGTGTGCGTCTACGTCCACTACCCCACACCCCTGTGAGGATTTCCACTGGCTTTTTTCTCAGGTACAAGCAAAAACCAACACACACAGTTGTTTATGAGGACAACACAAGCCCCACATCGTTTCTCGAGGACGAGACAACCCTGTGTGTATGTGCGCACAGACTACACACCAACAAACAACGTGCTCACAAACTAAGCACACACAATATAATCAGAGTTCTAGAAAGAACAATAAAGCATGGATAGGAGAGACAACAATCTAAACAATAAGGTGTATAGTTCTCCTGTTCCAAAAATTCGGCCTTTGTGGTCGTCTTTGACTGACGATGACTCAGGTGAAGAATTGGCCGATGTAGAACACTTTTGAACGAGCTCTTGCAAGTAGCAGCAATTGGTCCACGCCTTTCAAATGAAGAAACACCTCTCAGGTATATCTGGAAGGCTTCTGGAGGATGAAGACTTGATCTTCAAGCTTCTACAAGAATAGAGCGTCTGTTGGCTCTTCCTAGGGTAGTACAATCCTCTCTTGAACTCTAGGGCTCGAGTTGAATTCTTGGAGGCATATTATCTTCTTCCAAAACATGGGAACATTTTGTATTTATAATCCCAAAGAGTTCTTGTATATTTGGAAAAAGTTAGATCTTCATAAGACTCTATTTAGGAAAGTCCGTATGATGAAACACTGGAATCGGTCGACTGAATTCATCGGATCGGTCGTCCGATTTCAACTTTGCTTCGACTAGGCTTCGACTGAAAAATCAACTGGTGCTTCGACTGATGAATCAAGTGCATGCTCTAAAATATAACCATTAAATAGTCTAGTATTTAATCAAGTTTTCAACACACATTCAAAATTAAATACCATTTAAAGTGAAGTGTGAGACATGATTAAGAGGCATCACACATGATGATAAGTAGAATTATAATTAACACTAAAGGATTCTCCCAATCTTATTCATGCATGATAGACCCTTGTTTTTCAGTAGCTATCACTCTACCCCCCCCCCTTTTTTTTTTCTGAAACAAATGATGTGATTCAATTTTTTTTTTGTTTCTTTCTTTTCTTTTATTTTGAGGAAAGTATTGTCGTTTGACGTGAGGCTTCTCACTTGTTCAGTGGAAAGACCAGATTACGAAACTCAGTTCCCCTTTCAATTTGGGACATGTAGCTTTTTCCTCACAAGTTACTGTAGATTGGGTGGATTTTAAGCATTACAAGAGTGTTAAGAAAAATTTCTACCGATCATTAAAGTGATATCCATTAATCATAGTTATGTGCATTATTGTCTTGGCTTCAATTTCAAATCTATTTTCAGAAGAAAGTTAAATGCATAATTATTTGGCTTTCCCTTAATGTATGCACACACAAAATGTAGAATTCTCCCCCTTCGTGGCTGAATTAATGCACACTAAGTCTTAAGCCAATGCAATAAAATATCAAGGGAGTATTAGGCCATAGAAAGAATCAAGGAAGTGTCTTTATATATACTTTACATACATGTACATAAGGGATATACATGCAAAAGACACTGAGACCTAAGACTCTTTTTGTGTTTTTTATTTTTCTGATAGAAGGAAAATAAAAACACAGCGTATAAACAAATCTAAGAGAGTAACCAATAAAACATACAAGTTTATTCATGTATCACCTTGAAAGTCCAAAATAGAAGAACATGATACTCACATAACAGTGTAGACTATAGGTGCCTTGATATTCACATTGATACTAGTTATGCTTAATCTCTAAATTTCACAAGACACCTACAATCACACATCCCAAGTGGATTTCGTTGGCACCCAAATGGTTTTGGGTCCAACAGTGTTAATCTTGGAAGGCAACAAATCCTTCCTTATCTACACCAAGTTCATTTTCTACATGTTTCTTTTTAAAGAGCAATTGTAGTTCATATGATTATGCCCACCACAGAAATAACATTTGACATTAGGATTGTGTTCTGTGGGTTATGAACTATGAACAACATGATGATTTTCATGCTGAAATTTATTTGACTATGCATCATTTTTAACCTTCACAAAATGTTTACCATTTATTGATTGTTTGGCTTGCAAAGATTTCTTAACTTGCTCAGTCTTCTTAGCATGAACTGGTCTTTTAACATGAGCAATTTTACTAACATGTGATTGTGAATTACTAGGAACATTAGAAGCATGAACAAAAGAGGTTATTGTCTTAGACTCAAATGATTTGATCTCTTTATCTTTAGGGAAGTAACCTAGACCATATCTATTAGTGTTAGCCTCAAGAGATTAATTGGACAGCATAACAGCGTATCTTAAGTTTCAGAATCTTTAGTGTCTCGACAAGAGGATGACTAATGATATATCGCACATGGTACAAGTGCTCTCTATCTTCTGGGTATTCCATGGTACAATCAGCTCGGTCTCTATGAGGGAATCCACAGAGTACGGAGACTTATGGAAGTCTTAGGAAAAAGGTCACTAGTCTGCCGATACGGAATGACCGGCAGAGAGCTTCCAATTCCCCAAGAGTGGTGTGCCTAAACGCGTAAGTGTCGTGACACGAAACATTCCTAATCATGCGTGCAATTGATGAACTAAATATGGAAAACCTCGGAAAGCACGTAAATAAAGAAAGTCCACATGCAAGAAGCAAGTAACATAATAGGAAAGCTTTAAACCAAGCAAGTCCATTCTAACATGTATCCTCCACAGATTAATATCACAACTTACTTCATGATAGATTTCATTTCAAGCCAGATCACAAGATGATAATCAAATGAACGTAGGATCAATCACTTCATGTTGTGCATTATAATCATATTCATGTCATTATAGTTTTTCAATGGGTTGATCACTTTTAGGCCAATGCATAACTAAGTAACATGATTTTAGACCATGACGTACACATGGTTGACTGACTAACCAAATGGAATAGTCTCGGGTCGGCCTTGAATCACGACAGGTTCAGACGTCGCTTTTTAAAGAACCATACACAATTGAGCACAACATCGCGACGTTATACTTTCCTATCACGTTTAAATCATGACAGGGAAGATGGTCGCCTTTTCAGACATGAATCGATTACCAAATCGATTTCCTAACCATAATCGCGATGGACCTTCATGTCACATTTCTGACAGAATCGATTGCAAGATCGATTACCAACCAAAATCGCAACGGTCAAGTCTATCGCGTTCATAACGCAACAGACCGATATGCCGCGACGATTCTTGAATCGCGATGCTTCAATACGTCGCGTTCAAGAATCGACTTCAAACTTCAAATATAAAAAAAATGTATGTAATTCGGAGAGCGGGAAAACTGCCAAATCGCGACGGCACATGCCGTCGCGTTCAAGACGGGTCCAGAAATCCACGCAACACATAGTTTGATGTGTCAAGGTTGACTAATCAGACCGGAAAACACGACGGATAACTCGATTGCTTTTACGTGAATAGCGATGTATCTGTACGTCACGTTCATGCGAACATAATCGCGACGTATGGATGCGTCGCATTCATGGATCTTGCCCGAAAACACAAAAAACATGTAACGACCCTCTTTATACCAGTATGATTATACCAATCCACATTGATATAAAGTGCGCCGTCACAGTGGGACATATACCTAACACAACACAGTAGGTAGAGATGTACATAAATAACGAAAGAGAGTACAACGAAAATTATAGATATTCTTATTCCATCATCATTCACACATCTCATAGTCTATATAGTAGAAATGAAAGTAAACCAAGTCCATAACATAACATCATTGTCCACATACTAGTAAAAGAAAGTACAAGCTAACAAATAGTCCTCCACAATCTCGCTACTCCGCTCGCTTGGAGTTGCTCCTCACAATGTCCTCCTCAAGCAAGAGGACACCTGTCTCACCTGTATGTTAAAGCAAGTATGAGTCTTCACAAAAGACTCAGAAAGTAACCCATTGGCACATCCTTACACATATCACATTCATGCTATTCTTTTAACAATAAAAGTAACCTTACCACATGGTTCATATCATAACAACAAGTATAAATAAATAACCTATCACATCCTTTCTACACATGGTCTTTAACTTGATTCATGGTATTAATTGCAATCCATTCACATCATATTTCTAAATAACTTGATCATGGAATTAAACACATGCTTACTAACACACCTAGCATGATATCTATCACTTTTCACATGCTTTTATCTCACATAAACACACATTTTTCTTGCTGTTTTAACATAAATATTACATGTTCACATGGTTTCACAATATTTCACATGGTAACACATTAACACATCACTTTCACATGAACACTTTACACATTTACACATATTTCACATCTTTACACATTATTTGCCGTGACACATAGTCTGAACCACCATAAAGAAGGACACACATATCACATAACACATACCCGTCACTTAGGCATTATAGTGACGAATCTTGGTAACTGCGCAGAATCGGGAGAAGTCCTCTTCACCCTAACCAGTGGTACTTGTCCACCTCTAGGATTTCATCCTGATGCCCATAGGATATCACATACACATTGAGCGTCCCCATAGGGACTTTTCTATAGTACGGCTCCACAGCCTTCTATGGTAGTAGTGTCAATTTCAGCACACATTTCACTTAATCACATTATTTCAATTAATCACATGATTTACATCATTTTACATGCACTATTTGGTCCATTCACATGCATACCATTCAAACACATATACTTCAGTTTACAGAACCTATCATAACTGTCTAACAGTATTAAATCATGCATAACAGTACCTAAACATAATACTAATCATTGGAAATTACCGTTTCTTGAATAATCATGTATAATATGGCTCTTAACATCTTTATAATTGCAAACAGTATCTACAGATATCGAAATAGTCCCAAATTTTAACCATAAACCCTACGCATGGAACATATCATATGGTTAATTTTTTCAAAATTTTCATGACAGTAACTCTATCTTTAATATTTAACAGGGATTTCATGCAATTTAATAAGATAATTCAATCTATGCACTGTGATTTTGAGACTTCCCCCTCTTCTTGTGTTGTGTGGTTGGTTTGAGGTTTGGAAAGCATGCTATGGTGGTGTGGTGTTGTGCTTCTTCCATTCTAGATGCTTAAATTTTAATTTAGATTATGTTTGGATAGATTTTTGGAGAGGAAGAAGGGTTCAGCCGATTTGTCTGAGATCGCGGCCCGTCAGGCTATCGCGATCTCATTGCGACCCATCTGGTCGTCATGATCTCATCGCGACCTGTCAGGCTGTCGCGATCTTATAGCGACCCTTGACCCTGTTGCGTTCTTCCTTTCGTTGTGGTTGTGGCGACCATTTGCCCTGTCGCAATCTTGTCTTTGTGGTGTTTGTCGGGATGTACTATTGGCAGTGGTTTTGTGGGTCCTTTGGGAGCCATGTTTATAGTTTTTTCTTATTAATTAATGTGGTTTAAGCATGTGATTAGTTTAAGATTATGGTTCTAGATAAATTGCATAGTTTTCTATTGATAGATGGTGAGTGGGGATCTTATAAAGTGTTTTTGGTAAATAGTGGGAATGTTTTATGCGAGCCTGTGGTTTAAAGGCTATGAGTATGTGTTGTATTTTATAGTACGGTAAGTGATTATAGTTCATATTAATGAGGTTTAATGAGTTGAGCGAATGACTTAAAGGTTTAATTAGTACTTGTAATGGTTCAGTTGAGGACTATGTTTACCGTATTTAGTGGTCCGACGTCTATTCTAGAATATCTCTCTAGTCGGGTACCCCAAGTTCTTAGTAAGCCAGGCACATTGTTGCTCGAGGTTTGTTGGTACTGTGTGTACCATAGAGGTCTATGTCGTCTTTTTGGACACCATTACTCACTTGTTTGTTGAGTAGCTCGTCTGACTCAAGGAAAGACAACAATGGGGCAACGACTTGTGGTGTGCGAGTGTTCTCTGGTCGGTCGCTTGTAGTGTGCTCGTGGCTAGTCCCTTGTTTCCACTTGCCTCACTCGGCAGGCCCCAAAACACGTAGAGGTGTATTAGGCATGGGTCTACAGTATGTGTTGTTTCAGAGTGGTGTTGATTGTTCTCCACAGTTCTTTGGCCTACGCAGTGTTGTGGTAGAGCTGCAGTTGGACTTTATGTTTGTGGCTGCAAGACTGAGAGGTGGTTCTCGTGTTAGTCCGAGTTGGATACTGGCAACATGAACCACTAGTATTTACCCGACTGGTGGCGTCGTTCCTTCTGACTTGGGTTTCCAACAGTCGTGGTTGTGGGTTGTGATACTAGTTGTAGTCTTCAATGGCTATAATTTCTTACTCGCTAGTCATGCAAGGCTTCTAGTTACGTAGTGGTGCAGTTGTGGTTCCGTCGTGGTACATTCTGGTTTCAAGTACCTGTACCATTCTTGGGTAGCTAATCATTGTGGCACATCGTGTGCTGATTTCAAGTGTTGTGAAGTTGTGCTCTGTGGTGGTCGTACTGTGTGACCTTCCACGTGTCGTATTCTTACCCTTCTATGGGTAGTCCTTCAGTGTGTTTCATTATTCTAGTGTGTGGTGGACTGACTCCTTACTGTCAGTCCTGTTATCTTTCGTTGGTGGTTTACCTGTGTGGCTCATGGCTTAGTCGTTTCAGTTGATAAGGTGGACTGATATTTCTATACTGGTCCTATTGTTCCCTTTATTTTCTGTGAGTTGTGTTAACTAGTGTGTTTATGTTGAAATGCAGTTTAATTATGTTTATTGCGAGCATGTCTCTACTTCTACTGTCAGTGTTACCAGTGAGACCCTGAGTGGTGGAGGTGTTAGCCTTCTATGTAGTTCCTTGTTGTTTTCTCTTTTTGGCAGGTCTTTACTGAGCCTATGACATTTTGAGGCTCACTCCCTTACAGCTCTTTTCAGGTGTTAACAACGTGCTTGTTTTACAGAGGCGTGATGGACTTGTACAACTAACAGTTGAGTTGTATTTGTTGTTCTGTGAGCTTTTGCTCTCTCGGGACATACCGTAGGTAGTTGTACTTTTCTCTTAGACCTGTAATGATGTATTAAGACCATGTAATTTATTGTAAATGAGTATGAGTACATATACTTTCTTCTATCTTATACTTTTGTAGTTGTCTTTTATATTCTTACTAGACATGTGTGTGAGCTATCTCTTGTGAGACTTCAATCTATTAGCAGGAGGTGGGTCTGGATATGGAGCCTTATTGGGCATAATTATCCACGGTCGCTACAGAAATAGGCATAAAAGGCAACCCAGCACATGGAATTAGAATATGACAAGTCAATCTAACAAGGACCTTATCACCTTCTGGATTAGAAAGGCGACAGCCTTCTAGTCGCCTTCTTCATAAGACTACCAGTTTTCCTAAATTTCAGGGTTCTTCATGTATTCTTGGTTCCCGATTGTTCCAGCAAGGGGATTCATGAGATTTGCATGTATTAATCAACCCATATAAAAGTTCTAAATAGTGTAGCATGATTCTAATAGATCTTAAATGATTGATCATGCTCTCTACTTATCGATTGCTCTCCCTTTCTTGTCTTGTTATCGAACTTGTTAAAATAAGAACATAGCAACTTGCTAAAATTAGTCATGCATGATTTTATTTCCTAATTTAGCACTCTTGTTACTTGTCTATTGCGACGTTTCCATGATTGTTTCCATAATTAGATTTAAAAGACACTCACCCACACACATGAGCGATTTGCACCGCGCAATACGTACATACCCATTTGCACAATAGGAAACCCCTTCTAGGCATGGATAAACTCTCCATCGGATATTCTTTCTACCGAGAGTAGTGATTCATTGACCAAGGTCTCCATAAGTCTTCTCTAACTATGGATTTCCACATGGCTGACGAGTAAGTTGTACCATGAAATACCCAAAAGTTTGTGTGTGTGTCTCTCTCTCTTCTCTTGACTTTCTTAGAGAGATCTTCTCTTCTCATCTTGATCTCATCTATTAAACATGAGACCAAGTCATTAATGAGATATTGAACTAAATGGAAAACACGTCGTTATGATGCCGGACTTAACTCTTGAACGATTGCCTTGCTATTCCCAAATTGTCTTCATATTATTGAACTTGTGAAATTCTTGTTAATGGTCATACTTAATAGTGGGTATCTACATTTAAAATCGTGAGATGCTGTAAGGCCCTCGAACTTTGTTCTTTTTATTCGAACCTTATCATGATATGCGTATTTGATTTTGTGTATTCTATAATTATATATTTACTTTTGTGCATATGTGTATATATATACATGTTTATTTATGTACATATTGTCTTTATTTAAGTTGTGCATATTGTATTTAAATAATATGGTGTATAATGTATGTAGTTATTGTGTGTATGTATGTTTATCAATTTTTCTATGTTCTGGCCGAAATGCCAGTTAACGTCAATATCCCCTGATGTTGAGGGCAGGTTGACGGCAACCAGTGAGCTGTTGACTCAAAGTCGGCGTCCAGATCGATGGACGGTTATTTCCTGTTAACGGCAGCGAACTGGCCGTTTACTTCTCTGCTTTTGTTGCGATTCCAAACCCGAAAACGGCTGTGTTTTTTGCGTTCTTGTTTAGGAAACTACCCTCCAACAGTAGGAAATCCTATGTAATGCGTACCCCGACCCCTTTAACCTATAAAACACCTAGCTTTGGGCGAGGTTAGGTCTTTTGGCTCTTGAGAAAAACTAGGGTTTATGTGGAGAAAAAGTGAACTTTGGCGAGCGTGATCTGGCGATTGGGTGGTATTTTCGGAGATCTACATCAATTGGAAGGAGCTCTTGACATTGTGGAAGCTTCCCCGACTACGGAGATAGACCTACATCAACACAAGGGCCGGATCTGGGAGGAATTTGTGCATCTTCTTGGCTTGGCCGAGGAGAGCTTCAACGACTAAATTAAACCATTAGACAATTTTTCAAAGGCAAGTAATCGAGGGATTTCATCCCTGCACATGTCCTTTAGGTCCTAGGATTTTTATGGATTTTTCCTCGTGTCCTGGAACCCCTAATTCTCCTGTATTTGTGCGTTCAGTCTGCACTTCTGTAGACAGGAGATTGACGGCCACTCGTGTGCCATCAAGATCTTGAGTTGGCGACAACATCGTGTGCCGTTAACCCCGGTTGGTGGCACCCCCTTTGCCGCCAAGTTCTTCAGGTTTTTCAGGAATGTGGATCTGATCTATGTACTGTGATTTCCGGACTTATGGTTGTCTGTGCATGCTGTGTAATTTATGTCTAGTCAAGTACATTCAGTAGGTCATGTCATGAGGATATGTTGAATTTCTGTACAATTTTTTATTTATTAAAATTTCTACAATTGGACAATGAGCATGATTTGATAATGATAAATTCTGAATAAATAGATTCGTTGTATATTAGGGTTTCAGAAATTTTCCATGTTCTAGTGATGACTGTTTTTAGATTTCAGAACTGTTAGAACCGACTGTGTCACTGTGAATCATGCTTAAATGAATTTTTGATAAATCTACATGAAATCTATTTTAATTGTTAAAATTTTGTACTATTCCAAAAAATCTAAAAATTTAGGTATATGATATATAACCTGTGTGAAGCCTGTGATAAAAATTTCGTGCTGATTTGACAACAGTAGGTACTGTCATTGATTTAACAAGGGCAATGGACCATGATGAGCATGTTTAAGTTTAATCATGTGGAATTCGGTGATTAGCAGCATGATTAGGACCTTGTTATGAGTTAATTATCACTGTGAACAGTAACATCATGTTCTGTAAACTGAAACACGTGTAATTATTTAAAAGTGTGTGTAAATGTGTTAAATAGTGCATGTGAATAATGTAATTGAATGTGATAAAGTGATAATGTGTAATTGTGCTGACATTGACACTGCTACCATAGAAGGCTATGGAGCTATACTGTAGTAAAGTCCCTATGGGAAGGCTCAATGTGTTGTGATATCCTATGGGCATTAGGATGAAATCCTGGAGGTGGACAAGTACCACTGGTTAGGGTGGAGAGGGCTTCTCCCAGTTCTGCGCAGTTAACCAAGATTGTCACTGTGTTTCCTAGGTGATGGGTATGTGTATGTGATGTGTGTTCTTCTTATGGTGGTTTGGACTATGTGTCACGGCAATTAAGTGTAAAAAGTCTGAATATGTGAATTGTGCAAATGTGAAATATGAGCATGTGATAGTGTAATGTGAATGTGTTAGCATGTGAAAAGATGTGAGCTTGTGTAAATGTGATTTATTTATATTAAAACAGAAAGCTAAACATGTGAATAAGTGTTATCATAGTATGTGAAAATGATTAGATATCATGCTAGGTGTGTTATTTACTTTGTACATATTTCCAGGTTCTAAAATTGTAGGATTGTGCAATGATATGAATAGAGTTTAAACTATGAATCATGTTAAATGTTGTGTGTAGAAAGCATGCGTAGGTTGTTTATGGTTATTGTAAATTGTTATAAGCATGTACCATGTACTCTTCCTTATTGTTAAAAGATAGCATGTGTATGTGATATGTGTAAGGGTGTATCTTTGGATTGCTTGCTGGGTCTTTTAGACGACTCATACTTGCTTTGTCGTATAGGTGAGGCAGGTGTCCCCGTTCTTGAGGAGGACGTAGGGAGGAGCGACTCCGAGCGAGAGGAGTAGCTACGTTGTGGAGTGTTGCGTAGTTGTACTTTTTTTTCATTAATATGTAAACAATGTGATTGTATATTTCATATGGACAATGTATTTCATTCGGACATGTAATAATGTGGACATTATTATTTCTCTTATTCCTATATAGACTGTGGATTATTTGATGATGATGGAATGAGAATGAGAATATTTATTTATTTCCACTGTTCTCTTTTGATATTTATGTACATCTCAATCTATTGTTTAGTGTTGGGTAAATGTCTCATTGTGATGACGCCTTTTGTATCGACGTAGATTGGTATAATTGTACCAATATAAGGAGAGTCGTTACAGAGATTGGTATCAGAGCCCACAGTTGAGATTGTACATGAATATGCCATCATTTTCACAATATGCAAAGTCTTTATAGAATTTGTCCATATATGTAGAAAATATCTAAAAATGAATGAATGATAGTTAAGAAAATAGTTAGGACTAAATAACCTAGTTTCTAACTAAGATTAAATTGTTTTACACGCTATGGCTATCCATGGTAGACGTGGTGATCAGGCTCGAGATGGCGAGCAGAGGCGTGAGGACAGGGGTGAGCAGTAGGCCCCAGCACCCCAGGGTCCTATAGTACTTCCTCCGCCACTGCCTGAGGATTATGGTGTATTCATGCAAGGTCTGGTTCAAGCAATGCAGACCCAAGCACACACTCAGGCAGCACTGCAGGCTCAGCTGCAGGCTCAGGTTAGAATTGTTAAATAGGAGTAGCCTGTTTTATTAAATGTATGATTGTTATGTTGCTTTTATTGCTTGTTGTCTCAGGCTCAGGCTCCAGCTCCAGTTCCTCAATAGCAAGGCCATGGTGGTCCTTCCATCATGGAGAGGTTTAAAAGGATGGCTCCTCCCTCTTTTAAGGGGGAGAGTCAGCTCCTTTTAGCGGAGAGCTGGATGAGGGAGGTAGAGAAAATTTTCCGAGCCATCAGGTGTGCCGAGGAGGATAAAGTTAGCTTGGCCACCTACATGCTACATTGTGTTAAGTTTAGGTTTTGTCTATATTGGTGCTTATGAGTTGTGTTTTGCAGGAGAGAGCCGATGTGTGGTGGGCTTCCTTACTTCGCACTAGGTTCGAGGATGGTGCGATTGAGGTGTCTTGGGATGAGTTCATGAGGTTGTTTCGGGCCAAGTTCATCCCTGAGCATATCCAGGACAAGATGGAGTAGGAGTTCCTTTCTCTCACTCAGGGCTCCATGACGGTGTTGGAATATGAGGCCAGGTTTGCCGAACTGTCCAAGTATGCTCCACGTATAGTTGTTGATGAGCGCAGGAAGGCGAAGAAGTTTGTGATGGGGCTTAAACCATCACTGAGGTCGAGACTTGTGGCGTTTGACCACCGTACACTATATGAGGCTCTCAGTGCAGCATACAGGCAGGAGAGCAAGATGGATCAGTATCTCGAGGAGAAGAAGGCATCGCAGAAGAGATCCGCGCCACCTTTCTAATGATAGGACAAGAAGAAGGCCGTGTACCAGTCACCATAGCGTCCAACGACGTCTAGTCAGCAGGCAGTTGCACCGCAGTCCCCTGGCGTCAGGCCCAACGACGAGAAGATGTGCCCTCACTGTGGTAGAGCGCACGGCGGCACCGAATGTTGGAAGCTAGCAGGGAAGTGTCTCAAGTGTGGCAGCACCGAGCATCAGATTCGAGATTGTCCCAGATTGCAACATGGTGTTTAGCGTGGAGCGCCAGCCCCAGTAGCGCCAGTTACAGGAAGACCAGGAAGGCCTCGAGCCCAAGCTCGAGTGTTTGCCCTTGCACGAGAGTATGCTGAACAGGCAGAGAACATCACGGAAGGTACGGTCTTAGTCATGGTTGTGCACGCTCAGGTTTTGTTTGATATGGGTGCCACACACTCGTTCATTTCCGAGCGGTTTGCAAAGCAGTTAGTATTAGAGTCCGGAGTAGAGGCTAAGGAGTCAGAGGTCCCTTTGTCTGTGCACACACTGGTAGGTACGGTATCGACTAGGAAGTGTATTCCATCTTTACCTGTGTGCATTGAGGACTGAGGCTTAATTGGGTGCTTCTATTTGCTTAAGATGAATGACTATGATGCAATTCTAGGTCTAGATTGGCTTGAGGAGCACTATGCTTTGGTGGATTGTCGTGGGAAGAAGATTACTTTCTGCATTCCTGGTGAGGATGAATTCTTGCATCCGTTGCCAAGGAACTTAGCGGGAAGGTTTGTGATCTCCGCCATGAAGGCGATGAGGATGGTGAACAAGGGGTGTGACGCTTTTCTTGCCAGCGTGGTCTTAGTGCTAAAGGCTGATCAATCACCGACCCTTGAGGAGATTGAGGTAGTGCAGGAGTTTCCAGATGTGTTTCCTAATGATTTTTCTAGATTGCCACCGGCTAGGGAGATAGAGTTCACTATAGAGTTGCTTCTAGGCACATCTCTTATCTCTAAGGCTCCATATCGGATGGCACCTGCGGAGTTAGCTGAGCTAAGGAAGCAGTTGCAGGATTTTCTGGACAAGGGATTCATTCGCCCTAGTGTGTCACCTTGGGGAGCACCTGTATTGTTCGTAAAGAAGAAGGATGGTTCCCTCATGTTGTGCATTGGTTATAGAAAGCTCAACCAGGTAACCGTGAAGAATAGGTATCCCTTACCACGGATTGATGATATGTTTGATCAGCTGCGGAATGCATCGGTGTTCTCTAAGATTGATCTGCAGTCCGGCTATCACCAGTTGAGGATTAAAGGTGAAGATGTGTTCAAGACGGCTTTTGGTGCTTCCATTTGGTCTGACCAATGCCCCTACAACATTCATGGATCTCATAAATAGGGTGTTTAGACCTTATTTGGATAGCTTTGTAGTGGTGTTCATTGACGATATGCTAGTCTATTCTCCCGATGAGGCTACACACCGTGAGCATTTGAGGGTTGTTCTGGAGGTTCTCCGAGAGCACAAGCTGTATGCAAAGTTCAGCAAGTGTGATTTCTAGATGCGCGAGGTTCATTTCCTTGGGCATGTTATCTCAGGCGCTGGAGTTGCAGTTGATCCGGCGAAGGTTCAGGCTATGTTAGATTGGGAGATTCCAAGGACCTCATCAGAAATTCAGAGTTTACTTAGTTTAGCGGGCTATTATAGGCGATTTATTGAGGGTTTTGCATCTATCGCCGCACCATTGACTAAGCTAACCAGGAAGGGTGTGAAGTTTATGTGGTCTAAAGATTGCGAGAGTATCTTTCAGTTGCTGAAGGAGAAGCTTACATCTACACCTGTGTTGATCTTGCCTAGTGGTGTAGAGGGTTTTGCCATCTACTCGGATGCTTCTCAGATAGGTCTTGGCTGTGTGTTGATGCATCATGGTAGGGTAGTGGCATATGCTTCTCGCCAGTTGAAGGAGCATGAGCGTAACTATCCGACTCATGATTTGGAGCTTGTGGCAGTGGTTCATGCACTGAAGATCTGGAGACACTACCTTTATTGTGTCAAGGTCGAGGTGTTCACTGACCCCAAGAGTCTGAAGTATCTCTTCTCTCAGAAAGAGTTGAACCTGTGGCAGAGGAGATGGATTGAGTTCCTTAAGGACTACGACTTCGAGCTTCAGTATCATCCCAGGAAGGTGAATGTCGTAGCGGATGCTCTTAGCAGGAAGAGGTCTTCGCTTCAGAAGGATTGGAAGATGTTGGAGGATGCAGCCTATGCGATGATTGAGTTAGCGCCACAGTTATGTGAGGATTTCGTGGCTCAGTTGTCTATCCGGTCTACAGTGTTGGATGAGGTGATTGAGCAGCAGAAGGCTGATCCTAGGCTTCAGGAGATGTTAGGCAAGGTAGGCATTGCTCATGATGACGATGGTGTCATTAGATTTCAGCACCGAGTTTGTGTTCCTGATGTTGTGGATGTCCGTAAGCATGTCCTAGCAGAAGCTCACAAGTCGAGGTTCTCTATTCATCCAGGCAACACCAAGATATACCAGAATTTGAAGAGATCTTTCTGGTGGTCTGGTATGAAGAAGAATGTGGCCGAGTTTGTGTCCAGATGTTTGGTATGCCAGCAAGTGATGGCCTAGCGTCAGCAACCATCGGGCCTTATGTAGAAGATGGAGATCCCAGTATGGAAGTGGGAGGCAATCATTATGGATTTTGTGACCGGTTTTTCCAGATCAGTGAAGGGCAATGGCTCGATTTGGGTGATTGTAGATCGTTTCTCCAAGACTGCGCATTTCTTGCCTATGAAGAAGTAGTTCGTGGACAGTTTGGCTAGGCTTTATGTCGGTAGCATTGTGAGGTTGCATGGTGTGCCGAGGTCGATTATCTCCCACCGAGACCCGAGCTTTACATCGAGGTTGTGGCAGGGTCTTCAAGATGCTTTGGGCTCTCAACTGAAGCTTAGTTCAGCATTCCATCCCCAGATAGATGGCCAGTCCGAGAGGACTATCCAGACACTTGAGGATATGTTGAGAGCGTGTGTGCTAGATTGGAAGGGTGATTGAGAGTGTCATTTACCTCTTGTGGAGTTCGCCTACAACAACAGTTTTCATGCGAGCATTGGCATGGCTCCGTCTGAGGCTTTGTATGGGCAGCCTTGTAGATCTCCTTTGTGTTGGGAGGAGACATGCGATAGGCAGTTGATTGGTCCGAAGTTGGTGCAGGAGACTTCGGATAAGATTCATCTTATCAGGTAGAGGCTTGTTGCGGCGCAGGATAGGCAGAAGAGCTACGCCGACAACAAAAGGAAGGATTTGGAGTTCGAGGTTGGCGAGCATGTTTTTCTTAAGGTTTCTCCTACCCGAGGCGTTGTCAGGTTTGGCAGACATAACAAGTTGAGTCCTAGATTCATTGGCTCGTTTGAGATTCTTAGGCAGATGGACAGCGTAGCTTATGAGCTAGCTTTACCTCAGCGTTAGCTAGTGTTCACCCAGTTTTCCACGTATCTATGCTCAGGAGGTATGTGCGAGATCCGTCTCATGTTATTGGTCATTAGCCAGTGGAGATTCAGCCAGACTTGTCGTATGTAGAGAACCTGGTAGCTATCCTTGATCGGAAGGTTCAGCACCTAAGGAACAAGAGTATTGTGTCCGTGAAGGTAATTTGGCAGAATTTCTCGCGAGAGGAGGCTACTTGGGAGCTTGAGGATGCTATGAAGAAGAAGTATCCCCATTCGTTTGGTTAGTATGTCGTTCTAACTTCGAGGACAAAGTTTTCTTTTAGGGGGAGAGGGTGTAAGGCCCTCGAACTTTGTTCTTTTTATTCGAACCTTGTCATGATATGCGTATTTGATTTGGTATATTCTATAATTATTTATTTACTTATGCGCATATGTGTATATATATATACATGTTTATTTATGTACATATTGTCTTTATTTAAGTTGTACATATTGCATTTAAATAATATGGTGTATAATGTATGTAGTTATTGTGTGTATGTATGTTTATTGATTTTTCTGTGTTCTGGCCGAAATGCCAGTTAACGTCAATATCCCTTGACATTGAGGGCAAGTCGACGGCAACCAGTGTACCGTTGACTCAAAGTCGGCGTCCAGATCAATGGACGTTTATTTCCTGTTAACGGCAGCAAAGTGGCCGTTTACTACTGCATTTTTGTTGCGATTCCAGATCTGGAAACGGCTGCGTTTCTTGCATTATTGTTTAGGAAACTACCCTCCAATAGTAGGAAATCCTATGTAATGTGTACCCAACCCCTTTAACTTATAAAACACCTAGCTTTGGGCGAGATTAAGACTTTTGGCTCTTGAGAAAAACTAGGGTTTCTGTGGAGAAAAACTGAACT
The DNA here is from genome assembly GCA_014218235.1 of Colocasia esculenta. Taxonomy (NCBI): domain Eukaryota; kingdom Viridiplantae; phylum Streptophyta; class Magnoliopsida; order Alismatales; family Araceae; genus Colocasia; species Colocasia esculenta. Next base: position 97,399,732 of record CM024755.1, on the reverse strand, counting down.
TTGGAGAGCATGATCTGGCAATTGGGTGGTATTTCCGGTGATCTACATCGACTAAAAGGAGCTCTTGACATTGTGGAAGCTTCCCCGACTCCGGAGATAGAGCTACATCAAAATAAGGACCCGATTTGGGAGGAGTTTGTGTATCTTCTTAGCTTGGCCGAGGAGAGCTTCAACGACTAAATTAAACCATTAGACAATTTTTCAAAGGCAAGTAATCAAGGGATTTCATCCCTGCACATGTCCTTTAGGTCCTACGATTTTTATGGATTTTTCCTCGTGTCTTGGAACCCCCAATTCTCCTGTATTTGTGCGTCAGTCTACATTTCTGCAGACAGGAGATTGACGGCCACTCGTGTGCCATCATGATCTTGAGTTGGCGACAACATCGTGTGCCGTTAACCCCGGTTGGCGGCACCCCCTTTGCCGCCAAGTTCTTCAGGTTTTTCAGGAATGTGGACCGGATCTATGCACTGTGATTTCCGGACTTATGGTTGTTTGTGCATGCTGTGTAATTTATGTCTGGTCAAGTACATTCAGTAGGTCATGTCATGAGGATATGTCGAATTTCTGTACAAATTTTTATTTAATTAAAATTTCTATAATTGGACAATGAGCATGATCTGACAATGATAAATTCTAAATAAATAGATTCATTGTATATTAGGGTTTTAGAAATTTTCCATGTTCTAGTGATGACTATTTTTAGATTTCATAACTGTTAGAACCGACTGTGTTGTTGTGAATCATGCTTAAATGAATTTTTGACAAATCTACATGAAATCTATTTTAATTGGTAAATTTTTTTATACTGTTCCGAAAAATCTAAAAATTTAGGTATATGATATATAACCTGTGTGAAGCCTGTGATAAAAATTTCATGCTGATTTGACAATAGCAGGTACTATCATTGATTTAACAAGGGCAATGGACCATGATGAGCATGTTTAAGTTTAATCATGTGGAATTAATTGATTAGCAGCATGATTAGGACCTTGTTATGAGTTAATTATCACTGTGAATAGTAACATCATGTTCTGTAAACTGAAACACATGTAATTATTTAAAAGTGTGTGTAAATGTGTTAAATAGTGCATGTGAATAATGTAATTGAATGTGATAAAGTGATAATGTGTAATTGTGCCGACATTGACACTGCTACCATAGAAGGCTATGGAGCTATACTGTAGTAAAGTCCATATGGGAAGGCTCAATGTGTTGTGATATCCTAGGGGCATTAGGATGAAATCCTGGAGGTAGACAAGTACCGCTGGTTAGGGTGGAGAGGGCTTCTCCCAGTTCTGCGCAGTTAACCAAGATTCGTCACTGTGTTTCCTAGGTGACAGATATGTGTATGTGATGTGTGTTCTTCTTATGGTGGTTTGGACTATGTGTCACAGCAATTAAGTGTAAAAAGTGTGAATATGTGAATTGTGCAATTGTGAAATATGAGCATGTGATAGTGTAATGTGAATGTGTTAGCATGTGAAAAGATGTGAGCTTGTGTAAATGTGATTTATTTATATTAAAATAGCAAGCTAAACATGTGAATAAGTGTTATCATAGTATGTGAAAATGATTAGATATCATGCTAGGTGTGTTATTTACTTTGTACATATTTCCAGGTTCTAAAATTGTAGGATTGTGTAATGATATGAATAGAGTTTAAACTATGATTCATGTTACATGTTATGTGTAGAAAGAATGTGTAGGTTGTTTATGGTTATTGTAAATTGTTATAAGCATGTACCATGTACTCTTCCTTATTGTTAAAAGATATCATGTGTATGTGATATGTGTAAGGGTGTATCTTTGCATTGTTTGCTGGGTCGTTTAGAAAACTCATACTTGCTTTGGCGTACAGGTGAGGCAGGTGTCCCCGTTCTTGAGGAGGACATAGGGAGAAGCGACTCCGAGCGAGAGGCATAGCTACGTTGTGGAGTGTTGCATAGTTGTACTTTCGTTTCATTAGTATGTAAACAATGCGATTGTATATTTCATATGGACAATGTATTTCATTCGGGCATGTAATAATGTGGATATTATTATTTCTCTTATTGATATATAGACTGTGAATTATGTGATGATGATGGAATGAGAATGAGAATATTTATTTATTTCCACTGTTCTCTTTTGATATTTATGTACATCTCAATCTATTGTTTAGTGTTTGGTAAATGTCCCACTGTGACGATGCCCTTTGTACCAACATTGATTAGTATAATCGTACCGGTATAAGGAGGGTCGTTACAGATGCAAGATCAAACACGGTGAGTGTCCAAGGGATCCATTCTAGTCTCCTCGACAAAGAGCCAAAAATATACTGTTAATCATGGGATATAATAATTTCTGACATTGCATCATGGGAGTACTTGCTTGTGTAAATGTTAGATACAATACAACATTACACATGTTCATGATATGTATTTCAAGGTGGCATGGATCCTTAATGCATGTTAATGACTCGTGCACTGACAGTCTTGCTCGTGAAAGTACATGCTCGTTACTTGTTTGCTTGTAAATAAGGTCAATCTTCTTACATGTTATCTTGTTCTTACTCGTGAAATTGACAATCTTGCTAGATCCTTGTCCACACTGTCTTGGTATCTTACTTGAACTCAACTTTCCTTCTAAACTAATTATTACAAACTCTTGATTATATCTTGCTATCTTGTACGATACACTAGTCACGTTTTATTGTCAATGATTAACTACATAGTTCATATCATGCTCATGTCATCTAATTTTTAAATTGTTAAATACTTATATCTTGCTTGTAAGATGTAAATCCTACTACCTTCTCAACATTTTGAGAAAACATGAGATAGAAGATGAGAAGGAACAAACTTACACTGGGGAAGACCAGGAGTGAAAAGCGTATCTTAGTTATCAAGTCGGTCATGATGTCATAGAGCCTCAATAATCTGAGGAAAGATTAGAATAATGTATTAGGTCGTAAAGAGAAATATGTGATTTTCTTTTTCTTAAGTCATTATTATTTAGAATCCAATGAAGTTGTAATAAACAATTATTGAGTTTTGAAATGAAAGTTTAGTTTATATCTTTTATGTGGGCCATATAAGTGTTTGTCGGAAATTAAACTCTCACTGCTAGAGACTTATTTGTCGACTATTCACATCTCGATATTCTTTTCCTTCCGCATGCACTATTCTCGAGATGTGACACTTCCTTTCTATGCTTCATAAGGTGTTTGAATTTAAACAGCTTTTGTAGGTGAGATAGTCAGCAAATACACCACTGTTGCCACTACTTCAGCCCAAAACAATTGGAAGTGCCTTCACTTTCAGCATGCATCTAGCCATCGCCGCTATAGTTCAATTCTTTCGCTCTATCACTCCATTCTGCTCTAGTGTATAAGGAGCTGTAAGTTCCCTGAAAATCTCATTCTCATCGCAATACGAGTCAAATTCATTTGAAACAAATTCACCATCTCGATCTGTTCGGAGCCTTTTTATGACAAACCAACTTTGTTTTTTAGCAAAGGCCTTAAATGATTTGAATGCTTCTGATTTTTGTTTTAGAAAATAAACCCACTCATAAGAGTGTAATCATCAGTGAACAGCAGAAAATATTTACTTCTATTCAAAGATTTAGTCCTTATAAGACCACATAAATCAGCATGCAACAACTCAAGTGGGTCTGTAGCTCTCCAAACCTGCCCAACTGGAAAAGGCTTTCTGCTTTGCTTTCCATAAGCACAACCATCACAAATATCAGTAGTCAAATTAATTTAGGCAAACCAATCATCATATCCTTCTTGTTCAATAACTGCAAACCTTTAAAATGCAAATGTCCATACCAATAGTGCCACAATCTTGAAATATCCTGCTCATTTACTGTTAAAGCATGACTTTCTATGGAAAAAATACTCGAGTGGAAACATTTTATTTGCAGCTTTAGCAATCATGTGATCAGATTTTTTATCTCTAATGATACAACAATTATCATCAAACATGACAATATAACCTCTTTATACCAATTGTCCCAGACTCAACAAATTGTTTGCTAACTTTGGAACATAGAAAACATCATCAAGGTACCTTGTTTTGCCTAAACTTGTGGTTACAGCAATAGTACCTTTCCCTTCCACATCAAGTTGCTTGTCATCTCCAAGTTTGACTTGCATCCTAACAGATTCATCAGGAGACTGAAATGAAGATTTTTCAATGGTCATATGGTTAGAACAACGGTTGTCCAAAAACCAAACACCACTCATATTTGCATTGGAATGAAAACAAGCCAAAAACATTTTATTTTCCTCCTCATTCTCTGCATAGTTAGCTTGTTTTTGTTTTTGCCAACAATAAGCTTTTTTATGACCAAACATTTTGCAATGATGGCACTGAATATTTTTCAGATTTCTTGTACCTTTTTATTCCATTACTTTGCTGTCCATCCGAGGCATTCCGTCGGTCATTCTGCCAACCTGATCATCCACGGCCTCTTCCCAGATGTCCACTTCTTCCACCACCTCTTCCTGCAGAGTTTTCAGATGTCTTTTTGCAGATTTTCTTATTTTACCTGAAATGCTTTTTCCTCATTCTTTTCAACTACCAACTAGTTCATCAAAAGAAAACTTAGACAAATTTTTAGATTCCTCAATTGCAGCAACAACATGATCAAATTTAGATGTTAGACTCCTTAACACCTTTTCTACAATAACCTGATCAGAATTTTTTTCTCCAAAAGTCTTCATATGACTAACTATCATAGTGACTCTAGATAGAAAGTCTTGGACAGATTCATTATTTTTCATAAGCAATGTTTCAAATTCTCGACCAAGAGTTTGAAGCTTAACAGTAATTCCATGAAACTCTGTCTTCAGAATTGTTCATGCTTCATGAGAGGTCTCTGCTGTAGCAATCCTCGCAAGCATTGAATCATGGACTGCTTGCTGAATAATAAATAGTGCCTTGGCATCTTTCTTTCTATTCTCTTTCAATTCTTCCTCGTTTGCACTTGGATCTGCATATCCCAAGTCCCATAAATCTGGAGACAAAAACAAAGTTCTCATTTTAATGCTCCAATGCTCATATGCTTCTCCTTTAAACATAGGGATTAAAGGTTGAGAAGCACTCACGATACCTCCATTAGTAGTCATAGCCATGTCACAGGAATTTTAATAAACTCCTGACGCGCACAGAAACTTGCCCACTTTTCTTCGGGAAAGAATGGCAAGGTTCCTGACCAATCTACAAAGATGATTGATGTTCTCCCCTTTGGATGTTTCCTTTGCCTACCAACTTGAACCCAATTGGATCTGATTGATGGCTGATCGCCTTCTACGAGAAGCCGCACAAGCATGGAAAAAATTTGTGTTCCACATCGCCCTCTTTCAGCCACTTTAATCTAGATTTCTGCCGCCAGAAATTTCCTCCTGAGCATGACACGGGCGAGATCATCCCTGGGCAACAGAGAGCTGAACACGATTCTCAAGAGTGGAGTCACCATCAAAAATAGTTTTAGCTATAGAGGGAGCCTCTTCAGCAAGCATGACATTATCATGGACTCTTAAAACATTCTTGTCCAATCTCTATAGAAAAGTTCAATGTTTCAGCTTCATCACCATATTCAAAAGAGGGAGAGAGGAACACAGAGCAGCCTCCCAAGCTTTTTAGAATCCTGGAGAAACCGCTCATGAGAAAATCCACATTTGCTGAAAAGAAAATCTAGATGGGATAGCAGGAGCAACGAACATCGGGGATATAAGCATAGGCTGTGATCGCTACAAGCACGAGATAAATGTTGCACCTTGAGTGCAGGATAGGTGAGCAACCCACATCACCATTGACCAGGACCCTATCCAGCCTGGCCCAATATACCATTAGCCTGTTGACCATTATACAAGGGTAATCTACTCCCTGAAAAACCCACATCTCTAAACCGGCCGCAGAAACACAAGCTTGGAACTCAATACTGGATCGCTCAAAAGCCCTACGACCACCCCTTTTTCTGAGGGGTCCAGGATACTATTGAAGTCACCACCAATAAGCCAAGGCTTATCACAAGACGCAGAGAAGTCAACCAAGTTATCCCACAAATCTCTACCTCAGTCAACAGACAACTAGCATGAACAATAGTAACCAAAAATGTCCGGATGAGAGGAGTAGCTGATGCGCACAGTTAAGAGCTGATCAGAGCTTGAAACCAAGTGGACAGTAACATCCTGTTTCCAGAATAACGAAATACGGCCTCTATCATTGGAATTGAAAAGGCAGAATGCATACGAAGTTTGAGTTTGAGTCTTTCAATCTTATCACTACTAAGCTTAGGTTCAATAATTGCATAAAAACAACAAGCTGGAACTTCGGATAAGAAACTTCAATTGGTTAATAGGCTGAGCATTACAATCCCCCTGATATTCCAGATAAGGCTCTTCATAAGGAAAATCATTGAGAGAGCATTCACAGAGGCGCTCCTGAACAAAGAGGGTCTAGTTTAACACCATCAACTTCTTGGTTTCACAACATTCCTGCCCAACAAATTTTGAAAATAGTTGTAAAATCAGTATCCATAGGTAAGTGTTCAGAACCTGGTAAGGATATAACATGGCATCCAGGCGCACAGATTTCCGAATCTATGTGTGGCGGATCAGTGACAGGAGGTAGAGCATTAATAGCTGCCAGGCCTTTTGCGGTATTCCCAGTAATCTCATCATCATACTCAAAAACACCAGCCTCAACTGGCATAGCACGAACTGTAATTGCATTATTAACATGCATAATATTGACAGGAGCATTAGTGGTCACCACAGGTAACACAACTTCACTAGTCCCAGATGGCACAAGACAGGTGTCAATGAGGCATGCAAAACATCAGGTGACATAGAAGTCACAGGAATAGCGGCACCAGAAACAGGTTCATCCAAAGAACAGGTTCAGAAATAATCACTGCGAGAAGCCTCAACTATCAACTGGGACTTTCCACGATCGTCAGCTCCCTTGTCACTATTGACCTGGCGCCATATTTTTTCCCAAGAGATGGGGGTGCAATGATGAGCATCATTACCTACTGGAAGTATGGGCCTAACATTGGTATTGGCTTTCTTGTAGGTAGAGAGAAGATGACCAAGATGCTTACATGATTGACAGAATGAAGGCGGGTCGGGTAGACCAGCTGTTGCCACATACCACCCACACCAACACCAATCCAGACACGGTATGGGAGTTCCTTAGATATGTCCAGTTGAACACAGACTCTGGCAGCATGCGCACAGGATAACGATCGTATCTCTAATCGACCAGGAGAACCTGTCCAACACTACCAACAATAGATCGAAGCATGGATTCATTATAAAATTAGCAAGCAGTTCGGCATCTCCCACCAAACTGGGACTAAAGGAGAGTCCTCCTCAGGAGAGAAGTTCATTGACCATTGAAAAAAACCTAAATATCTGCCCTTCACAAATAGAGTACTCTTTCAACAAGACCTGAAGATAATCATTCTTGTCTTGAAAGCAAATAAGGAGATGACGACCGTTCCATAGCATAATAATAAAGTCTTTTCACAAAACTGAAAACGTTGTGTGAAGTGCATGCGAATATCCTTGAAAGAAGGCGACCAAGCGGAGTATGAGCGATGATAGCAAAGTTGAAAGGTACAAGAAATCCGTACCTCTTCCAGTGAAAAAACAACACCGCAAGCTCTCAGAATCTGTGCTAGCAGGATCATGAACCTTCAGAGGGAGGGTCGGAGGTTAAACAGACTCCTAAGTATCTGAGCGAATGACTTCGTGGGAGGACTGCCATCACGAGACCAAGCAATCGGTGCCGGCGAACCATTAGCATTAATTGCATGCATGCATGCATCCGACGTAGCGTAGCCAAGGTCATGGGGAGAGGCGGCGGCTGAGGACCCCGCAACTCCTTCTAGATCGCGTTGTTCCCCTTGAAGTCGAGATGAGGCGGGAACCGATGAAGGCCCAGGCGGTAGGGACCGGGATCCCCCCCCGGCAGCGGCCATGGGGCTAACGCCCAACGCCACCGGAGAGGTCCGGCGCACCGGCGGCGGCACAACCATAGCAGAGCGGCGACATGAGATCCAATGGCAAGGATCATAATTATTTATCTAATGATGAATGATGGGAAGGAAAAGAGTATTTGGAACCTCAGACGATAGTAACAGTTGCACAACACGTGCTATCGGTGTTGGCAGTCAGGTGGAATTCACTACCTTTCCGCTGACCATGTTACGCACAGGTCCAAAGGTCCTTCGTGATTCAAGATAAGAGCGAACTTCTAATAGCCGTTTGGATCATGTTGATCCCTAAAGGGTATCATAGGTGTTAGGGTACAACCAGCTCATCGACCATGTGAGAATCTATGGACAGAGGAGACTTACAGAGGCCTTGAACAAGGATTCACTAGTCCGACAGAAGGAGTATCCGACAGAGAGTTCATCCAAGTCAAGAGAGTGTGTATATAGAAACAAGTGCTCCGTTTCAGAGGAATTCTAGAATAGTGGAGCTCGGTACGGTATTCCCAAAACATCGCAAGAAAAACGTAGACAAGTCCATTAAAATATGGCAATTTAATTACATAAATTACTAGATGTATTATGAGTTAATTACATGCCAATTAAGCCATAATTGGATGGTTCAAGTGTGTGCATGTATCATGAAATCATAGCTAGAAATAAGTCATGTGCATGTCCTTTAAATCCACACATTTATGTTAAGTTTATAACAAGTATATTTACTGCATATATGGACTGTTAAGAAAGTGTACAAGCACTGTAAAAGGTAGAGCATCATAATCGGGGGTTTTCATGCAAAAGTTTGAGATCGCGACGCACCCCAGTAAAGGTCGCGACGGGGTCAACTGAGAACGCGACATAGCCGTGTACAGATCGCGATGGGCTTGTCAATTCAGGTAGGCAGATCGCGACGATAGACCCTGTCGCGATCAGATCGCGACGGGAGATGCTGTCGTGACGGCCCTGAGAATGCGACAGGGGCTTATACAGAACGCGACGGCTCGGTCAGGACAGGTGCACAGATCGCGACGGCAGTGCCTGTCGCGTTCAGAACGCGACGGGTATTGCTATCGCGACCAGACCTCAGAATACGGCCTATCGGGCCGTCGCGTTCACAGGGTCTGTGCCTGAGTCCGACCGAGAAAGGACAGTGCATTGGATTGCGGACCAAACTTACCCTATTTTGACATAGGGTGATTCAGAAAATCATAACTAATTGTACTAGCGATGAAAAATCATGAAACAGTTTTACAAATGATCTAGACATGCAAGATTAATGCAATAATCGGAATTTGAAAACAATCACGGCTTCGTCAGCTTTAATCAAGTCAAACATGGAGAATAGAATACTGTGAACAGGGAGATGCAAGAATTAATTTGCGAGATAAAAGGATGGATGAAAATTAGGGCTTTCAGGGGCAAGAGAAGCCTAACTATCATCAGTCTCCAATAAAAATTTTGAGGCATGGGATAGAGCATTCAGAAGAATGAATTATAAAAATTTGAGGCATGGGATAGAGCATTCAAGAAGATATGAATTAAACATGAAGGTTCGGGGTCAAGAGGTTTGCAGGACTTAAAATTTCAATAAGAAAAGTTTGGGTGCATGAAAAATTATGAAATGAAAGGGATTTTGTTCCTGATGCATGGAACAATCTACAAATGAATTTAATTTGATTTTGCTCGTGAGAATGCCTACCTTTAGTTGTTTTCCTCTTCTAGGGCTAGAACTTGAAGAACTCGGGTTGAAGCTTTGATGAAGCCTCCTTCCCACTAATTCTCCTCCTCCTTGGCCTCTCCTCTAGGTCCAGCAAGCCCCAGCAACGTGTTAGGGCCGGCCATGGAGAGATTGGAGAGTATTTATGCTTGTTGGGTTGTTATTTCCTAATAGGACTCTAACCCCCATTAAATTCCGAATTTCTTATTTTCAAACCTCCTTCCCAGCTTTCCACTTCCTATTTGGGTTAGGATGGGATCTAAATTCGTGGTCAAGCTATTAGGGTAAGTTTAGGACTCCAATTCCAACACAAACTACTTATTTTAATATTTTAATACCCCTTCTCTATTTAGGTAATATTTACGTTATGAATTTAGGGTATTTCCTATTATTCCCCTTTTAAAAATTCTTATTTTGGCCCACTAATTTATAATGGGTCCATTTAACAAAACCATTACTTAATGGAATTATCTTATGGAAATTTCCCCTTTTATTAGGAATTTTGGATTTTATTATATTTTCTACTTGAATTTATTCATGCACTATGAGAGGTCCATTGGTCCATTTCGATAATGGTAATCATTACATGACGTTGGAAGTCTCTGCGACAGGTTCGTTTAATTTATGGGCCCGTTATAATTCTGTGTTAATAGTTTTCCCTGTTTACTTAGTTTCCAAATTTGGATAATTAGTCACGTTGTGACGTATGCTTGGCCAATCGAATTTTTCGTTGCATGATTTTCTCCGTGGAACACTTAGGGGTAAATTTTGGGGTTGATTTACGATTTTTACGGAATTTTTAGATGTGTTCTTGCACATACGATAATGGTATGTATGTTTCTATTATTTCGTTTTTATAGAAATTTATTATTTTGAATTTTTAAATGCTGAATTTTCTGGGTTGCTATATCCTCCTTCACTTAAAAAGAATTTGGTTCCCAAATTCATATGATATGATACGATTATCATTTTTCTCTGAATATTTCATTCCATCATCTCCCCCACTTAGGCTTTGCTACTATCGTGAAAATAAGAAAATTAATGAGGGTTTCGTGATGATACCTTGTCCATCTTCATTGTCATGATTTTATCCACAAGGGCTTGTAATCGTCCTTGGCGTGGAGTTTGGTTCTTCTTGTTGGACAATCGATGACTCGATGTTGTTGACTTCCACATCGCAAGCATCTGCCCAATTTTCTTCTCACAGTTATCAACCTAATGCCTTGGCTTTTCACAAAATTCATAGACTTCCTTCCGCTCCACTTCCCCTTTCATTCTCTTTCTATTTTCTGTATCTCCTCCTTTTTACCATTGGAACGAGTAGCACGTTCCCTTTCAAACACCTTCTTCTTATTCTTCATTTTACCATGTTTGGTTGCTTCCCCTTTGTCATAGAATGAGATTTTCCACACTAGTAGCTGATTCTTCTAAGAGTGGACAGTCTCGCAGTCTGATTGCCTCGAGTTGCCACAATGTAGGCATGCACCAATCTTTCGCCAACACTCCTTGGCCACATTGACCTGGCTTGTGAGATGAAGGCAGATGATCTCATCGTTACAATTCACTTGTTGGTTGGCCTTCTGCCATGGTTATATCTTCCTCTTCCATTCTGATTGGTCTCCTTTTTAATCTCCTTAGTCGCTTCCAGAGCTCTTTCTAGCAGTTGAGCGGCTGCTGACATGCCAGAACTAGCCTTGGGTTGATCCCATGTCGGCGTCCATTAAGAGTCCCTTCAAGAATAAGGTGGCATTAGTTGGGACACTTGTACAGTTGTTATATTATTATAGTTATTTAAATTCAGTACATATCTCACTATACTATTTCTTCTAACCCTTCTGGGTCTTCGGATCCGTGGTTGGCATCGTGAACTTCGGGGTCCCTGGCGGGGGGTCCTTGAGGTCGGGTCATTACAGTTGGTATCAGAGTGTAGGTCTACTGAGATTTGTAATGAGTTAATAACTATATTTGTCCCAAAGAAAGGTACTAGTATGTTGCTGACACCGTCTGACTAGTGTTTGGCTTGTGCTTTCAATTGTTTTGCAAGTGTGCGGCTTCTCTGCAAGGTTCGTGTGCATGTTGTAGGAGGGTTGCAACTGTTTCTATGTTGTGTGCATGGCAAGTGTGGTGGCTCGGTGTGTTCGTGTCGTGGTGGCATGGTTGGCGGTGAACTCGCTGGCAGTGGTCTTTCGTATGTGGAGGACGGTTGTAGGCAAGTCCAAGTGCAGTGCTCCTAGTCGTCTTCGACGCATTTGGGTGTGTGTGTGCCGCTGAGGCTGAGAGAGCCTGCGTGTGGTGTGTCCTTCACTGGTGCAAGGTTGTTGCCTGTGGAACTAGTGGAAGTGTCCCTGCCTTGTTGGTTGTTCCCCTGTTGTTGGGGTGTGCTGTATTGGTTGTGTGTGTGGTCTCCTATCTGTGCGCTGTGCTCTGCTCAGTCGGCGTCATTGCTCGAGCTAAGCAGATGTTCTATGTGCCATGTTGCATCGCTGGTTGAGCGCTGTGACACTTGTCTGTTGTTGCTTGTCGGCCTCGTGCTGGATAGTTGTGAGCTCTGGTGAGGTGCTCCCAGAGTTCTTCTCTGTTGGTTTTGGTGGAAGTGAGTTTTCCCCATAGCTGTGTTGTGCTTGTTTCTGGTTGTTGTTACGTTGCCCTCTAGGTTGAGGTGCATCGTTTGGTTGCCCTGTGTTCTGGTGAGGTTTCCCAGAACCGGTTGCTGTTGTCGTGGTGAGGGTTTTCCCCAGGACTGTTCTGTGCTCATTTCTGCTATTGTTGTGATGCCTTCGGGTCTAAGGTATGATGTTGTTTTGGCTGGTGCGTTCTGGTGGGTTTTCCCATAACTATGCCTTGGTGGTTCTGGTGGAGGTTTTCCCAGGATCGGCTTGCGTTGTTTCTGCAGTTCTGCTTACTGCGGTGTTCTCTCTGAAGTTCTATGTTGTTTGGTCATTTGCGTTCTGGTGAAGGTTCTTCCCAGGATCGCCCTTTGTCGATTTTTGGCAGAGGTTCTTCCCAGGAATGCTCTGTGTTCATTTTGGGCCACCATTGTGTTGCCCCTGTGGTTCAAAGTGTGCCATTTGGTTGGGCTGCATTCTGGTGAGGTTCTCCCAGGACGTCTCTTGGCGCTTTTGGTGGAGGTTCTCCCCAAAGCTGCCCCTGTGTTTATTTTGGTTGTCGATGTTCTCTCTCTATGTAGAGATGAGCTGTCGTTGTTGCCGGTTGGACTGTGTGTGTTACAATCTGCGTGGGCGTTTCCGGTCAAGGTGTGGTGCCCTTGGCTGTGCGTCTGGCTATTGAGTTGGCCAGCTTGTCTCGTTGTTCATTTCCAAGTTTCTCGATTGCGCCGGTAGGACTTTATGTGTCCCCGTGGCTCAGATGGTTTGTTTTGTTTTCTTGTGCCCAACGTGCTCTCCCAGATGGTGGTCTGATGAGTGTAGTGGGTGTTTGACGGGCTGTGCTTCTTGTGGAAGTGTCAGTCTTTCATTGTGGATTTCCCTCTCGCGCATGGAAGAGACTCATTGCGTTGTGTGTCCCCTTCATCTATTTTTCATGGGTTGCTCAGGGTGGCTATGCTCCAATGTAGTGTTGTGTTGCCAGGGTGCGCATCGTTGCGACCTTCTGGTGGAGTCATCTTCCCTTGAGTTGTTTTTGGGTTGAGCTAGTTGCTCCCCTCATGCCGACGTTTCCTTGTGGCATCGTGGGTCAGTGTGTGGCATCGTGGGTCAGTGAACCTATTCGTGCCATTTGTTGTTGTGATTGTTTCTTCTGGTTGCCTGAACAATTTGGGGCATTAGGTCCCTATTGGTTTGGTGTGAGGTAGTACCATTTTCTTGTTGGGTTGCGTGCGTGAGTGTTGCTCTGCTGTGCACTTGTTTTCTTGCTTAGCTTGCTGGTGCAAGCGTTGTTCTGGTGTGAGCTCGATTGTGCTTCGGCTTGTGCATTAGAGGCTTTTCATGTCATTGTTTTGGTGTTTGGCCTCTTTATCGGCCGCGATAGAGGTGGTGCTTCTTGCTCTTGCACGCCAGGGAGTCTCTTTTGCTCCCCGTGCGGCAAAGTCGGTGCTCCGTGTTTTGTGTGGTCTTTGGAGTTGACGTAGTCGTTGCGCTCTTGAAGTCGTCGGCTTTCCGTGTGCTTCTGTTGTGAGTCTCTAGTCGAGAGTCCGCTTCAGTGGGCCCTGTGTGTTCTCGGGCCGTTGGTGCTGTTGTGTGTGCTACACCTTAAGCGTTTTCTTCAATGCTTCATGTTTTTGTGCCTCAAGGGCTGCGTCCGGTGTGGCTTGTTAAGCCCTTTCACGCTTGCGGTCCTTTGCGTGTGGCTTTTGGAGGGTCTCTGGTGAAGAGTCCTTCCTGTTAGCCCGTGTTGTTTCGGCCACTGGTGCACTTGTGTTGCACTTTGCTTAGTTTTGGTGCTTGTGGTAGCACCGTGTGCTCGTGCACGACTGTTTCCGTTTTGTGCTTTCTGGAGCCTTGGTGCATTGTGTTGTACCTTGGGTGGCTCCTGGTGCTTGTGATAGCATCATGTGTTGTGCGTGTGCCTGTTCGTGAGATTTGTGTGTCGTTTTACGACTTCGCTCGGTGTTGGAGACATTGAGCTTTGTGCCTCTGTGACACATGTGCTAGCCTAAGTCTTGTGGTTGTACTGTTACCACTGTGGGGTGGCTGCTTTGCCTTTTCTAGGTAGCCCTATCAGTGGTACGCTAGGATTTGTTCGTAGCATGTGTCTAGGTTTTTCCTCTAGCTTTGAGAGTGATTGTGTTCGGTTGTGGTACCATACTTCGGTCTGGGTCCCTCTGAGGTCGACGTGATGTTCTCGACCTCTGTGGTTGTTTTGGTTCCTATGTGGTTATACATCTTTTTGGTGGTTGGCATGTTGGTACCCACACTAAGCCCTGTGTGCACATGGCGGGTGTGCTACCAACTCCTCGTTGGTTCTTCGTTGTGCGTGGTGTTGGTGAGTCTGGAAGCCGATGGCAGAGTTTCCTGTCGGTTTGTTTGGTGACAGTGAGGCCTATTGGCTCGCTAGTACTCGACCACGTGGTTTGTCGACGTTGGGAGGTGTCCGATTTTGGCTTAATCTCAGACGCCTTCCGTGCTTTTGTTGCGATGTGTCACACTGTGGAGTGTGTACTTTCCCAGTTTTGTGGCTCCACGTGCGCTAGTTGTCCCTGTTGGACCGCGAGGAAGGTCTGGGTGAGACCTAACGGTGGCGGTGGATGCTGTTTCATGCGTTGAGGATTCTCCGCAAGCGTGTTCTCGCTCTAGTTTTTGTCTCTCGCATGGTTTCTCGGTTGGGCTGGTGACCGATGCTAGCTGCTGCTAGTAGCGTGAGGCTATTCCCCTGAGTGTTGTGCTTGACTCTCAGGCATTTTTCCTGGTTGTTGTCAGCAACTGTGTACTCTGTCAGGTTTCACTGGCGATAGAGTGAGTTGCTGACCGGCGATTCTTGTGTTGCTGTCGAAAACTACGTCCTCTGTCGGGTTTAGCTGGCGACAGAGTGGGTTGCTGGTTGGTTGGTCCCAACAGCGGGGTCTGTTGGTGGCTGCAGTCGTGCGGTTTTCAACTAGATTTTTTCCCTTGTTCAGGTCGGTTTTGGCATTGCTTGGCACCTGTGGGGTTGCTGTTCTGTTTGACGCCCCACTTGTGGCTGGAGTGAGTTGTTGGTTTCTCGGCTTGGTGCTCTACCCGTGTTTGGAGCGTGTTGTGAGCCGTTGGGTTTTCGGTTGTGTGCTCCCCATGTGTTTGGAGCCTGTTGTGTGAGCCATTGGTTTTTCAGCTTTGTGTGCTCCGTGAGTGTTTGGTGGTGCGGTTGTTGCCACGAGGAGGTTGTGTTGATACTTAGCGGCTTCTTCACGCTGGTCTTACGTTTGCTCCCTGTGCTTCATTTCGTGCCTTGGGATCTTTTGGGCTTGCCCTAATTTTGAGGATGAAATTGTTTTAAGGGGGCTAGAATGTAAGACCCGGCTTCCCGGCTTTCCGTCAAGTGTCTTGGATGACTGGCAACTAACGCGTCCGGAATGGGCGACATGTTAGTGTCGCGTCATGGGTGTCCGACGTGACAGTCAACCTTATCGCGAAGAGATTGTGCGTCGCGTTCTTGTCGCGCCTTGCTTCTCCGTCGCGGCTTCGTGTCGCACCCAATCAATGGGTCGCGATAGTGTCCCGTGCCTTTTATCGTCTGGCAGCTGTCAGGGTGGCAGGCATGTCAGTACGATCTGTCGTGTTGTCGCGGCATCCCTGAGGGACGTGTTCTGGTCGTGGTTTGTTGACCCATCGCTTTAAGGTCCTTAACGCGATGCGTCACCCCGTCGCGTCTTGGGTGCTGAAGGCTTAAGGCCTTGGTCGGCGACCCCTTCTCCCTTTCTCCCTTCTTCCCCTCTCTTCTCCCCCTCCGACAGTGCTCCACCTCTCTCTCTCCCCTTTGTGCGTTTCAGGTGAGGAGGAGGGTCGTGCTCATGTCCTTGGCGTTGTGGAGCTTGCGTGGAGCGAGGAGGAGGTGGCCAATCTGACGTGAAGGGCCCTATTAGGTTCGTTTCTTCATTTAAGGTAGGGATTGCTTGTGCTCTTCTCGATCTGGGTGGATTTAGAGCTTCTCGTGCTTTCTAGTTAGTTTAGATAGCTTCTCCATGCTCCCTCCCCTGTGTGGTATGTGTGTGGCTTGTGGGCGGCCTCGGGATGGAGCATCTCGTGGGTCTGACTCTCTCCTAGTGTCGCGACCGTGGTGCACGTCGCCACACCAGAAGAGGCTTCTGCCCGGTCGGGCGCGACCTTATCGTGATGCATTTGCTTATCGCAATAAGGATCGCTATCGCAACATGTTTTCCTGTCATGATAGGGTTGCTGTCGCAACACTCTGCCCCGTCACGACAGGGTTGCTATCGCAGTGCCGTTCCCCGTCGCGATGGTATCGCAATGGCCTATGAGGTCGCGATAGTACCTGTGTTGCCTCGGGTGTTTCTGTGGTTCTAGTTAGCGTGTCGGCATGTGCCCCAGGACAGGCTTGCCCTTAGGACCTTCAGGTGGGGAATGCGGCAGGTTGCCTCACTGCGTTCAGTTACTGAAGGTGACACCTTCATGGCTGTGTCCTGGCAATGGTGCTAGGAGGGTCTCATCTATCTAATAATTGATTGACTGGTGGTCAATCGATTATTAGCAAAACGATGGGTTTTCCATGCTACTAGTGGTGTTCTGAGGTTTCGGCTTGTTCGTGTGTGCCTTGGTTGGCCGACGGCCCTCTTGAGGGTCCGTGCATGCCTCGTGCTTGTTGGGCTGGTCGTGGGTTACAAGCCAGTGGTTCGGCGTGGTTCTTGTTGTGCTTGCCCCGCCTGTTTTCCCGGTGCATGGTACTTAAGGGCTTGTCCCGTTCAGAGGTTTTCTCCATTTCCTGGGACCCCCATCCTCAGAAGCCTATTGAGGGAGTGCTCTGGGCTATGAGTGTGCTCGAGTTGGCAGCCAACTTGGCAGACTTTGGAGCTGAGGGGAAAATGAGGTTTGGATAGTGGCGCCGAGTCGTTTGTTGAGCTCTCTTGTCTGGGGCGGCATGCCGAGGTCGTTGAGGCGGTTCTCTTCTCGGCACAGCTCAGATAGTCCTTTGTCTCACTACCTCTCTCTGCGTTGGTTTCGGAGCCATGTAGTGGTGCTAGGCATGGGGCCGCATCTTGGCCAGGTTGTGGTGTTGCGTGTGTTCTTGTGATGTCCTATGGTGGCTTTGTCTCGCTCTTCTAGGGAGGCGGAGGCAAGACCTAGGCTGACGAGCAGAGGGAGTGGCTGGTGTTGATGATCAGATTATCCCCAATGTAATTTAAATAAATTGCATATCTATTTGGTGATTAACAACACTGTGATAAAGTTTACTCTAACATAATTTTTATGACATTTGAGCATAGGAAATACAAACAAAATCAGTAAGTTTTTATCATCATGTAGCATTTAAAGTTCAAAGCATGAAATATTCTAAGCATACATCTATGTTCTAGTTATTGCAACGATTTCCTTAGAATCACAACAATTTCCTCATCCACATCGATTTTTGGTTCTATAACGATTTCATAAGTCATCCCTATTCTATTGAAGTCTATTTCATAACGATTTGCTCTCATAACGATTCATTAAGTGAGCATAACGACTCCTACATCATAATGATTCAATAAGTCAACAGAGCAACTTTGTGCCATAACGATTTGATGATCATATCGATTTCGATCTCAGAACAATTCGCTAAGTGATCACATCGATTTCGATCTCAGAACGATTCGCTAAGTGATCGCATTGATTTCGATCTCAGAACGATTCACCAAGTGTGTGCATCGATTTCGAGCTCATAATAATTTGGTCGTCACATTGTTTTCTTAAAATGAGAATAACGATTTGCTCTCACAATGACTTGGTTCATAACGATTTGATAAGTGAGAACAACGATTTGCTCTCACATCGATTTGGTCTTTATAACGATTCGTTAAGTCTCATATCGATTTGATCTTTTCGATAAGTTACACAACGACTTGGTCACTATAGCAATTCGATAAGTTACAACAATGACTTAGTCGCCGTAACGATTCGATACAGCAAACAACGATTTGCTTACTACATCGACTCGATAAGTGAAACAACGACTTGCTTATAACGATTTGCTTATAATGATTTGCTCATAACGATTTGGTTGTAATGATTTGCTCATAATGATTTTCTTATAACGATTTGCTCATAACGATTTAGTTATAACGATTTGCTTATAACGATTTGCTCATAACGATTTAGTTATAACGATTTGCTCATAACAATTTGGTTATAACGATTTGCTTATAACGATTTGCTCATAACGATTTGGTTATAACGACTTGCTCATAACGATTTGCTCATAAAGTTTTGGTCATAACAACTTGCTCATAACAATTTGACTATGAATGCATAACAATTTATGCATACAACGATTTGTTTCCGAATGAACAACGATTCACATGAACAATGATTCATTCACAACGATTCTATAAATCATGTTCATATCAACTTCATGAGCTATAACGACTTGATATTTGAATATCTTGACAAGTCAAAGTCATCCCACGTATTTCTCTATTGTCCATGCATTAAATACAACCGTACATTTCTCTGCACGATGCATGTCCAAATATCTTCTATTCTTCTGCTTCTACATGTAATATCTTTTTGGAAAGATAGAATGGAAATTTCTATCTTGATGTATTCTCACTCTAACGCTGACTGACAACAAGAGACAGCTTAGCTGTCTACGCTTTAGCATTTAATGTGTGCAGGTCTCTGCAAGCACATCTCAATACAACGTTGGACAAATGGAAGAGAAAAGGACATCGAGGAAGATCTTCTCCTTGCATGGTATGTAAAGATTTGTTGAAGACCATACAATCTAACGTACACCAGCACTTAGAGACAACGGTTACTTCAACGTTCAATTTTCAAATAGAAAACATATATAGAAGACTGTTGCTCCAGAACAAGATAGCAGTTCAACAATCTTTTACAAACCTTCTGTGAGCATCTGAAAGAGCGAAACTTCACTCTTTTTACTTTGTCTAGCTCTTAGCTCTCTGCATTCTAGGTGTTAGCCTTGAGAGCTTTTGTGTACTGAGAGTCCTCCTCATTGTAGAACCTTTCCTCTCAGTCTTAGCTTCAGATTGAGCATTGTTCTATAAGCTTGATCTAGGGGCTTGTCTTCTTGAACACATTCTTGTGATTGTTTCCCCTTCGTGTTGAAGGAAGACATGGGGATTCCAGGGTGTTTGTTTCCCTTCGTGTTGAAGGAAGACCTGGTGGGATCCAGGGTGTTGTATTTCCTCTTCGGGTTGTGAAGAGAAGACCAACTACGGCTAGGTGTGTAAGTGTCCTTGAGGGAGACTATACCCTTGGGTAGTGAATCTTGAGTTGTTGCTCAGGAACTGGACGTAGGACTCCTGTGGAAAGGAGGTCTGAACCAGGATAAAATCTTGTGTATTGTGATTGCTTGCTTTGTGTTTGTTGTTTACTTTTCACTAACGCTAACAATAATCGAAGTGCTTGTTGTATGAACGTTTTTGTAAACAGGTTTTAGATAATCAAATTTTAAAGAATCCCATTCACCCCCCTTTGGGCTTGCTAGCTGGGCAACAAGTGGTATCAGAGCTAGTCTCTTCGACAAAGAAGAAGATCCAACGATCTGAAGAGAAAAGATCAAATGGCAACCCAAAGTCACTTTGAAGGTCAGTCAGTAAACAGGCCACCACTGTTCGATGGTGAAGACTACACATATTGGAAAACAAGGATGGTGTTCTTTCTACAAGGTCTTGACTATCAGATCTGGTCGATAGTTGAAGAAGGAGATCTCCTGGTGACAAACGAAAAGGATAAATGGACAGAAGATGACAAGAAGAAGATTTCTTTGAATTGCAAGGCTAAGAGTATCCTATGTTGTGCCCTTAGCAAAAAGGAATTCAACCGCATATCAACCTGCAAATCCGATATGGAAATGTGGGAAAAGCTCAGGATCACATATGAAGGTACTGACAAGGTTAATGAAACTAGAATAGACATTATGGTAACACAGTACGAAAGGTTCCAGATGCAGCAAGGAGAATCCATTACTCAGATGTATAGCAGATTCACCGATATCACAAATGGGTTAGATGGTCTGGGTAAGACATATCAGATGGGAGACATGGTGAGAAAGATACTCAGATCCCTACCTGCCTCATGGACCCCAAAAGTTACAGCAATAAAAGAGGCTAATGACTTGAAGATAATGTCATTAGAGAAGCTCATTGGGTCCCTCATGGCCCATGAGATAAATATGGAAAGGTTGGGAGAATCTTCTAGCAGAAAGAAGCACTCCAACGCACTTAAGGCAGAAGAAGAAGAATCAGAAGAAGGCTCATACAACCAAGAAAGCATGAACAGCAGTGAAGATGAAGAAGCAATGTTGTCCATAAGATTACAACGAATATTAGCTAAGAAAAAGAAGTATCAGTCCGGGAGAAGATACTTTAAGAAAGGGAAAGACTTCAAAAGGTCTGAGGTCAAATATTCAAAGAAAAATGAACCAATATGTTATGAATGAAAGAAGCCAGGACACATCAAGGTAGATTGTCCAAACCTCAAGAAAAACGAGTTCAAAAAGAAAGACAGTTCTAGAAAACCCAGAAGATTTAAGAAGAAAGCCATGGCATCAGTGTGGGATAACAGTAGTGACTCGGACAGCGAGTCTAGGTCAAGCAATGAAGAAGGAGAAGAAGCCAACCTGGCATTCATGGCCAACGTCGATGACAAGGTAACATCAGACTCATCTTTCTCTTCATGTAATGTAAGGCCCCCGATTTTTCGTCCTTTTCTTTTATAAGTACCTTATTGTGCGAATGTTTATGTGTCATGTATGTAGCTAGATATACATATGCATATAACTTGTGCGTGTAACTAATCGTATGCGTATACATATAAAACTTTTATTTTATGCATGCATATAAGCATGTATGTATACATATGTGCTATCTATGCTATATATATATATGATATTTACTTAAGTGGTAAATTAGGTGTATGATGTGTTGCTCAAATTATATATGTGGTATTGAATGAAGATTGGTATAAAAGTGTGCATTGTGTGTATAATTAGTTAGTAAGTGTTGTTTATTGCATTGTGAAGATAGTATGTACATTATACCGAGCACATTATATACCATCTTGACTATTTATGAATACATGTGTGTACTTAGTTGTATATATATATATATATATATATATATATATATATATGTTTGGCTGCATGATGTAATTGGTGTGTACATTATACCCTATGTATTGCATACATGTACATAAGAAGGATTAGGGTTTCTGTGAAATTGTATGTTCTGGCCAAAGACCATGTTGACGGCAGCATCTGTGGACGTCAAGGACAAGTAGGCGGCGACCTCGATGGACGCCAACTATTATTATGGACGTCCGTTGATGTAGACGTCTACTTCCCTGACAATTTTCTGAGCAGCTGCATGGTGTGCCATGCCTCCGATTGGGGGATGCCAACCACCCCCAACGGCTCCTTCGCCCCTGCCAAGACAGACCCCATGTCTTGTCTATATGACCACCCACCCCTTGCAACCTAGAAGTCCCTTTGGCCCTTGCAAGAGGGGAAGAAACCCTGGCCCCAAAAGGGTGAGAAAAACCCTAAAACCCTGAGAGCTGTGAGGAAACCCGAACTTGGGAGGCTTTGATCCAGCGGTTTGGAGCTTCTTCCGGAGATCTACTTCGACAAGGAGGGAGACAACACATCCGGCTACACATCCCCGACCCTGGATTGCAGAGGGGAGCATCACAGAAGCCGGAGTGAAGGCATCTTGGAGGCTTCTTGGGACTGTCCAAGGAGGGCTTCTCCAACCATTTTGATCCCTTTAGGAGTTTTTCCAAAGGCAAGTAACCCTTGCACTTCGTCCATGTATGTGTCTAGGAGGTTTTTGTGATTTTTACGGATTTTCCTCGTGTCTTGAATCCCCACATTTCCCCCTTCTTTAGAGCTCGGACTGTGTTTTTGCACAGGTCCGAACTTGATGGCAAGGTCTATTGACGTTGAGATCTTGAGTCAGCGGCCAACGATGTTGCCGCCAACTCTTGTAAACGGCCATAGTATGCCGTTGAGTTCTTCTTGACAGAACAGTGAACTGTTCTGCCCTATATCCTTAATTTCCAGATTTCTACGCATGAGGATATAATGTAAATTTTATATGTTATGTAAAATAGATAATGTGATGTGTGTGAAATTTCCTATATTTTTCTGTGGATGGCATAATTTATTAGAATTATTGAAAGGCATGTGTAGGAAAGAGGTTATGCTTGGTTAATTTTGTTCCCATGATTTCTGAGGAATTAAATGCTGTAGAATTTTATGGACCATGTTATATGTATCAGTCCATGCCCTGCAAATTTGGGAATTTTTCCCGTATTCATGCAATTTTTATATTCCTACAATGAGAAATAGAAAACATGTGTAGACCTTGTGAAAATTCTAGTAAATCGTGTGTTGGGAAATAAATTTGGGAAAATTTCTTGTACCAATATGTATGTGTGGTTCATGACTGTGCATGATCAAATCTGAAATCCATGTCATGTTCTATGTTAACTTAGTTTATGAATGGCATGAAACTGAATGATTTAATTTCTATAAATGCATGTGAATTCAGAAAAATGTGAAAATTTGTATGTGTGTTCCTATACCCGAAAACAGCATGTGGTTAAATTTTTAGAAAAATTTGATGACAGTAGCCTATACTATGAGATTTCCATGTGAAAATGAGTTATAAATACATGTACCATGATTAAGGTTAAATGATGTGCGTTCCAATTAATCCATGAGGGCTACTAAATGCTTGATTTCTGTTATTAGTGGTATCATGCTAGGGAAGAACAGAACCATGTGCATAAATAAGAAAGTGTGAATATCATATGTAAAACGTGTGTTAATCGGAATGTGTAATGTGTAAAATGTGCCGTGTGTGACACTGCTTCCATAGAGGGCTGTGGAACTGTACCATGGAAAAGTCCCCATGGGAAGGTTCAATGTGTATGTGTATCCTATGGGCATTAGGATGAAATCCTGGTGGCGGACAAGTACCGTCGATAGGGTGGAGAGGGCTTCTCTCGGTCTGCGCAGTACCAAGGCTTATCACTGTTTTGCCTAGGTGATAAGTATGTGTTAAGTGTTATGTGTTATGTGTCCTTCTAATGGTGGTTTGGACTATGTGTCACGGCATGTAAATGTGAAATGTGAACGTGTATATGTGAAGATTGTGTAAGTGCCATATGAATACGTGTAAAGTGAAAGATGTGTACATGTGAATGTGTAAATGTGTAACATGTGAAACCAATGTGTTAGAGTGTAAAACTTTGATTCCTAATGTGATAATGTTAGAAACATATTAGAACAGCAAGCTAATTAGATAAGCAATCATGTTATTGTGTGCAAGAATGTCTATAGAATCCACGCTAGAATCTTCCTTTCACTATGTGCAAAAACCATGCCTAAATTGCTCTCATGATGTGGTGCGAATGAGACAAGTTCTTAATTGTGTTCATATGTTAAAGGAATGAGAAAAGAACATGTGTTAGACTAGTTGTTTGTTTGAACATAATTCATATGTTATAAAACTAGTAGAAGCATTATGCTAGGCTTCCCTTGAACAACAATAGATATGCGTAGAAGGTGTAAGAGAGTGAACCATGTGATGTGAATATGTTAGAGTGTGAAATGAACTTGCATGTTATGAGACTTCTAATCCATGTCAAAACAGCAACCTTAATGCATATGAAATGATAGTTAGCATGTGCTACCATGTGTAGAAACCATGACGGTAGTGTTTCCTTTCATACATATGAGAACCTCATGTTTAGTTGCTTTCATGTTTTAGTTAATTAGAAATGTAGCTTTCATGTGGTTGGATGAGTAGAAACATGTGATGGGAAGTGTTATTCGAAACATCTTAAACCATGTACCATGTGTTTTGATTTTGTAGAAATACCCTAACAGGTTGTGATAATATCGCATAACCTTGCTACACGCTTAGATTGAATGCGATTGAATGTGAATGCCTATATGATGTATGCATGTATGAAGTGTATGATGTTATTTGTTGAGTCTTTTAGACTCACTCCTTGCTTCGGCATACAGGTTTAGTAGGTGACCCTACATCTTTTGGAAGAGACAGTGGAGAGCGACTCCGAGCGCGGAGAGTAGCTTGGCGGAGTCGTTATTGTTATATTTTGCTTTCATAGTATGTAATTTGAGGCATTGTATTGAACTATTATGTAATTGTGAACAAACTATGTAATTTGATGATAAAATTGTAGTTATGTGGACAATGTATCTTGTTTAAATTTCAGTTAAGTAAGCTTTAGCTTTCCTTTATTTGCTATATGGACTGTGGATGTCAATGTGGATGATGAAATGAAAGACAGTAGTCTTTTCTTCCGCTACTCTGTACTTATATTTGTGTACATCTCAATCAATGATAGTGTCGGGTAAATGTCCCGCTGTGGTGATCTTCGTCGTGCCGACGTGGGTTGGTACAACCGTACCGGCATAGCGAGGGTCGTCCCAGAATATAACCGTACCGGCAACCGTACCGGCACGACGAAGATCACCACAGCGGGACATTTACCCGACACTATCATTCGATTGAGATGTACACAAATATAAGTACAGAGTAGCGGAAGAAAAGACTACTGTCTTTCATTTCATCATCCACATTGACATCCACAGTCCATATAGCAAATAAAGGAAAGCTAAAGCTTACTTAACTAAAATTTAAACAAGATACATTGTCCACATAACTACAATTTTATCATCAAATTACATAGTTTGTTCACAATTACATAATAGTTCAATACAATGCCTCAAATTACATACTATGAAAGCGAAATATAACAATAACGACTCCGCCAAGCTACTCTCCGCGCTCGGAGTCGCTCTCCACTGTCTCTTCCAAAAGATGTAGGGTCACCTACTAAACCTGTACGCCGAAGCAAGGAGTGAGTCTAAAAGACTCAACAAATAACACCATACACTTCATGCATGCATACATTATATAGGCATTCACATTCAATCGCATTCAATCTAAGCGTGTAGCAAGGTTATGCGATATTATCACAACCTGTCAGGGTATTTCTACAAAATCAAAACACATGGTACATGGTTTAAGATGTTTCGAATAACACTTCCCATCACATGTTTCTACTCATCCAACCACATGAAAGCTACATTTCTAATTAACTAAAACATGAAAGCAACTAAACATGAGGTTCTCATATGTATGAAAGGAAACACTACCGTCATGGTTTCTACACATGGTAGCACATGCTAACTATCATTTCATATGCATTAAGGTTGCTGTTTTGACATGGATTAGAAGTCTCATAACATGCAAGTTCATTTCACACTCTAACATATTCACATCACATGGTTCACTCTCTTACACCTTCTACGCATATCTATTGTTGTTCAAGGGAAGCCTAGCATAATGCTTCTACTAGTTTTATAACATATGAATTATGTTCAAACAAACAACTAGTCTAACACATGTTCTTTTCTCATTCCTTTAACATATGAACTCAATTAAGAACTTGTCTCATTCGCACCACATCATGAGAGCAATTTAGACATGGTTTTTGCACATAGTGAAAGGAAGATTCTAGCGTGGATTCTATAGACATTCTTGCACACAATAACATGATTGCTTATCTAATTAGCTTGCTGTTCTAATATGTTTCTAACATTATCACATTAGGAATCAAAGTTTTACACTCTAACACATTGGTTTCACATGTTACACATTTACACATTCACATGTACACATCTTTCACTTTACACGTATTCACATGGCACTTACACAATCTTCACATATACACGTTCACATTTCACATTTACATGCCGTGACACATAGTCCAAACCACCATTAGAAGGACACATAACACATAACACTTAACACATACTTATCACCTAGGCAAAACAGTGATAAGCCTTGGTACTGCGCAGACCGGGAGAAGCCCTCTCCACCCTATCGACGGTACTTGTCTGCCACCAGGATTTCATCCTAATGCCCATAGGATACACATACACATTGAACCTTCCCATGGGGACTTTTCCATGGTACAGTTCCACAGCCCTCTATGGAAGCAGTGTCACATACGGCACATTTTACACATTACACATTCCGATTAACACACGTTTTACATATGATATTCACACTTTCTTATTTATGCACATGGTTCTATTCTTCCCTAGCATGATACCACTAATAACAGAAATCAAGCATTTAGTAGCCCTCATGGATTAATTGGAACGCACATCATTTAACCTTAATCATGGTACATGTATTTATAACTCATTTTCACATGGAAATCTCATAGTATAGGCTACTGTCATCAAATTTTTCTGAAAATTTAACCACATGCTGTTTTGGGTATAGGAACACACATACAAATTTTCACATTTTTCTGAATTCACATGCATTTATAGAAATTAAATCATTCAGTTTCATGCCATTCATAAACTAAGTTAACATAGAACATGACATGGATTTCAGATTTGATCATGCACAGTCATGAACCACACATACATATTGGTACAAGAAATTTTCCCAAATTTATTTCCCAACACACGATTTACTAGAATTTTCACAAGGTCTACACATGCTTTCTATTTCTCATTGTAGGAATTATAAAAATTCGCATGAATACGGGAAAAATTCCCAAATTTGCAGGGCATGGACTGATACATATAACAAGGTCCATAAAATTCTACAGCATTTAATTCCTCAGAAATCATGGGAACAAAATTAACCAAGCATAACCTCTTTCCTACACATGCCTTTCAATAATTCTAATAAATTATGCCATCCACAGAAAAATACAGGAAATTTCACACACATCACATTATCTATTTTACATAACATATAAAATTTACATTATATCCTCATGCGTAGAAATCTGGAAATTAAGGATATAGGGCAGAACAGTTCACTGTTCTGTCAAGAAGAACTCAACGGCATACTATGGCCGTTTACAAGAGTTGGCGGCAACATCGTTGGCCGCTGACTCAAGATCTCAACGTCAATAGACCTTGCCGTCAAGTTCGTCACAGTCCGAGCTCTAAAGAAGGGGGAAATGTGGGGATCCAGGACACGAGGAAAATCCGTAAAAATCACAAAAACCTCCTAGACACATACATGGACGAAGTGCAAGGGTTACTTGCCTTTGGAAAAACTCCTAAAGGGATCAAAATGGTTGGAGAAGCCCTCCTTGGGCAGTCCCAAGAAGCCTCCAAGATGCCTTCACTCCGGCTTCTGTGATGCTCCCCTCTGCAATCCAGGGCCGGGGATGTGTAGCCGGATGTGTTGTCTCCCTCCTTGTCGAAGTAGATCTCCGGAAGAAGCTCCAAACCGCTGGATCAAAGCCTCCCAAGTTCGGGTTTCCTCACAGCTCTCAGGGTTTTAGGGTTTTTCTCACCCTTTTGGGGCCAGGGTTTCTTCCCCTCTTGCAAGGGCCAAAAGGGACCTCTAGGTTGCAAGGGGTGGGTGGTCATATAGACAAGACATGGGGTCTGTCTTGGCAGGGGCGAAGGAGCCGTTGGGGGTGGTTGGCATCCCCCAATCGGAGGCATGGCACACCATGCAGCTGCTCAGAAAATTATCAGGGAAGTAGACGTCTACATCAACGGACGTCCATAATAATAGTTGGCGTCCATCGAGGTCGCCGCCTACTTGTCCTTGACGTCCACAGATGCTGCCGTCAACATGGTCTTCGGCCAGAACATACAATTTCACAGAAACCCTAATCCTTCTTATGTACATGTATGCAATACATAGGGTATAATGTACACACCAATTACATCATGCAACCAAACAATATATATATATATATATATATATATATACAACTAAGTACACACATGTATTCATAAATAGTCAAGATGGTATATAATGTGCTCGGTATAATGTACATACTATCTTCACAATGCAATAAACAACACTTACTAACTAATTATACACACAATGCACACTTTTATACCAATCTTCATTCAATACCACATATATAATTTGAGCAACACATCATACACCTAATTTACCACTTAAGTAAATATCATATATATATATATAGCATAGATAGCACATATGTATACATACATGCTTATATGCATGCATAAAATAAAAGTTTTATATGTATACGCATACGATTAGTTACACGCACAAGTTATATGCATATGTATATCTAGCTACATACATGACACATAAACATTCGCACAATAAGGTACTTATAAAAGAAAAGGACGAAAAATCGGGGCCTTACATTACATGAATCTGATTCTGACAACTTAGAAGAA
Organism: Colocasia esculenta; assembly: GCA_014218235.1. NCBI lineage: Eukaryota > Viridiplantae > Streptophyta > Magnoliopsida > Alismatales > Araceae > Colocasia > Colocasia esculenta. Next base: position 97,371,168 of record CM024755.1, on the reverse strand, counting down.
GCTTTTAATGAACTATACTGTAAATATAAAGACGTATGTAAATCACTAATAGCCAATAAGAAAAATCTCGCATGCTTAGAAAATACTAATTCAGACTTAAAATCTGAAAATGAGCAAATCAAAAAACAAATTACGGAAGTAAAAAGAAGAAATGAATTGTTATGTGAAGATTTGAAAAATAAAAACGAACAGTTAGCAAGTCTAGAAAACCAAGAAACTATGAATAAATTAAGACCAGAAGTCAATGATTTAACAATAGAAAATGAAAAATTATCAAGCACACTAGAAAATTTTAGTAATGGCAAAACAACTTTAATATTAAAAGGTGCTAAACGATTAGGTAAAAAGAAACATGGGTTAGGCTATACTCTTCTCGATAATGAGGAAACAGTAGTATATCCTAAAATATATCCAACTCCTAAATTTGTACCTGAATGAGACACAACATATAAATCAAATTTCAAATACATTCCAACTGAAACGATAAATAAAATGTCTTGCTGCAGCCATTGTAAGAAGTTAGGTCACATTAAAATGACATGTCCAACTAAACACAAAAAATGGATAATTAAAAGGAAAATTGATGATACTAACCAACCAGGACCCAAAAGAACTTGGGTACCTAAAGTTTAGTGTTTTAACTGTAGGTAAACCTTCGAGCATTCAAGTGGTATTTAGATAGCAGATGCTCAAGGCACATGTCAGGAAATAGGAAGCTATTTTCTCATCTCAAAGCTGAGGAAGGCACAGTCACCTATGGAGATAATGGAAAAGGAACTGTGATATGCAGTGGATCAGTAGGTAGCAAAGACAAAACAGTTATTGACGATGTGTTATGCGTCAAAGGACTGAGGCACAACCTCATCAGTATCAGCCAGCTGTGCGATAAAGGACATCAGATCAGATTTCAAGAGTCAAAGTGCAACATTATGAAGGATGGTGCAGTCATCTTTGAAGCTAACAGAGAAAAGAACCTGTATGTACTCTATCTATGAGAATTAAAGGATCAGGACATATGTTTGGCAGCAAGTAAAGAGCAGTCAACTGAACTGTGGCACTGAAGATTAGGCCACTGCAGTCTGGATGGCATGAGAAAATTAATCAAGAGAAGCTTGGTGGAAGGCCTACCCAAAGTAAGTACAAGAATGGATGGTGTCTGTGGGCCATATGCAAAAGGAAAGCACACCAAGCCATCCTTCAAGTCAAAGACTGTGGTAACAACCTCTAAGCCCTTACAACTTCTACATATGGACTTATTTGGGCCAATGAGAACCACAAGTCTTGGAGGAAAGAATTTTGGTTTTGTTATAGTAGACGATTTCTCCAGATTTACATGGGTATCTTTCTTAGATCATAAAGATAATACATTCGACAGCTTTGTTGGCTTCAGCAAGAAAGTACAGAAAGATAAAAAACACAGTATTATTGGTATTCGATAAGACCATGGAGGAGAATTCCAGAATGAGAAATTTGCCAAGTTCTGTGATGATCAAGGGATAGAGCACAACATCTCAGCACTAAGGACACTACAGCAAAATGGAGTTGCTGAGAGGAAGAATAGAACCCTATTGGACATGGCAAGGACAATGCTATTAGAATATGATTTGCCAAGATATTTTTGGGCCGAAGCATTCAACACAACATGTTATATCATCAACCGAGTTATGATTAAGCCAATCCTGAAGAAGACTTCATATGAGCTATACAAAGAGAAGAAGCCGAAGATCAGTCATTTGAGGACATTTGGATGTCCATGCTTCATCCACAACAACAACAAAAGGGACATTGCTAAGCTAGATGCAAAATCAGATGAAGGTATATTCATGGGGTATGCTTCCAAACCCAAAGGATATAGAGTATTTAACAAACAAACTTTATTAATTGAACATTCAGTGCATATTATTTATGATGAAACTAACCATTCCTTGAAAGAGGAAGAAGATAGTGATATTGATGATGTAGAAAAATTGTCCAAGAAATTAAAGGATACATCCATTGAGGACAAGGAAGATCCACCTTTGGAAGACCTATAACAAAAGGACAAATCTCATGATAATCTTCCAAAAGAATGGAGGTATAAGAAAGATCACTCTCTAGACAACATCATTGGTGATCTGTCAGTTGGGGTAAGAACCAGAGGTAATGTAATTCCTTGTGACTATCAAGCTTTGGTTTTACAAATAGAGCCTAAGACAGTCAATGAAGCTCTCACTGATGAATCTTGGATATTAGCTAAGCAAGATGAACTTAACCAGTTCAAAAGAAACCATGTATGGTCACTTGTTCCTAGACCATCAAATCATCCAATGATTGGCACCAAATGGGTGTTCAGAAACAAATTAGATGAAGCTGGTGCGATCATAAGAAACAAGGCCAGACTGGTAGCTCAAGGTTATTCCCAAGAGGAAGGCATAGATTTCGATGAAACCTATGCATCAATAGCTAGACTTGAGGCTATAAGAATCTTACTTGCATATGCATCTGCATTAGGTTTAAAACTATTTCATATGGATGTTAAATCAGCTTTTCTAAACGGTTACATAAAGGAGGAAGTTCATGTAGAACAACCGCTAGGCTTTGATGATATCGATTTTCCTGATCATGTATTTAAATTGCATAAAACTTTATATGGTTTGAAACAAGCACCAAGAGCATGGTACGAACGTTTAAGTGAATTTCTATTGAACCATGGTTTTATTAGAGGTCAATTAGATAGTACATTATTTGTTAAGTCTAAAGTCAAACATATATTGCTTGTACAAATTTGTGTAGATGATATAATATTTGGTTCTACTAACGAATCCCTTTGCAAGTATTTTGAGAAGCTTATGCAGGGAGAATTTGAAATGAACATGATGGGGGAGCTCAACTACTTCCTCGGATTGCAAATCAAACAAGGAAAAGAAGGGTCACACATTTGTCAAGTCAAGTATACCAAAGAGCTATTAAAGAAGTTTGGTTTTGAAAATGCCAAGCCACTGTCAACACTAATGAGCACATCAACTAGGTTAGATAGTGATAAAGATGGTAAGAAAGTAGATCAGAAGCTTTATAGAGGTACGATAGGTTCATTACTCTATTTAACTGCAAGTAGACCTTATATATTGTTTAGTGTATGCATGTGTGCTAGGTATCATGCAGATCCTAGAGAGTCTCACTTAATTTCTGTTAAAAGAATCTTTAGATATTTAGCTAGAACTCATGATCTAGGTCTATGGTATCCCAAATCATGCGAAATTAGTTTAGTAGGGTACTCTAATGCTGATTACGCTGGATGTAAAATAGATAGAAAAAGCACCAGTGGTTGTTGTGAATTTCTTGCAGGATGTCTGATATCATGGTCTTCAAAGAAGAAAAATTCAGTAGCATTATCCACAGCTGAAGCTGAGTACGTGGCTGCTGGAAGCTGTTGTACACAACTATTGTGGATTAAGCAACAACTTGAGGATTATGGACTTCATATCAAGACAATTCCCCTACTGTGCGACAACACCAGTGCGATAAATCTAACCAAGAATCCAGTTCAACATTCAAGGACTAAACACATTGAGGTTAGATATCATTTCATTCATGATCATGTAGCTAATGGTAATATATACATTTCTTTTATTGATACAAATAATCAATTAGCAGATATCTTCTCAAATGCTTTACTTGAAGAGAGATTTACTTCTCTTAGAAGAGAATTAGGCATGTGCAATTTGTGAAAGACTTATCTGTAAATAGCTGAAATAACAACGTATTTCTGAATATCATTCATTTTTCCCTCTGTAGTTAAGCAAAATTTCTTTTCAATATTTATTGTCTCTTATTCCATTAAGACAATTAGCTTATTTTAAAGCTCTTTATTCATCTCGAAATCATGTCTGTTTGTCATTTTCTGCCTTTATGGCGTCAGCACCACAAAAGTCACTTTATCCTTATTCTATATATTATGAAATCTATGTTGCAACGATTCACATCCCGCCTTCATCTCTTTCAACTTGCCTGAGACGATAACCCTTTCGACTCCGGCATCTACCTCGCGCGATTTCAAAGCTTTCACTTTTTCCCGCGAGAAATTTCTTGAGGGCTTTTGCTCCAATCATCCAGAACCTTTCCTAATTCAAAACCATGGCCGTTTCAGGAATTTCTGGCACTGTTGGGGGCTATGGAGCTGCGTTCCTCACAGCTGAGCAGCAGGAAAGATTCACTACTATGAAGACCAAGTTGTGCGGGCACAAGGCAGTGGATGTGGCAGATTTGGAGACGAATGGAATGCACAGCATCGTCGCATCCATGGAAAGGATGAATTGGACGAAGTTGGCAACCCTGTCTGAGGTGAGTTATCCAGATTTGGTCAAAGCTTTCTATGTTTGATTGAAGTCTAAAGCCGATGGGTCCTTGACATCCACTATCAAGGGAACCCAGATTAGGATCACTTATGATCTTTTGGCAGTGTTGTTTAGTGTTTGTACCACTGGTCACAGTGGAATATACACTGTTGACATTCAGGCGAAGGGATTAGGGATTGTTGGTCCCGAATACAAACTGAAGGATGGAAAAATAGACATCAACCAATTGAATGCTTTCAATCGTCTATTGCATTTTATAGTATGCCAGATATTGATTCCCAGGAGTGCCACCTTCTCTACATGCACCAAGGCAGACTCCGATATGATGTCTTGGACTATCCAAAATCATAGTATAAACTTGGCAGAGGTGATTTTGGAAAGAATGAAGTTTGCACATGCTCAGATTTGGGACAAGAAGAGTAAGTTGAATGTATCCCTACCCTATGCCCATTTACTAACCAAGATTTTTCAGCACTTTGGTGTCAATTTAAGCGGGGCAGTTTCAGAAAAGATGGGCCAAGCCATTCGGTCCAGAAATCTTAAGAAGAGTGGTTTTTCGTTGGTTGCTGGAGTATGGACAAAGACCTCAGTGGCTGAGGATGAGACCATTATTGGCGAAGCCCAAGAAGTCCAAGAAGAGGTAGCTCCAGCAGTGGAAGCAGCAGCAGCACAAACAATAGAGGCAGAGGCAGCAACAGTAGATATCAGCAGCAGCAGGATTGAGGACATCCCTCCAAAGCTCATTGAACCCGTTGGGCAATCTTCTGAGGTTCGCCCTCCCACTCAAGGGGAGCAAGCTGTCTCTGATGATCCGGAAGGTGAAGTTGTGGCATCAGGCCACTCTGGAGTTCAGGTGAGAGTCACTCCTGTCCAAGAGGAGCAAGAAGCAGCTGTGCCAACTGATATCCCTATGGAGAATGCTCCTATTGAAGGGGAGAATTTGACTGAAAAGGAAGGTCAGCCTCAGGGGGAGAGTACTGAAAACCCCCCAGTGAATAAATTTCAAGAAGGTGTGACAGCCAGTTCCTCTGATTCAGATGAGCAAGATGACCATGTTGATCATGAGGAGCCCGTTGCTAGGGCAAGTGAGAAGGGAAAGGGAGTTGCTTCAGAGATCCCCCTCCTTACAGAGACACCACATCAGAGGACCAGGCAGCAGAGATTTGTCATTAATCTGAAGCCTATGATGGATAGGCGAGATGCCCAAGGTGAGATACTCTGCTCTGTGCAATCAGATATTACTTCTATTTTTATGACCCAGAGCTCAGCAGCAAAAGATATGGGCATGGTAAAGAATGCGGTAAGGTGGTTGAACAAAGAAATAGGGAGCATGAAGACCTTATTGTCAGAAACTTTAAAGGAGGTAAGGGCACCAGCACCTCCTGCTCCCACACCACCTACTCCTCAGCCCTCTGAGGTAGCTGAAGAAGAGATTGCTAGGCCATTAGGGCCTGTTTCTGCAGAAGTGTCAGGGCCTTCAGGGCCATCTATTGTTGAGGAAGATCCTGCAGGGCCATCAAGGCCAGTAGTTGTTGAACAGGTGGCAGCTGTAGAATCTGGGCGAATAGGGCCAGCTGAGGATCTGTCAGGGCCAACCGGGCCAGTGGTTACTGAGGCTGAACATGTCAGGGCAGAAGAAGAAGCTATAGCTCTTGAGCCCCCAGCTCCTTCTCCCATTCAGACACCAGCCCCTCCTTCTCCACCTTCATCCTCCACAGCACCACCAGCTCCTACATCTTTCAAACAACCACTACCCAGAACCATCTCTTCTCCTACTCCATTTCCTTCCTAATCCTCTCCATCCCCTGTGTCTACCACTCACATTCCTCCTCCTCCTCCAACCTCTTCATCAGCTGGAGCCTCCTCATCCTCTGGTCCCTCTTCTTCTGGACCAGCTGTTATACGTCCCTCCACTTCTCATTCCTTTCTTCATCCCTCTACTCCTCCCTCCTTCATTACTATTATTCCAGAGAGTGCTCAGATTGATGCCCCCTATCTTAGGGACATCAAGAATGAGTTTGAAGAAGTTATTCTTTGATCTGTATTGAAGGTTGGAACTCATGTTCATAGGATAGGCTCTTCTAGCCCTGCTCTTAGGAAAAGAAAAATAACCTCCACTTCCTCTATCTCTTCTGATCCTTGTTATCCACCCCTGTGGTTTTCTCTAACAGTGGACAAAAAAAATAAACCACTCGATAGAGAATTCCTTCAGAAAGTTGTTTTTGCTACCATCATAAACCTTCCTCATCTCAACCTTTCTGATTATCTTAATGTCATTTTGCCTTATACTTCTCTATCTAAGTTCGAAAAATCAAAAAGCTTCTCTCTAGCCGAAGCCAAAACTGAAGAGCAGTGGGCTCGGAGTCATAAAGTTTTATACAATAAGTTTCTTCTTGCCCGATCAACCAGGTTCCCTCCCCGGAATCATTGATTGACTTTATCAGAGTGGTTCCAGATCCTTCACAAGGACACCTGGGCTCCTTTCATTCACAAGGAAATCAAAATGATCAGGCACTATCAGATATTCAATAACTACAAATATCTTAATCATTTTCCTGAGGTTCAACTTGGTCAGTTCAAGCAGGCTATTAGAGATCTTGGGTCAGTTGAAGCTCACACTGAAGCTATCCAGGTTGACTTTGCCACCCTCCAGTTGCCTAATATTGTTCTTCTTCCCCCACTTCATTCTCTGGTCATGGATTCTGTAAGGCCCTCGAATTTGTTTGTCATTTTATTCTATTTTATGTGAATTCATGTTTGTGTGTAACTTGTATATGCATATGTAGATATCTATGTACAATATTAGCTAGTGATACTTATGTGTGCATGTGTGTAAATAGGTTATAAATATTGTATGTTTGCATGTGTGATGGTGTGTATACTATACCATATATATATATACATCGTGCGCATGGTTTCTGCATGTTGTTAAGTTCTGGCCGAAGGGCCAATTGGCGTCAACATGGTGGACGCCCATGATAGTCAACGTCCATATCGTTGGACATTAATACTTAAATAAACGGCCGTCGATGTGGACGTTAATATCACTAACATGCATACGTTACAGACCCCGAAATTCCGGGGGCAAGCTACCTCAACCATTGGGGAGATGACCCCAACGGCTCTCAAACCTTCACATCAACCCTTGCGTGAGTTGAGAGGTCTCTCTCCTATAAACAAACCACTCTTTGCAACCCAAAGACCTTCTCTTGGCTCTTTGCAAGGAGAAGGAGAGAAACCCTAAGCCCTGTGAGAAAACCTGAGCTTTGAGAGCTCAGATCCGGCGGTTTGGAGCTTCATCCGGCGATCTACAGCGACTAGAAGCTAGCTTGGACATAGGAGGAGGCTTCCCCGACCTCGGACTGGAAGCTACAACACCACAGAAGACGAGGAGAAGGTGTTTTGGAGGCTTCTTGGGACTGCCCAAGGAGAGTTTCAACAGAAACTTTGATCCCTTTGGAGATTTTACAAGAGGCAAGTAACCCACCCACTTCGTCCATGTATGTGTCTAGGAGGTTTCTATCATTTTTATGAGATTTTATCGTGTCCTGGATTCCCCCATTCTTCTTGTATTTGGAGCTCGGTCTGTCTTTTGCACAGACCGGAACTTGACGGCCTTGCCGTCAAGCTCTTCGATTAGCGGCCAACGATATTGCCGTTAATCTCCTTTAACGGCCAGACTGTGCCATTAAGTTCTTCAGGACAGAACAATGAGCTGTTCTCTCCTCCTATATGATAAATTTCTGATGTGTTTTCGCATGAGGATATATTGTAAACACTATATGTTATGTAATATGGTTAATGGAATGTGGTTGTGAGACTTTTATACTTTTCTGTGATTTATCTAAGTTGTTAGAATTATGTGAAATGCATGTGAAATGAAGATCATGGGTATGGTAGCTTACTGTTTGCATGATCCATGTGTAATTTGACTTCCATAAAATTTTTAGATGATGTAAATGCATGACAGTCCATGTCTCGAAAATTTGGGAATTTTCCCATGATTATGAAACTTGTTATAATTTCTGTATTAGAAAATAGAGAGCATGCCTAGATTGTTTTAAAACTTCGGAAAATTGCATGTTGTGCAAAAATTTCGGGAAAAATTTCTATGACATTATGAATGATAGGTACAGATCTGTGAATGGTCAAATCGAACATTCATGTTAGGTTCCATGATAAATTGAATTATAAATGGCATGACATTGAATGTTTTAATTTCTGTAAATGTAATATGACTCAGAAAAATATGAAAATTTGCATGTGTGATCATAAACCTAAAATTAGTCTATGGTTAAATTCTCATGTTATTTGGATAACTGTAGAGTGCTCTATGAAATTTCCATGCGAAAACAAGTGCTCAACGCATACTAATATGAACATGGGTGATTATGTATGTTTCAACCTGATTAGTGTAAGGTACTGAATGTTTGATTTCTGTCAGCAGTAGTATCATGAATAGGAAAATAGAGCCATGTGTATAAGTGAGAAAATGTAAAGACATGTGTATATCATGTGTAATATGTGTGTTAAAAATCAGAATGTGTAATGTGTAAGAATGTGCCATGTGTGACACTGCTTCCATAGAGGGCCGTGGAACCGTACCATGGAAAAGTCCCCATGGGAAGGTTCAATGTGTTAAGATCCTAAGGGCATTAGGATGAAATCCTGGAGGTGGACAAGTACCACTAGTTAGGGTGGAGACTTGTTCTCCCGGTCTACGCAGTCCAAGAGTCGTCACTGTGTTGCCTAGGTGGCGTCTATGTGTTATGTGTTATGTGTATGTGATGTGTCCTTCTAATGGTGGTTTGGACTATGTGTCACAGCACTAAATTGTGAAATGTGAATGTGAATGTGTAAATTGTGTAGTGTGAATATGTGTAAATGTGCAATGTGTAAAAAGAGAACTATGTGAATGAGTAATTGTGCAAACATGTGAAACCAATGTGTTAGATTGTGAAATTGTGATCCATGATATGTTAATGTGAAATAATGTTATAACAGCAACCTTAAAGTGTATGAAATGATAGTGTGCATGTGCAAGAATGTGTAGAAACCATGATAGGAATGTTTCCTTTTATGCATGTGAGAATCCCATGTTAGTTGCTATCATGTTGTAGCTTAATGTGATTGAATGAGTAGTAAGCATGTGATAGGATATTTATTTTGGAATGTCTTAAGTCATGTACCATATGTTTTAAATTTTGTTGAAATACCATGATAGGTTGTCTCTTATCAATGTTCAAGCATGCTATATGTTTTGCTTCGTGAATTGGAATGTAGAACCTACTGTGATGTATGCATGAATGATGTGTATGGAGTTATTTGCTGAGTCTTTTAGAATCACTCCTCGCTTCGGCGTACAGGTTTAGTTGGTGACCCGACACCATTGGAGGAGACAGTGGAGACTAACTCCGAGCGTGGCGAGTAGCTTGGTGGAGTCGACGTTGTGACTTTTGCTTTCATAGTATGTAGTTGAGGCATTGTAATTGAAACATTATGAAATTGTGGACAAGCTATGTAATCTGATTTTAGTATTTTATTTATGTGGACTTTAGTTCTCTTAAAAATTGTTATTTGAACTATGTATGTTAAATGTGGATGATGAAATGAAATGACAAGTAGTTCTTTTACTTCTGCTACTCTGTATCTATATTTATGAGCATCTCAGCCATGTGTACTAGTGTTGGGTAAATGTCCCACTGTGACGGGACTCACTATACCGACGTGGATTGGTATAATCGTACCGGTATAAGGAGGGTCGTCACAGATTCAGCTGTTGGCTCAATTATTTTTGAGCATTTTTCCAGAGTCATGGGAAGAATCAAAGTGCAGAAGGGTCATCCAGTTTCCTTTCACAGATTTTGTTTAGAGAGTATCACCAAGGCCATGTCAATGCTGATGTCCTCGCCCCTCTCTTATCTGAGTGTGAAAGACTATCTCCTTCAGATTGGGCCAGATTCTATCCCCTATCTGCTCATCAGCTTACTGATCTGAATGTCTCTCAAGCTAGGGAAAATAAACCTCCAGTTTCAGCTGCTGAATTTCTAGACATGAACTCCATTCACCTTGTTAATGATACCTTTCAATCATGGGTTGAAAGATACAAGCTCTACGTAGCCATGCGCCTAGAACTGAAGCAGAAGCAACTCTTCTACCCAGTCTCTATTGATCAGTTTCTCTCTTGCACTAGTTTTGGAAAAGTCAGTTTGTATAAAGATTCCTTTGACAAAAATCGCTATGCTGACTTCTTGGAAGAGCAACGGATTCTTCATCATCAGAGAATGGCTCCCACTATGGGACCTTCTTATTCTGTTGCTTGTGGAGTATTTCGTATTTATTTTGAAGAGCAGGAATCTAAGGATTGGGAAATCATTTCCCATTATGCCTCTCTTTTGTCTCCTGCCTTCTACCTCTCTGTACCTCCTCAAGAGTAATTCCATATACCTTTTTTTCTTTTCTCTCTCATTTGTCCTTTCTCCTTTTCTTTGTCTCATAGTATATCTTTTTGCTTAATGCCAAAAAAGGGGAGAAATACAGTACTTCTGAAATACATCTCTTATGATATTTTATTCCGTAATTTTTTTAGATTTATTTCAGAACATCTTTGGTTAATGCTATATTTTGTCATCACCAAAAAGGGAGAGATTGATGATCAGATTATCCCCAATATAATTTAAATAAATTACATATATATTTTGGTGATTAGCAAAACTGTGATAAAGTTTACTCTAACATAATTTCTATGAGATTTGAGCATAGAAAATATAAGCAAAATTAGTAAGTATTTATCATCCTTTAGCATTTACAGTTCAAAGCATGAAATATTCTAAGTATACATCGACTTTCTAGTTATTGCAACGATTTCCTTAGAATCATAACAATTTCCTCATCCACATCGATTTTTGGTTCTATAATGATTTCATAAGTCAACGCTATTCTACTGAAGTCTATTTATAACGATTTGCTCTCATAACGATTCATTAAGTGAGCATAACAACTTCTACATCATAACGATTCAATATGTCAATAGAGCAACTTTGTGCCTTAACGATTTGATGATCATATCGATTTCGATCTCATAACAATTCCCTAAGTGATAGCATCGATTTCGATCTCAGAACGATTCGCCAAGTGTGTGCATCGATTTCGAGCTCATAACGATTTGGTCGTCACATCGTTATCTTAAAATGAGAACAACGATTTTCTCTCACAACGACTTGGTTCATAACGATTTGATAAGTGAGAACAACGGTTTGCTCTCACATCGATTTGGTCTTTATAATGATTCGTTAAGTCTCAAATCGATTTGATATTTTTGATCAGTTACACAACGACTTGGTCACTGTAACGATTCGATAAGTTACAACAACGACTTGGTCGCCGTAACGATTCGATACAGCAAACAACGATTTGCTCACTACATCGACTCGATAAGTGAAACAACGACTTGCTTATAACGATTTGGTTATAACGATTTGCTCATAACGATTTGGTTATAACAATTTGCTCATAACGATTTGCTTATAACGATTTGCTCATAACGATTTAGTTATAACAATTTGCTTATAACGATTTGCTCATAACAATTTAGTTATAACGATTTGCTCATAACAATTTGGTTATAACGATTTGCTTATAACGATTTGCTCATAACGATTTAGTTATAACGACTTGCTCATAACGATTTGCTCATAACGTTTTGGTCATAACAACTTGCTCATAATGATTTAATTATGAATGCATAACGATTTATGCATACAACGATTTGTTTCCGAATGAGCAATGATTCACATGAACAATGACTCATTCACAACAATTCTATAAGTCATGTTCATATCGACTTCATGAGCTATAACGACTTGATATTTGAATATCTTGACAAGTCAAAGTCATCCCGCATATTTCTCTATTATCCATGCATTAAATACAACCGTACATTTCTCTGCACGATGCATGTCCAAATATCTTCTATCCTTATGCTCTTGCATGTAATATCTTTTTGGAAAGATAGAATGGAAATTTCTATCTTGATGTATTCTCACTCTAACGTTGACTAACGACAAGAGACAGCTTAGCTGTCTACGTTTTAGCATTTAATGTGTGCAAGTCTCTACAAGCACATCTCAATACAACGTTGGACAAATGGAAGAGAAAAAGACATCGATGAAGAACTTCTCTTTGCATGGTACATAAAGATCTGTTGAAGACCATACAATCTAACGTGTACCAGCACTTAGAGACAACAGTTACTTTAACGTTCAATTTTCAAATAGAAAACATATATAGAAGACTGTTGCTCCAGAACAAGATAGCGCTTACAACAATCTTTTACAAACCTTCTGCGAGCATCTGAAAGAGCGAAGCTTCACTCTTTTTACTTTGTCTAGCTCTTAGCTCTCTGCATTCTTGGTGTTAGCCTTGAGAGATTTTGTGTACTAAGAGTCCTCCTCATTGTAGAACCTTTCCTCTCAGTCTTAGCTTCAGATTGAGTGTTGTTCTATAAGCTTGATCTAGGGGCTTGTCTTCTTGAACACATTCTTGTGGTTGTTTCCCCTTCGTGTTAAAGGAAGACCTGAGGATTCCAGGGTGTTTGTTTCCCTTCGTGTTGAAGGAAGACCTGGTGGGATCCAGGGTGTTGTATTTCCGTTTCGGGTTGTGAAGAGAAGACCAACTGCGGCTGGGTGTGTAAGTGTCCTTGAGGGGGACTATACCCTTGGGTAGTGAATCCTGAGTTGTTGCTCAGGAACTGGATGTAGGACTCCTGTAGAAAGGAGGTCCGAACCAGGATAAAATCTTGTGTAGTCTGATTGCTTGCTTTGTGTTTGTTGTTTACTTATCACTAACGCTAACAATCATCGAAGTGCTTGTTGTGTGAACGTTTTTGTGAACAGGTTTTAGATAATCAAATTTTAAAGAATCCCATTCACCGCCCCCCCTCTAGGCTTGCTAGATGGGCAATAGGTGTGTCCTCCTCTTGGTTGCCAGTGGCAGTGGCTTAGTTGCTGTTGTTGTGACGGTGTTTTCTCACGACGTTTCCAAGTGTTAACTGTTGCCCTAGCTTGCACGGTGGTTATAGCTTAGCCATGCCTAGTTTCCATAGGCATCGTTGGTTCGGCCTTGTTGGCCCATACTTCTGGTGGTTTCCGCTTCGGTGTCCTCTCGGTTCCGTAGTCCCGTTCTTGGGTGCCATTCTGTGGTGGCACCGGCGTGTGTGGCTTCTCGACCTCGCAGTGCGTCTGGGGTCAGGGGTGGTTCTACATGTGGGCCCTCGACCTTGTGGAGGTCTGAGGTGGCCGTGCTTGTAGTGAGACGTCGTTCTCACTTGGTTGTTGCGTGGTCTCGGTAGGTGTGCCAAGGGTTGCTTCCGCTTGGTGCCCAACTCCGTTGGTTTCTGCAGGAGTCATGTGTGTGTCACAACCTTGGTTGGTGGTCGTGGTGTTGCAATGTTCTGTTCCGCTGCTTTGTAGTACCCTGCTGTAGGTGTTCCTTGCTTTACAGCTTTCTAGTGTAGTTTCCTATTTTCGGAGTTCCTACTACTCTGGCCGGTGAGGGACTGGTAATCCCTACTGGGCCTTGTTCACGAGGCTCACCCCCCTACTTCCTTCAGATAGGGGCTCATCGTTGCGGGAGCTCGGTGTCGAACGGGTTGTGGAGGCGGCTGTGGTGCCGTGTGTTGTTAGCAGTAGTGAGAGTGAGTGTTGTGAGCTCTTGTACCTTAGTGAGTTGAGAGTTGTGCTTTGCAAGTTCTCGAGATATGCCCCTTAAGGACTGCACCTTTCTTCTTGTGCCTGTGCTTTTACTTGGGACATGTTGTACAGTTGTTATATTGTTATAGTTATTTAAATTTAGTACATATCTCACTAGACAATTTCTTCAAACCCTTCCGGGTCTTCGGATCCGTGGGTGGAGACGTGAACTTCGGAGTCCCTGGCGGGGGGGTCTGGGAGGTCGGGTCGTTACAAATATCACTTACAATAAATCTATATATCACTTACCGTAAGTCTTGATATCACTTATAGTAAATCTTCATATCATTTATAGGAGGAAGCCTTTGATATCACTTACAGTAAGTCTTCATATCACTTACAGTAAACTTTTGATATCACTTACAATAAGTGTTCATATCACTTACGGTAAGCCTTTGATATCACTTATAGTTGTAAGCTTTTGATATCACTTACAGTAAGTCTATATATCACTTACAGTAAATCTTCATATCACTTACAATAAGCATTTGACATCACTTACAGTAAGTCTCAGTATCAGTTACAACCTACAACTATAAGTTTTTAGAAAATAAAAAAACTATTTCTTTGTGAGTGTTAAGATTCAAACCCAGATCTCTACAAACTCAGAATACCTTTACCACTAAACTACAACCACACTTGTGTTGTAATATAACGTCTATTATATTTCACTAAGTATTGATAACACTTACAGCAAACATACACATCATTTATAGTAAGTCTTGACATCACTTATAGTATATGTTAAACTCAATTATAGTAAACATTATTCTTTATTACAATATGTGTTTATTCTCTTTTATAGCTTATGTTAAGCCTCGTTACAATAAATATTATTCCTTGTTATAGTGTACATTAAGTTCTGTTATAATTAATATCATTCTCTATTACAATATACATTAAGCTCTATTAGAATATACATTAAGCTCTATTACAGAATAACATAGGTTAATGTACGTTATTCTGCAGGTTAATGTATATTGTAACAGAGCTTAACCTACATAAACTTACATTAATAACATACATTAACCTACATTAATGTATGTTATTAATATAGGTTAATGTATGTTATTAATGTAGGTTAATGTTTGTTATTAATGTAAGTTAATGTAGGTTAATGTATGTTATTAATGTAGGTTAATGTATGTATGTTATTAATGAAGGTTAATGTATGTTAATGTATGTTATTATTATTATTATTTTGATAGAAGGGATCAGGAATCCTGACCTGAAAGTTTTATAAAATAAGTGGTATGAGTACAGAATCTGCGAGGCATACCCCTGAAGAGAAAACATGCTACATTAATCGAACATTAGGTAAACCAGTCTTATCTAGAACTGTTGGGCCTCTTACAACATGTGGCAGCATGGAAAAGGAGGTAAAAATCCTGTTAGTATTATCCATAGAGCCTAAGGATGCCAAAGCATCAGCCACCTGGTTCGCCTCTCCAAAGACATGAGAAAAAATTTGGGCCATGCTTCTGCAAAATGACCAGAGTAGAACGCCACCATCTGTGGCATTGCCATCCCAACGGAGATGTGGAATGGATGGAGCTAATGAGAATGGTAGAATCTGAATAAATATAGGAAACACGGAAGCCAAATTCATCAGCCAACTGGAGACCATCATGAAGAGCTCGGACTTCAGCTTGAAGACTGGTTCCATGACCATAGTTGAAAGCAAAAGCCAGTAAAATATCACCTTTGGCATTCCTAAAATAGCCACCACCTCCACTTATACTCGGATTACCTTTAGAAGCTCCATCAACATTGAGACAAATACCATGTAGTGGCGGTATCCACCGGACTAGCTTGAAAGTAGTGTGACGACCATTGAAAGAGAAGCCAAATGAGTTGATGATAGTCGCCTGGTTTGCAGAAGGCAAACTCATGAAAATTTCCTTTCGGATAGCATGGGATATTAAAAATGTAATGTTGTCAATGATCCTCCTGTTGGGCCGAGTAATGAGCTCAAATCTTCTTTTGCATCTTTCCTTCCAGATCTCCCAAGTAATTAGGAAGGTTCCATAGATGGCAATGAAGCCAAAAGGCGATGAGATTTTGTATTGTTGAATACTCCTCCTACACCAGGAGGTGAAGTGATCATTGGGCCTAATTGGAAAGGCTAGGAAAGGTGAGAATCAATTCCAAAGGCTAGCAGCAATATCACTCCTGAGGAATAGATGATCAATGTCTTCATTCTGTGGGTTGCAACAACATGAACATTTAGAGGCAATCTGAATGCTATGGTCAGAAATTCTGGAATCCACCAGGACAGCTCTATTAATAATCTTCCAGCAAAAAAGGGATGCCTTATTGATGAAGCTGCGATGCCAAATTTTAGCTAAAGTTGGTCTCTGAAGACCACGAGGCCGCAAAAGATTATAAGCAGATTTAGAGGTGAAGGAGCCATCATAAGTGGGAGACCAAATGCACTTATCCTCCTCTTCATGAATCTGGACTTGTCTTAATGTTTGGATACCTGGGAACATCCGCCAGAAATAGTGATGGTTATCATTCAGAACATCATGCACCAATACATGAGGGGCTGTATTAGGATCATCTAAGGAGAGACGCAAAGGTCTATTCCCAGCCCAAGAATCATAAAAGAAGTCAACACTCCTGCCATTGTCCAACAACCATCTGGTGTTTTCAGTGATGAGATCATTAACAATAGTAAAAATATGTCTCGGCAGACCATACATTGGGAGGGTCTTCATTCTGGCATACCAGGCCCAAAGAGAATTCACATGATAAATATTCCAAAGGTATTTAGTAGCCAAAGATAACTTGATATGCCAAAGACTTCTGACTCCCAGACCTCCCTCAACTGTGGGGCGTTGAATAACCGACCAGGGAATCCAATGGCGATGTTGGATACCATCTAACGCACTCCAGAGAAAGAAGCAAAAGCCCTCTCCAGAAGGCGAATGACACCTTTGGGAAGAATTGAAGCCGTGGCAGTGTAGATGGGGATGGAGCTAAGCACTGCATTAATAAGAATAGCCCGGCCAGTTTGGGATAAGAATTTGGATTTCCAACTACATAGTTTCTTGTTAATCTTATCAAATAAGAACTTGAAATCTGAAATTTTGACCCGACCTTCTTTGAGATTAACCCCAAGTTAGTGTAGGGATTCGGATTGCAGGGAGTAACCAGGGATACTTTTGACTTTGATCGCAGTGCCACTAGATGTTTTTTTGGACAGAATAAAGTGACTCTTCCTCTTGTTGATTTTCTACCCAGAGGACAATTCATATGCTTGTAGGAACCTGAGAAGGACCGAAATATTGGTAGCATACCCATTAGTGAAGACCAATGTATCATCAGCATACAATAAGTGAGAGATAGGTGAACAAGCTCTGGGACCTGCAAAAGGTTTAAGGACGCCAGTATGAAGAAGGTGCCGAAGTCCCCTGCTAAGGACCTCCTCCATAATGATGAAAAGAGCTGGTGCAATAGGGTCTCCCTGCCTTAGACCCCTGGAAGACTTAAAATAACCAGCTTGATGGCCATTAAGGAGCATAGAAAACCAACAATTGGATATCAACATGCCCACATACGAAATAAATTTGTTGCAGAAACCAAATTTCCGAAGAACAGCAAATAGAAATTCCCATTCAACACGATCATAGGCCTTCATCATATCAAGTTTAAAAATCATGTTGTGACCCCTGACCTTGCAACCTAGATCCTTAACTCGGCATCTAGCCAAAGCCACGTTATCAATAATGGAGCGACCCTTTACAAAGGCACCCTGCTCCTCATAAATGATCTGAGATAGAATATCAGTAAGACGGTCGCAAAGAATTCTGGAAATGATTTTGTGACAGATTTACATAGGCTAATGGGGCGGTAATCAGCAAAGGATGCAGGATTATTGACTTTGGGGATAAGAGCAATGACCATTGAGGTTATCCTGCAAGGAAGAGGAAAGCCACTAAAAAAAGCTTTGACAGCCTCAAAGACAACCACACCAATAATATCCTAGCATGTTGTATAAAAGTTCCCCGAGAAAACATCAGGGCCAGGAGCACTGTCACCATTCATGGCCCAAACTGCATTTTTTACCTCTTCCAAAGAAGGAGGGGAGCAAAGCCGATCATTTTTAGTAGCAGTAATCAAATTGGGTATGACTTGAAGGAGAGTATTATCTATGACATAAGCACCAGAAGAAAGAAGTTTATGAAAGTACCGAGCAGCAGCATCCCTCAAGGTAGCTTAATCATCACACCAGTCATCACTATCATCAATCTTAAGCCTGTGAATATAGTTCCTGCATCTATTACCTTGGACGACCACATGATAGAAAGAAGTGTTTCTATCACCATCATCCAACCACTGCAGTCTGGCTTTTTGACACCAAAAGATTTCTTCACAGTGCTGAGCATGCTTAAGATGCGCCTGAGCCAGATGAAGGGCAGATCTGTTGCATTGCTTAGGGGATGTATCAAAGATTTTTTTCAGCAGTGTTAACTTCCATTTCAGCATCCTTAATATTTTTATGGATATCACCAAAAGTTGTAGCATTCCATTCCTTAAGAGAAGCCTTAAGGGTCTTCAGTTAAAATTGCAGCTTCACCAACGGGTTTGGGTGCAAGCAATCAGCAGAGTTCCAAGTGTTGCCAACAACATCCAGGAAGGTGTGATGAGTTCCCCACATAGATTGGAAAACAAAGCGAGCAGGAGATGTAACAATATTCTTCACAGATAATAGAAGAGGGGCATGGTCCGAAGGGCCCCTAGGAAGGTAGACGACAGAAAGATCAGGTAAGGACTTAGCCCAGTCAAATGAAAGCAAAACCAAGTCCAACCGGGCCTTCATAGCAGCCGAACCGAGATGATTGTTGGACCAGGTAAAAGGAGATCCAACATAACCAGCATCAACCAGAGAAGACACAGAAATAAAGGCATTAAAATCAATCATGGAATTGATATTGGAGAAATTGCCACCACTTTTCTCATAGGGCTAAGAGATGCAATTGAAATCCCCACCCACAAGCCACGGGATAGAAACCTGAGGGGCAAAGGAGAGGAGATCTTCAAAAAGGATCTAACGGTTTATGTAGTTGCAAGAAGCATAAACAATAGTAATGAGATAGCAAGTAGCATCCCCTCGTTTACAGGCCAGTGTAATATGCTGGTTAGAACTGTGGGAAATCTGAAGATTAGCTTCCTCCTTCCATAGAACCCATATCTTAGATTCATCACCATCATTACCAGAAACATCATGCATCTTAAGAGATTTGCAAAGATCGACTGCACGATTGAAAGGAATCATCGGTTCTTAAATAGCAACAAACATATGTCGATGCCTACGACAAAACTGACGAAGGTGTCTCCTGGAAGCAGGATTGGAAACACCCCTAATGTTCCAAATAATAGATGAGCAATTCATGAGGAACAGTAGCCGGAAGAAATAACCACGAACTTAGCCTTAGATCTGGTGCGAACTCCCCCTAAAGGTTCAATTCTTCCATCTTTAGAAAAAGATACAGAGGGCATCAAAAAATTATCAATTGTAGCCTGTTGTGCCACTAAGTTGTTTTGAGCATGCTCCTTGCTAATCTAAATAGCACTACCTTCAGTATTTTTTACCTGCTTCATAGCTTCATTAGGTGGAAGACACCTCCCATCTAAGGAGGAAGCCTACTCATGAGAATTAGATAAAATCTCCACTTGACTGGGGACGGGTAACTCACTAGGAGGGCATGAGATGTCTAGTATTAGCGACAGTAGGATAACATCGCGAGAAGTACATGGAGCGTAATGCTTTTGGTCACTTTTAATGCCATCAATCGCATCCACAGAAGTATGCACGTCATCGTGGACGACGTGAGGCTGAACCTGGGCTTGGACACAAGAAATCGGATCAACAGGAGACACTGTTGCTTTGGTAGGGACCTGTTCCTCATCTTCCACAATGGCCAGAGCATCAAATCTATTTGTCGTGGTCAACAACACCATAGGAGGATCTTGAATCTTCTTACGCCATAGCTACTTGGTGGTTGTGAGCTCCGGCGCCTTATGTAGAGGGGCTTCAGATGGCGACACGGGGGTATGCTTCTTATGTTTCTTATTGCAATCAGCTTTTGAATGCCCTAACTTGTGGCAGAAGGAGCACAACAGAGGGATGCGATGGTAGTTCACCGATTGCCAAAAGCCTTCCTTATCACAGCCAATCCAAATCCTATCAGGTCTAGGATTTGTGATATCCATCTCCACACAAACAAGAGCTTCATGTGTCTGGGTAAGAGCACTAGTAAATTCATGAATACGTAGGACATGAATATTAAGCTCTGTTACAATATATAATAACTTACAGAATAACATGCATAAACATATATTAACTTATGTTATTCTTGAAGGATCGAAGTGAAGGTGTGGATAAGATCTAGAAGGGGGGGATGAATAGATCTATGCCATTTTCTGCGGAAGCTTAAGCAAATTAAAAACACTTTTGAATCAGAGGCAATTTTATCAGTGAAAAACCACAGATCTGATGAGATTTGAGTGAGTTGGTAAAATAGATGTGAAACAAGTTGATTAAGTGAATATTAACCGATCCTATGCAAGCATCTAACGGATGAAATGATCAAACCACAATTAGACAAATGCACAAGGATTTTTAGGTGGTTCGGAAATCACCCAAGTGATTCCTACATCCACCCCTCACACCCCGTGAGGATTCACTAAAACAACTGGGTAACACACCCACTGGAGCCTGACAACTCCAACACTTGAGAGCTTACAACTCACACACCTTCTAGAGTAAGACTACCTAGAACAACTGAGCAAGACTGCTCAACACAACCTTGAGTTAGACAACTCAAACTGAGCACAACGGCTCACAACAACCTGAGCACAATGCTCACACAACTTGAGCACAATGCTCACATAAGACTTGCTAGACACCAACTTAAGACATAGACCTTCTAGCAACAGATCTAGTCGAAAATGAGAGCACTAATGAGAGCTATGCAGAAGCACTTGCATAATCTCAAAAGATATCTCAGAAGAACAGAAGTACAATGAATTGTATTAAATAACTTCGTTCTTCAAGTGTACTCCCTTGTAGAAGCTTGGATTGGGAAGAGGCTTGCAATCTTGAAGTCCAAAACCGATGCTCTGCACTTTGGAATTGTTGGATCTTCCTTGAATTCTTCTCCAACGAAGGCTTCTACTGGATCTGCTTCCTTGAGATGCTTCAGAGGTTTCTGCAGGGATCACACTCCAATTCTCACACTTGGATTGGTGAGAATTGGTCTTCTGGAAGCACTTGGAGAGCAGGGGAGGGAGACGACCTCTTGTAGCCGCCAGGAAACTTTCAGGAGGCTCTAAGAGTTGGTTGGGTCTCTTCTGATTTGATGGGGGGCCGATTAGGGACCTTTTATACCCAAAAGATTCCAAAGATACCCTTTAGGTATAAGGGCACACGATTCTAGGTTGATACCCCATCGCCCTAGGCTGACACGTGGCAAACATCAATCTTAGGATGGAATCTTTCCGTAGTGTGTCGACCTGCCCTGGTGGTGGTGTCGACACACTGCCCAGATCTTGAAACAGACTGTTCTAGGAGCTGATCCAGTGTCGACCTGCTTTGGCATTGTGTCGACCTGCTATCCTGGTTCTGAAAACAGCTGTTCTGGGAGCAGGATCTAGTGTCGACCTGCTTTGGCATTGTGTCGACCTGCTATCCTGGTTCTGAAAATAGTTGTTCTGGGAGCAGGATCCAGTGTCGACCTGCCCTGAGAGTGCGTCGACCTGAGTAGTGTAAATCCTGGAATCTGCAACTCGTGTCGACCTACTTCTGGACTAGTGTCGACACAGTCTAGGCAATTCTTCAGCTTTTTGCCTTTGAGACTGAGGTGTTGTGTCGACACCATTGAGGGGTGTGTCGACACTTCTTTTGCAAAAAGTGTTTGTACCTAAAAATTAAACCCATATATCATTAGTTAAATGATTTATCATGAACATAAATGATAAATGTGATTTGAAACATGCTTTTTGAACATTGACTTCAGGTATGATGTTTTTGACATGTTTCATTTACATTGCTTTAAATTCACCTCTTGTCATCATCAAAATAGGAGGGAAATGATATGAATATACACTCAACCCAACAATCTCCCCCTTTTTGATGATGGCAACAATAAATCCATATTACAATGTGTTTTGATGAAGTGTGATTTTAAGCAATTTTTGTTATTCACATTTTTATTTTCTTTTTGTTTAAACTTGTCAAAGACCTTTTGATATTTTTCAGTAACAGTTGATGATGTATTTGTGGAACACAATGTTACTTGAAATGAGAATTTTTGTACACAGAAGTCAAGCAACTTGACAAGTATTCAAACAATCACATTCACATAAAGATTTTCATTCACATTGAAGTCACAATTAAAGATATCATTCAAGCTAAGCAGAAAAGCATTTCATTTCATTCATCAAGAGAACCATTACAATCATTCCAAAAGATTACAAAAGAACATTAACATTTCTCTTTCTTTCTTTCTTCTCCCCCTTTGACATCATCAAAAGAAAAATTACATTAAGTAGAAGATGGAGGAGGAGGAGGAAGGGGAAGTAAGATGGTCTCAATGTCAGACATTCTTTTCTCCATAAAAGTCAAGCTGGTCTTGATTTGATCTTGAATGGTTGTCAGTTTGGTGTGCAAGAAGTGTTCCATTCTATCTGAATTCTCTATCAAGGTAGCTTGAATTCTTGCTAGATCAGCTGCAATGGGCTGTGAAGATGATGATGATCCAGCTGACCAACCAGGTCTTTGCAATATCTTGAATTCTTTTGTCAAATCAGATAGCTGTTTATCAATATGCTCATTGAAGTTCCTCATGCTTTCCAAATCATCCACAAAATGAGCAAAGGACAGTCTTGTGCTGGTGATCTCATGTAATGTCTGGTTGGTGTTAAAGACATCAGCTTGGGAATTTGCCAAGATTCCCTGAAGTACTGTCTCTAACTCTTGCTGGTGCTCCTTAAGCTGTACTGAGGCATCTGCCAAGGTACCAATCAGTCTGTTGAATCTTTGAGCTGCATAGTCTGAGGCAGCTTTTTGTTCTATGAATTTGGCAGATACAGTGTTCTCTAATCTTTGAACCCTCAACTCAAAAGTTTGTGACATGGTTTGGATGGAGGAGTTCAAGGTTTCAAACTTATCATTCAGGAAGGAGATCAATTCTGGTGGAACAGGAGGCCCACCAGAAGATGTGGATGCTTGAAAATTGGGTTGAGGAGAGAAATGGGGAAACTGAGGTGAGAGTGGGGCATGAAAAGGAATGTCACCTTCAGTTGAAATTTGAGGCTGTTCCTCATTCAAAGGAGGCTGACCCTCTTGACTTTGGGGCTGGTCCCCTTCAGCTGGAGGCTGTTCCTCTTGAGCTTGGGGCTGGTCCCCTTGATCTTGAGGCTGGTCCTCCTGAGCTTGGGGTTGTTCCCCTTGATCATGAGGCTGTTCCTCCTGAGCTTGTGGGGCCTCAACCACAACTGGCCCTCTCCTAACTTGATTTCCCTCCAGTCTAAATCCCAATAATTTTTGAATATTTTTGAAGGTGTAGATGTTGGGCTTAGGAATAGATTGGGATTTCTCATTCTCCAAGGGTACACCAAAATGCTGGAAGACTGAGGTCAGATGTGCAGCATATGGTAGAGATCTTTTGAGGTCCTTCCTTGTTGTTTCAGATATGATTTGATACATAATGACATGAAGATTGATTTTGATATCTTTGACCATGCAATACAGAACAAACCTCTGAATATCTGTCAACCTGTCCCTTCCACCACCTTGAGGAGTGATAATGGTGGTCAATATGTGGTGGAGGACTCTCAACACAGGAGGAAAGGTATTTGTGTTGAATCTGGTAACATGGGTTTGTTTGGGATCAGATGCATCAGAAGGTAGGCCTGTCAAGATAGAATAGGCTTCATGAAGATCAAATTCAAATTGATGATAATCTGCCCCTTCATCTGGTACTTTGAAAATAGAGGCAGCTATATCAGTTGGCATATCAATGGCTATTCCCTTAACCTTTGATGCATACCCTTCATCTGTGCACTTTAGGTTCTTGTAAAATTCCCTAACAAGTCTTGGATAACTGACTTGAAACTCAGAAATGAAAGGCAACCAAGACTGAAAGGAGAAATAGGTCTGAATTTCTGGAAATGTGTCTGCTAGTTGAACATCTGATAAGTCACTATCCTGGGCTTTAGAATAAGCTTGGCTTCACTAGGGTGTCTTTAGACTTGGAAGACTCTGAAGATGATGACTCTGTAGAATCTCCTGAAGATGAGCCCGGATTCTCTGGTCTAGAAACCCTACCTCTGCCTGAAGATGAGGGTCTACCTCTCTTGGGTGCTGGCTGAGGTGCAGAGGGGGACCCTGGTTGCTCTGCAGGGTCATTGCGCCTTTTTGTTCTTCTTTCCAATTGAGTAACATCATCCTCTGCAGGAACCGGCCTGGACGAAGCCTGAGATCTTGCTCCACGGCGAGGACCCATCTTTCTCACCATGTTTGCAAGGATGGAGTGGAATCGGGGTTTGATGAAGGAGAAGAGAGATGATGGAGAAAGGGTTTTGATTGAGGGAGAGATGTGTGAGATTTCTTGTCGGAAATGAGAAGAGAGCGACCGTCGGGTCGACCTGATGTCTAAAAGGGTTTGCAGTGGTGCACTACCCCGCAGAAACAACAAGGCTTATCCTGAACCCACGGTTTAAAAGGTTCTGGCAAGAGGGCAGTGTCGACACAGGAAGAGAGTAGTGTCGACCTGACCTAGGGTATGTGTCGACACGAGATAGGAGTGTGTCGACCTGGCCTTTAAGGAAAAATTGAATTTTTGTGTGAGAATTTTTGAGAAATTTTGGGACATCTCTAGAATGATGAACAATGAGAGGAATTATCATTTCAAGGATTTTTAGGAGGCTTAAAAATTCATTTGTTATATTTTTCAAAAGATTCATCACAATTCAAGTTTTTCAAACAATTTCCAACAGGATATTAGCATTCCAAGACTTGAATCAACAAAATGAGAAATTGAGGGATATAATATATCTAACAATCAACTATAAACTACCATATTTCTCAACTTTAAAGAATTAAAGATGTCATCTAGACTAAATACAATTATGTTGAAAATAAAACACAATCTCAAAGAACAACTGGATGAGGAATGAAGATGATTCTTTCTAGACACATCTCCAATAATGTTCACATTTTGTTCTTTTAACAAACTATCAAATGATATAAATCTCTTTCACTCAAGTACTAGTGTTTTTACACACCATAGTCCCTGGATACTTAAGATTTAGTCATTGTCAAGTCTCAAAGGGGTAAATGATGGCCTTTTGACATGAAAATATACGTTTTGTAGACGCCAATATTTCCAGTTACTCAGTCATCATCAAAAAACATAGCACATTTTGCTTTTGTTTTGAATTTATTTTTATTTGTTCCCCTTTGAACAGAGTTAGCAATAGTGCCTCATGACATACATGGCACTTCATTCATTGTGAAGGTGTGCAGTTTCTCAGCACAAGTGCCATTGCTCTGTTGAATTTTAAAAAAATTTGGAGAGTTTGTGAGATAGAAATCAAATACATCCAATCATCAGTTGCAAACCAAGGAAATGTTTTAAGTTCAAGGCACAAGTTGATGTTTAGTCTAGGAAGAGATCTGAATTTCTGTGGGTTGAGAGATATAGTTGAAAGTTGATTAGTAAAAAATATAATAGATCACTCAAGGGTTCATTTTGAGACTCTAGACTTTTAAATGATGACATCATGCAAGGAATTGATGAGATTCAAGAAAAATTTTGAATTTTGCAAAGTCATGACTTG
Organism: Colocasia esculenta; assembly: GCA_014218235.1. Taxonomy (NCBI): domain Eukaryota; kingdom Viridiplantae; phylum Streptophyta; class Magnoliopsida; order Alismatales; family Araceae; genus Colocasia; species Colocasia esculenta. The sequence goes on along the minus strand of CM024755.1, from coordinate 97,345,235 downwards.
TGAATTTTCTAGCTCCCCCTGAGATGATGATTTCAATCACTTTTCATCAAAATAAAGATATGTAAATTTTGGAAATCAGAAAAGTTTTCTTCTTAGACAACAAAGACTCCCCCTCAACAATTGCATATCCATTTCTTGGTACTTGGCGGAGACATATACTCGCGCATAATGAAAGGTTTCCAGACAAGCCTAACTTGTCCTTCTCCAAACACCATTTGATATACCAAGAAATTTCAATACAATAAGAGTTGAAGAATTCATTATCAAAAAGAAATGGAAGTGAAAATAAGCAAGTTTTTGAAATCAGAAATAGTATCCTCTTTGAACAATAAAAGCTCCCCCTCAACAATTGCATATCAATTTCTTAGTACTTGGCGGAGACATATACTCTCGCATAGTGAAAGTGTCCAGACAAGCATAACTTGTCCTTCTCCAAATCACCATTTGATATACCAAGAAATTTCAACACAATAAGAGTTGGAGAATTTATTGTAAAAAGGGGAATAGAATTGAAAGTGAGAGAGATATGAACAATGTAACTCAAGGAAGCAAAGAATTATGAGATGCAAAGAACTCCCCCTTAGACAATGCATTACACTCAACCCAAACCTTGAGAGAGATCATGAAGGTGGACATTTACAAAGACCAAGTTCTCTCCTTAAAGATGAAAATCTGTTTTCAGGAAGGGGTTTAGTGAATATGTCTGCAATTTGTTTTTCAGTTTCAATGAAGTGGAGTTCAAAGGATTTCTTGGCAACCTCATCTCTCAAGAAATGATGCCTAATTTCAATGTGTTTTGTTCTGGAGTGCTGAATGGGGTTTTTAGACAAATTTATGGCACTAGTGTTATCACATAGGATGGGTACACACCCTAAATCTTGGTTGTAATCAAGAAGTTGATGTTTCACCCAGAGAATCTGAGTTCCACATCTACCTGCTGCAACATATTCAGCTTCTGCAGTTGACAGAGCAACTGAATGTTGCTTCTTAGAAGCCCAAGAGATAAGGCACCCACCTAGAAATAGACACAAGCCACTTGTGCTTTTTCTATCTAATTTGCACCCAGCATAATCAGCATCACAATAGGCAAACAGATCTAACTTGCAACCAGCAGGATACCAAATACCTAAGTCACATGTTCCAACAAGATATTTGAAGATTCGTTTAACAGCAAGCATGTGACTTTCTTTAGGATTAGATTGGAATCTAGCACATAAACACACACAAAACTGAATATCAGGTCTAGAAGTTGTAAGATAGAGCAGAGAGCCAATCATACCTCTGTAGGTCTTTGGATCTACTGACTTACCAGATGGATCTTCTTCTAGTTTAGCATTAATTGCAATTGGTGTGCTTGAGTGCTTAAGGTTCTGAAAGTCAAACCTCTTTAATAGCTCCTTGACATATTTGGTTTGACTGATGAAGATTCCTTCATGTGTTTGGTTAACCTGCAATCCCAAAAAGAATGTTAAATCTCCCATTAAGCTCATTTCAAATTCATTCTTCATTTGATTTGAAAATTCAGTGCAAAGGCCTTTATTGGTTGATCCAAATATTATGTCATCAACATAAATTTGGACTACAATTATTTGATTTTTAACTATTTTTGTGAACAATGTTTGATCAACATTACCTCTAGAATATCCTTTTTCAAGTAAAAAGGAACTCAACCGGTCATACCAAGCTCTTGGAGCTTGCTTAAGACCATAGAGAGCCTTATTAAGCTTGAAAACATGGTTAGGATATTTTTCATTTTCATATCCAGGAGGTTGTTCAACAAAAACATTTTCCTTTATATATCCATTTAAGAATGCACTTTTGACATCCATTTGATAGACTTTGAATTTCATGGAGGATGCAAAAGCAAGGAAAATTCTGACAGCTTCTAGTCTAGCTACAGGGGCATATGATTCTTCAAAGTCAATTCCAAATTCTTGATTATACCCCTTTGCAACTAGCCTAGCTTTGTTTCTATTACTTGACCAGTTTCATTTAACTTATTTCTGAAAACCCATCTAGTACCAATCACTGCTTGGTCACTAGGTCTAGGTACTAATTCCCATACTTGATTTCTTTCGAATTGATGAAGCTCATCATGCATGGCATTAATCCAATCAGAACTGGATAAGGCTTCATCAATTGACTTGGGTTCAATTTGGGAAATTAGAGCTAGTGGGTCTTCTTCAATATTTTGCAAGAAGGATGATCTGGTCCTTACTCTATCATTCAAATTGCCAACTACACTGTCTAATGGGTGATCTCTCAAATCGAGGTTCAGAAATTACCTGTTGAGAAGTACCCACTTCTGGAGCAATGTTACCTGACCCACTTGGAGATGGTGTGTTCAGGTTCTCTTCATTATTTTCAAACTCCTCAACAGTTGGTGAAGAATCCACAATGAGGTCATCCTCTTCATTGTCTTGTCTTTCCCTGCAAGATTTAGAATCATTAGTGGAAAAGGAATTTTCATCAAAAATAACATGTGGAGATTCTTCAACAGTTTTGGTTTTTAGAATGTACACTTTGAAAGCCCTTGACACTTCAGAATAGCCAAGGAAGATAGCTTCCTGACTCTTAGCATCAAACTTGTCAAGGTTTTCTTTGTTATTATTGTGTACAAAGCATTTGCACCCAAAAGTTTTGAAATAAGAAACAGTTGGCTTTTTGTTTTTCAACAATTCATAGGGGTTTTTCTGATCTTTGGTCTGATCAAAGCTCTATTTAGGATATGATTGGCTGTGTTAACAGCTTCAGCCCAGAAGGATTTGGGCAGATTACTTCCTAAGAGCATGGATCTAGCCATTTCCACAAGAGTTCTATTCTTTCTTTCCACAACTCCATTTTGTTCTGGAGTTCTAGGTGAAGAAAACTTGTGAAATATTTGAAATTCAGCACATAGATCAGAAAAGGATGTGTTATCAAATTCACCCCCATGATCAGTTAAAATGTTTTTGATTTTATATGGATAAGTTGTTAAGATAGTGGTACAGAAATTCCTGAATTCAAGGCAAGTATCACTTTTGTGGGATAGAAAGATAACCCAAGTAAATCTAGTAAAGTCATCAATGATTACAAATCCATATCTCTTGCCACTTAAGCTTAGAACTCTTGTTGGCCCAAAAAGGTCCATGTGAAGAAGTTCTAGTGGCCTAGATGTAAGTACCTCATTGAAGGTTTTAAAAGATTTCCTAGTTTGTTTTCCTTTAGCACATATCCCACAAACTTGATCTTCAACATTAGAAAAAGATTCAGGAAGACCCTTAACCAAGTTCAGTCTTAACAACTTATTCAATGTTCTGAAACTTGCATGGCCAAGTCTTTTGTGCCAAGTCCATGCAATTTCATCTTTATTTGCAACAAAGCAAAGATTTTCAGAAAAGTTTTTATTAAGGTTGATCATGTAGACATTGTTTTCTCTTTTTCCAAAGAATTTGATTTTATCAGTTGATGAATCAATTATCTTACAAAAATCAGATTCAAACACAACTTTGTGACCTTTGTCACATAGTTGGCTGATACTGAGCAAATTATAATCAAGACCATCAACTAATAAAACATTATCTACTGAGTTTGAAGAAGTTTGACCAACCTTTCCAGATCCAATGATCTTTCCTTTATTTTTACCTCCAAATGTAACTGACCCTCCCTCCTTTTCAAGCAGGAATGAGAATTTGGCTCTGTCTCCCGTCATGTGTCGTGAACACCCACTGTCAAGAAACCATACATTGGTGTTGGGTGCACGACCTTCCTGCAAAAAGATCAGTGGAGAGAAGATTTTGGTACCCAAACAGAGTTGGGACCATCAGAATGTTTGAACATTGTCAGTAAATCTTTTCTCACCCAAATTTGACCTGTTTTTGATTTTTGTTTTGTTACATTGGTGTTTTCAGCCTTTTTCTGTTTGTTCTTTCTTTTAGGAATGAAAGCACCAAGATTTTTGTTTTTGGTAGGAGGGGAGTTTTTCATTTGAAAATTGGAGTTCAGATGAGGAGGTGGAATCCAGGGATTTTGTTGGTACATCAAGAAATTTGGATAAAGGAATTGAGGATGATACCAACATGGATTTTCATACCATTGGCTCCAAGGATTGGTCCAATCATCTTGAAATGTTGTCTTGGAGGTCCAAGGTTTTTCATGAATTATTTCTTTTGACTTTTTCTTTTTTTCAAATTTTTATTTGAATTTTTGGTTGAGTTGTTTGCAGCTTTTGATGTTGAGCAGGTCGACCTCTCCTGTACTGGTGTCGACATAGCAGCCACAGAAGCCTTGTTCTTGTGGACTGGTGTCGACCTGTCAGGGGACTGTGTCGACCTGATTGTCTTCTTTTGTTTTTGAGTTTTTGCTTTGTTTTGTGTTTTGTTTAAGGTTTTGTTTGCTGTTTGTTGAATTTCTGTGTTCTCAAGATTAGGACCCTTGACAAATTTAATTAGTGGTGCTTTGCCCTTTTTCTCACCAGATTTGTCTTTCATGGGTTTCTTTTTGTTGAATCCTAATCCATGAGAGGTGGTTGTCATGGTGGTTCCTAGCAGTGCCTCTAAGTTATCTTTACCTTTTGTGAAGGTTTGGATAACTTCATCCCTTTCTTTTAGCTGGTTTTTAAGAGTTTCAATTTCTTCAATCTTCTGTTGTTTTTCTTGTTTTTCAATTTCCAGCTTTTCAGTTAAGTTTTTGAATTCTTGGGAGGCCTTTTGAGAGGCAAGTTTTAGTTCATCAATAAGGTTCAGGAGATTTTCTTTTCTTCATGCAATTCTGTTATTCAGTTTCCAGTTCACAAGTTCTGTTGTTTGAAGATTGGTTATTATAAAGATTTTCAATTTTCTTTTTGATGTGTTTGTTTTCTTTTCTCAATTCAGAGTATTTTTCAACTAATTCTGCATACACATCCTGCCAATCTTCAACAGTAAAGTCTTCAAAAGAAGTATTTACCTTTTCTTCAGAATTGTTGGCCATGAAGCAACTTCCTCACTCTCAGAGCTTGAGGATTTCTTGTCTTCTTCTTCTTCACTTGAGTCTTCGTCAGACCAAGTGGCTACCATGGCCTTTGGCTTCTTAAATTTCTGGAACTTCTTGTGCTTTTCCTTCTTGTTCTCAGGACACTCTCCCTTCATGTGTCCTGGTTTGTTGCACCTGTAACAGACAATATTTTCGTCAGATTTGTGATTCTTGTTGAAATTAGAAGAGGAAGTGTTTTTCTTACCTGAGAAAAACTTCTTTTTCCCAGACATTTTTCCTTTTCTGTATTTCAAGAATTTTCTGAATTGCCTGGTCATGAGGGCAATTTCATCCTCATTTGACTCAGACTCCTCAGAACTTGTCTTTTCCTGACTTTTATCTTTATTGCTTGAAGAGGCCTTAAGTGCCATAGGCTTGGTCTTAATTATGTGTTCTTCATTTCTTTTAAGTTGATTTCATATGTCATTAAGGATCCAATCAATTCATCCAAAGAGATTTTGGACAGATCTTTTGAATCTTCAATGACAGTGGCCTTTGTATGCCAAATTGAAGAAAGTGAACGTAAGATTTTTCTTACCAAGTCTGCATCTGTATATTCCTTACCCAAGGCCTTTAATCCATTCACAATCACCATGAACCTGGCAAACATTTCAGAAATATTTTCGTTAGGCTTCATCATGAAAAGTTCATATTCTGAAACTAGAATATTTGCCTTAGTCTCCTTTACTTGTGATGTTCCCTCATAGAGTAATTCGAGTTTATCCCACATCTCTTTGGCAGATTTGCACATTGAGATTCTCGAATACTCCTTGGGATGGACAGCACATTGAATCATGTTCATGGCACTATAATTCAATGTAGCTTTCCTTATTTGTTCCCTAGTCCAGGTGTCTTCTTCTCCCTGGTTTTCATAGGGACCCACTTCCACTACTTTCCAGATCTCATAGTTCTGGGCCCTTAAAAATACTTGCATTCTGTTTTTCCAATAAGAATAGTCCGTCCCATTAAAGAATGGTGGCCTATTTATGGAATGACCCTCAGCTATGAAACCTTTGGAATCCATGACTCTAAAGCAGAAAGAAAATGCTTAGCAAACAAACAGGCAAAACTCAAACACACAACACTCAGAAACAAAAACTGCTCAGATCAAATCAGATCAAAGTAAACCGCTCTGATACCAATTGAAGGATCGAAGTGAAGGTGTGGATAAGATCTAGAAGGGGGGGATGAATAGATCTATGCCATTTTTGCGGAAGCTTAAGCAATTAAAAACACTTTTGAATCAGAGGCAATTTTATCAGTGAAAAACCACAGATCTGATGAGATTTGAGTGAGTTGGTAAAATAGATGTGAAACAAGTTGATTAAGTGAATATTAACCGATCCTATGCAAGCATCTAACGGATGAAATGATCAAACCACAATTAGACAAATGCACAAGGATTTTTAGGTGGTTCGGAAATCACCCAAGTGATTCCTACATCCACCCCTCACACCCCGTGAGGATTCACTAAAACAACTGGGTAACACACCCACTGGAGCCTGACAACTCCAACACTTGAGAGCTTACAACTCACACAACTTCTAGAGTAAGACTACTCTAGAACAACTGAGCAAGACTGCTCAACACAACCTTGAGTTAGACAACTCAAACTGAGCACAACGGCTCACAACAACCTGAGCACAATGCTCACACAACTTGAGCACAATGCTCACATAAGACTTGCTAGACACCAACTCAAGACATAGACCTTCTAGCAACAGATCTAGTCGAAAATGAGAGCACTAATGAGAGCTATGCAGAAGCACTTGCATAATCTCAAAAGATATCTCAGAAGAACAGAAGTACAATGAATTGTATTAAATAACTTCGTTCTTCAAGTGTACTCCCTTGTAGAAGCTTGGATTGGGAAGAGGCTTGCAATCTTGAAGTCCAAAACCGATGCTCTGCACTTTGGAATTGTTGGATCTTCCTTGAATTCTTCTCCAACGAAGGCTTCTACTGGATCTGCTTCCTTGGGATGCTTCAGAGGTTTCTGCAGGGATCACACTCCAATTCTCACACTTGGATTGGTGAGAATTGGTCTTCTGGAAGCACTTGGAGAGCAGAGGAGGGAGACGACCTCTTGTAGCCGCCAGGAAACTTTCAGGAGGCTCTAAGAGTTGGTTGGGTCTCTTCTGATTGATGGGGGGCCGATTAGGGACCTTTTATACCCAAAAGATTCCAAAGATACCCTTTAGGTACAAGGGCACACGATTCTAGGTTGATACCCCATCGCCCTAGGCTGACACGTGGCAAACATCCATCTTAGGATGGAATCTTTCCGTAGTGTGTCGACCTGCCCTGGTGGTGGTGTCGACACACTGCCCAGATCTTGAAACAGACTGTTCTGGGAGCTGATCCAGTGTCGACCTGCTTTGGCATTGTGTCGACCTGCTATCCTAGTTCTGAAAACAGCTGTTCTGGGAGCAGGATCCAGTGTCGACCTGCTTTGGCATTGTGTCGACCTGCTATCCTGGTTCTGAAAATAGCTGTTCTGGGAGTAGGATCCAGTGTCGACCTGCCCTGAGAGTGTGTCGACCTGAGTAGTGTAAATCCTGGAATCTGCAACTCGTGTCGACCTGCTTCTGGACTAGTGTCGACACAGTCTAGGCAATTCTTCAGCTTTTTGCCTTTGAGACTGAGGTGTTGTGTCGACACCATTGAGGGGTGTGTCGACACTTCTTTTGCAAAAAGTGTTTGTACCTGAAAATTAAACACATATATCATTAGTTAAATGATTTATCATGAACATAAATGATAAATGTGATTTGAAACATGCTTTTTGAACATTGACTTCAGGTATGATGTTTTTGACATGTTTCATTTACATTGCTTTAAATTCACCTCTTGTCATCATCAAAATAGGAGGGAAATGATATGAATATACACTCAACCCAACAAATCTGTAATATAACTTAATGTATATTGTAACAGGGAATGATATAGACTGTAACAGAACTTAATGTATACTATAATAGAGAATAATATTTATTATAAGGCTATAATAGAGAATAAATATATATTGTAATAGAGAATAACGTTTACTGTAATTGAATTTAACATATACTATAAGTGATCTCAAGACTTACTATAAATGATGTGTATGTTTGCTGTAAATGATATCAATACTTAGTGAAGTATAATAGATGTTATATTATAACACAAGTGTGGTTGTAGCTTAGTGGTAAGGGTATCCCATGTTGAGTTTGTAGAGACTTGGGTTCGAATTCTAGCACTCACAAACAAATAGAGTTTTTTTATTTTCTAAAAGTTTATAGTTGTAGGTTGTAACTAATACTAAGACTTCTTGTAAATGATGTCAAATATTTATTGTAAGTGATATGAAGGCTTACTGTAAGTGATATCAAAGGCTTATAGCTATAAGTGATATCAAAGACTTACTGTAAGTGATATGAAGACTTACTATAAGTGATATCAAAAGCTTACTATAAGTGATATGAAGACTTACTGTAAGTGATATCAAAAGCTTCCTATAAATGATATGAAGACTTACTGTAAGTGATATCAAGACTTAGTGTAAGTGATATATGGACTTACTATAAGTGATATCAAAACTTACTGTAAGCAGTATGTATACTTAATGTAATGAACGTAAGTCTACATAAGGAAAGACTAGAAGAAGGAAGGATAAAATAAGAAAAAGTTGATGCTGAAAGGATGACTCGTCTCCCAAGACTCATAAATGCTAAGAAACTTAAAGTAGGGACTAAAAATTAAATAACACAAAAAAGGACTATATGTCTTCTAGTCTTCTGACAGGGATTATAAATTAAGTCAAATTATTTGACAAGGACCTCTAATTAATTTTCCGTAAAATATATTAAAATTTAGTTCATTACCTATGATATATACACAGTATATGGGTCAAAGTAAGTTTTGTCTATAGTTAGTGATATATTGTAAGAATATCCTAGGCTAAATCCATTAACCATAAATATACCGAACTTACAATTAGAATAAATTTTGAGTGTATGCCACTTTTACTTACATATAGACCGCCTGTAGCTCAATTCTATGGGAAGCCCAATTTTCTTGTAGTGAGCTTCCCCCCAAGGGATTTGTGAAAGGTAACAAAGGGGCATAATGGTATTATTTGGCAATTCAAACTGAGTGTTTTAGTAGGATACCTTATGATAATCTTAGGCATGCTTTGGTAGCAGGATATGTACTCTCGAGTTAAGATATTCATGTGTAACTTAACATATTTTTTAACCGAAATTATTTTGAAGCAAAAAAAATAGTACCCTTTACTATTCAGAAATAATGTTACCTCACTTGTTGAGGTCTAGTAGAGTTACATAACCCCGATTAACTGCACATATTCCTGATTAGTCTATACAACTATGTTAGAATCAGTTAAATCCTAACCACATATTTCAATCCCTTACTAAGAGATAAAATAGTTACCAAAATGTCTCTTAACCTAGATTTGGCATGGGATTGGCAAAAATGGGGATGTGGGTAAACTAATTTGGGGATACATTATCCTCATTCATAATCCACCTCTTATTTGATATTTTTAGGGCTAGATTTTTTAAGATAACATCATTCTGTGTTTGGTAGGAAACGGTGTTAGTGTGGAGATAGAACCTTTATTTTTACTTTTGGTCATCTCTTGATCTCCCGTCGTGCGATCAATGTCCAAGACAGATGACCAAAGAGTTTGGCATGCCACCAATGATCTTTGCCTTACACAATGGGCGCCCCGATTTGCAGGGCCAGCGTGGGACCACTGCCACGCCTCTGGCTTTCCAGGCGCCGAAACTCGCGGCTGATGATGCCGACACCAGCATCCCCTTCATGTCCTTCGAATTTGGGTGAACTGTAGTGCTATCCTCCCTCTCTACCCCCGTCTTCGCCGAGAACGTCTATTCTGTCGGGGGCACAACCTCGTTCGAGGATGAGCCGTCGTTGCTCAAGGAGTTAGGGATTAACACCTGGCAGATCTAGTGAAAGATGAGATCAATCATGAACCTAGTTCGAGTGAACACCATCTCCACGAGGATGCCGACCTCTCGAGTCCCACACGAGAGTGGGTAGGGTGATTTTGGGAAAGAAATAAATGTAGAAAATAGGGACAAGCTATTCCACCGAAAAGGTGGGATAAACTATCCCCAATTTTCCCCCACTTTTTTAAGATATCCCCAAAATACTTAAACTATCAAGCCCCCAAAAATATATGGGTACAAATAATTGCAGCGGAAATTAAAATACCCAATTTGAAAATTTCCTCGAGTCTCATCTTATCGGGGCACGACATTCAAATCAAATCTTCTGTATGTAATAGAAGGTCAAGCCTTAACAACACACTTAGGGCCCAAAATATCATTAACTCAAATGACAAAACTTCTCAACCGAAAATGCTCAGGATACACTAATCAAATTTCATTCATCTAACTTAAGTACTAACAAGAGGCCAACTTACACTTAAGGCCATCCAAAATCAAGCTTCTGTGAAGCGCTGGGGATAGAATCGATTGACAAAAAAGGGCAAACTGTTGATAGACCAATCGGGTGTCGATAGACCAGAACCATGTGTCGACGAACATATGCACATCCATTAGCTAAAATCCATGCGGTTTTGAGTACTAAACATGCCCCCACACTGCAATGAAGTTAGCTATTAACCATCCCATAATTTCAACATGATTTGAACTATCCAAAACATCAAAATTCAGGGACCCAAATAACACTTTATTCCATAAAAAACTGGATGTTTTACAAGCACATATGCTGAAATAAACTCATCGCAGATCCATTCCTCAATGATTACATGGAATTGACATGATATGTCCATACAACTTGTAACAATATAAGACTTCCACATCTAATGACAAAAATAAAACTCCTCTAAGTTAATCCATGTCCAGCACACATGAATCTACCATATACTTGCCTTGTTTTCAGATCACCTGAAAATGTTAGATAGGTTTATGAGCAAACTAGCCCAGTAGGAATACATCTTAAGGTGCGGGCAAAGTATAATAATTACAATTTAACAAGCAAACTTTCAAGGATAATAGACAGAATTTTGTGTATGAATAGGAAGCATGTTTATATCAAGTCAAGAGTTGCATATTGCAAGATATCAATTCAAGTCATGTTGTTATCAAGATAGATCTGAAGGATCATCAAGTCATAAGAACAAGGAAATATCCATACAAGGATTTCCAATTGAGTATATATATGTCAATTGATCTTATCAATCAAGGAAGCAATCATATCAAGTCAAACAAGCCATCTCATGACTTGATCTTAACATGTAACAAGAGGCACTTTCAAATCGCATATACAAGGGATGCCAATGCCAAGCACCACTAAAATTGATCCATACTCCCCAGGTCATCAAGTACGTTGGGGTGCTCCTCCCCAAAACCAGATCAGGCCCCATTGCGCAGGCATTTGATCAGTGGACCGAAGTCCCAAGTAGTACTGATTTCAAGAACATTATGGCCATTGGAGTCAAAAAGGACAGATTTGTAGGATATCATGGAAGCCAAAAGCATAAGCTCAGTTCATGGATTTAAAGTACAGATTGCCAAGGATTTAGTGAACGAAGTGAAAGAGAACTTGACAAATCAAGCGGTCAAGAGGTTCCTTATACATTTCTCTTGGTTTCATATTTAAGGCAAGTAGATTCAAAGTTGGAATTTCAGTTGAATCACAGAGGGAATAGAAATCAAGTAACTAGGAGTCATTAGAATAATCTTCACATTCTTACCACTTTTAATATGTGCAAGATACTTAGGTTATTGTCATGCTGGTTACTCTTCTATGGGACTGATCACAAGGCAGTCATATGTTCAAATGAGCAGTCAAAGTGGCTAGAAGGGCCAGTCGGAGTTGCCACAAAAGGCCAGTCGAAGTTGACAAGAGAGGACAGTCGAAGTTGACAAGAGAGAACAATCGAAGTGGCCATAAGGGCCAATCGAAGTTACCACAAAGGGCCAGTCGAAATGTACTTGAAGCAGGAAGGAAATGGGTCTATGAATAACTCAAGGATGCATCAAAACCAATAATGCCAATAGCAAGAGTTCAATAGTGGACAGAACTTGATATTTTCAGAAGAATCATATCAAGTTTCCAACAAGGAAGTTGTTGAAACCATCAAATGATCAAACTTAAAGGTGACATTTCCAATCTAAGGGTTCCAGAAATGCATGGATTAATAGACAAATCAATTAGGTTCCTATATCGGAAAGATCAGGGAACTCAAGCTGTCTACTTGAAAACAAGGGTCATGCTATTCAAGAATGACAGTTCTAGGATCAAGGAAGTACCAAGGGTCTTTCTCAAGGAATGATCAAGGAAACTCTAAACTCACTAATCAGGAATGGGACAAACAAGAGGGTCTTATGATAGTGTGAGGATCAGGGAATCTTAAACACCTTACTAGACAGAAGTTACACAAATTAGAGGCAATCAAGATGGAATCAAAAGATTCCAAATAGTGCAAGACATTTAATTTGTGCCCGAGAAAACCTACCTTTTTGGGTTGCTCTTCAGATATGTTCCTATGTTTTGATGTAGAGGCTAGAGGAAGAACATAAACTCCTTCACTCTCCAAGCTACAGGATCATCCCTCCAGCTCTGCAGTGCTCCACACCATTAAAACTCCAAGCTTCTCCAGCAAGTCGCATTCAAGGATGAGCAGAAGAGGAGCTCTAAAGCTCCAAGATCACCTTTGGCTCTTCTCATGTCAAGGCAGAAAGATGCAGAGAGGAAAGGGTCCAGACGACCTTTCGGGACAAGAAGAAAGTATAAGGTTTGGCCAAGAAGGGTTTTATAGATTATCTAAGGGTCTTGGTCCAGTTTAAGGCCTTTCTCTATTCCATATAAGAGGACAAAAAGGACAGTTAGGTCCAATTTGGCCATACATGGGTCATGCAACCATGCCCAACACATGCCATGTCTTACCTAACCTTGACTTAGTCTAGGAAAAAGGACAGACCCATCATACCTGGGCCATATCTATGTTAACCCACTTCTAGGGAAAAGACAGGGGTAGGTAAGAACCACCCATGCCTTTTTACCAACTTCCAAAGTAATATGTCTAAGGGGTCATTTCCAAGTACAGGCTATTCATTTTCTTCCCCATATTTAAACCTCCAAGTAGTCATGTTATGATGGGAGGACAAGGCCCCCATCAATTGGTGTTCAAGAGCCACATCAATTGTTGATGAAGTCATTAATTGATTGTGAAAAGAGCTTCATATCAATTAGCATAATAAAAGACAATCTATTTGTAACTAATAAGACAATTGATTGACATAGAGACAATTAATTAGTGATTAACAGGGCAATCGACTGGCATAGAGACAATCGATTGGTGACTAATAGGGCAATCGATTGGTATAAAGACAATCAATTGGTGACTAACAAGGCAACAGATTGGTATAAAGACAATCGATTGGTGAAGGAAAAACATCGATTGGTCATTAGACCATCAATTGTTGAAGGATAAACAATCAATAGATCATTAAACTATGGATTGTTGAAGGGGAAAACATCAATTTGTCATTAGAACATCGATTGCTGAAGGATAAACAATCGATTGGTCATTAAACTATCGATTGGTGAAGGAAATGGTCCAAATACCAATTGGTGAATGAAATATACCGATTGGTGAAGGGAATGGTCCCAAAACTATTCGATTGGTGTTATGAGGTATCGATTGGTGACCAAATCTGATGAGCCTTTCGATTGGTGACCATTCTAGAGATTGGTCTTCTATCCTTTCGATTGAGCTTAAAAATGAGAATCGATTGGTGACTAAGTGTTCCAATTGCTGAACAAAGTATCTAATAGTCTTGCAATTGGCTTTACAATTGGTATGGACATCGATTGATGACATAATCATGATGGCTACTAAACAAATGGTCCAACAATCATCGTATTGGGGTTGATGCCATACTGGTTATTGGACAAAGGGCTTAGCAATTCCCCAATTGGTTTTCACCAATGGTTCCTCATGAGTTATTAGCCTATGTTAATGGGCTCTCTATTCGTCTAATTCTTAGGAATTCTGCTCTTTGGACCTTCATGGTTTGGCCAGAAATTATAGGTTCTCATTCCCTTTCATAAATTTCTCACTCGTTACATGCTTTCTTTCATTGGTGGCTCCTTTGACTAAAGAAAATCTTAATAGAATCCCTTTACCTAATCATTTCCTATTTGTCCATGTTTTAAGGATGCAGGTCATTACAAGGTGTGTCTGTCGACAACTTCTAGGGTTGATTGTTGACAGGCGACAAACTTGGTGTTGAATCAAGCTTCTGGGGTGAAGGTTTGCCATAGTAGCTATCAACATATCCATCAAGACTTGTCGACAGGCAACTTATCTCTCGACAAACACACACAATCTTGTTGCCTAGATAGCAAGCCTAGAGGGGGGGTGAATGGATTGCTAAAATTTTCTTATAGAATATTCCTATAAATAAAAAACGCTTGACAGAAGACACTAAGTTCGATGGTTAGAGTTAGTGTTAAATAAAGACAAAGAGAACAATCACACAGACAATAGGAAATTTTATCCTGTTTCGGAACTCCTATCACAAGGAGTCCTACATCCAGTCCCCAAGCAAAACCTTGGGATTTTACTAAGCAAGGGTACAGTCCCCCTTAAGGACACATACACATGCAGCAACTGCTGGCCTTCTCTTCTCTACCCGAAGAGGAGCTAAAGCACCTAATGCAACAGGTCTTCCTTCTTGCCGAAGGGAACAACCACCCACTCAATAGCAGGTCTTCTCTTCACACCCGAAGAGGAACACTCAAACAAAATGAGTAAGAAGTGGATGGCCCCTAGACCAAGCTAATACAAACTGCTTAATCTGAGGCAATGTTTGAGAGACAAAGAATATCGACAAGGAACTCTCTCTTAGATCTACTCAGGCTCTCAAAGGCTACGCAATTTGCTGTGGAGAGCTAAGAGCTACAGAAGGTTTGAATGGACGAGCGAGCTTTTCTTTCCTTCTAAGATCTTCATAATGCAAGCTTGAAAAGTTCTCAGGGAAAAGATATCTTGCATGGAGTCGTCAGTCTTCTATTTATCTTCTTTGAAACATTTTGACCGTTGAAGTATCCGTTGTCTCACATCTTCATGCACGTTGGAGTGTCTGATCTTAAGTGTGGAGCAAGAGAGCCTACAACCATTAATGTTGGGGTAGACATTCACACACAAAGGAAGATTGTGTGAATCTCTTCTAGCTTCTATCAGGTTGACAGGCCCAACTTGGCAATGTACGCTTCTACCGAAAACCCTACACAAAATAAATGCAGACACATAGACAACTTATCTTTGTCTAAACTGTCAATCAACATTAGTAGTTGTGCTACATGAAGATACACAAAAAAGGAAATGTCATTCTGTCATCACATAAAGCGTGACTTTATGTGACATAAGTGATATAAGCAAAGATATATCGTATAGAGATTTGTACCATCACAATAAATGTTATAGAGCACAGAATACAACATAATTTCACGGGAAGACTTGAGATACATAGAGATTTGAAATGTATTTGAATATCATGTGAGAAATATCTTATAAGGAATTTAAATAAGAATATTCAACAACTGTCTAAAACATAACCGTTAATAAAAGAGAGTTGATGTTTGGAGATAGTCTGTGTGCAGAGAGAGTCGATGTTGATATGAAATCGATGATATAATGATATAATCATAATCCATGGAATGAAATCGATGTTCTGTACAAAGTCGTTGTTTAACTGAAGTCGGTGTACAGATGAACTCGTTGTTTAACAGAAATCGATGTGCAGATGAAATTGTTGTTTGAAATGAAGTCGTTGTTCAAGTAAAGTCGTTCTTTCATATGAAGTCGTTGTTACTTATGAAATCGATGTTTAAATGAAATCGTTGTAGAAACGAAGTCATTGTTTCATATGAAGTCGATGTTCTATCGAAATCGATGTTTAAGTGAAATCGTTGTAGGAACGAAGTCGTTGTTTCATATGAAGTCAATGTTCTATCGAAATCGATGTTTAAGTGAAATCGTTGTAGAAATGAAGTCGTTGTTTCATATGAAGTCGATGATCTATCGAAATCGATGTTTAAGTGAAACGAAGTTGATGTAGCAACGAAATCGTTGTTCTACTGAGGAAGTCGTTGTTTAAGTGAAGTCGATGTAGAACCGAAATCGATGTTCTGAATATGAATTCGATGCTTAAGTTTTTTTTTTCCCAAAAAGTGGCCAAGCAGCATCAATGACCGGTCGAGTGCATCCCACCCCAGAAGGGTGAAATGGAATCACTCCTCCAGGCGATTATACTTCTACCACGAATTTTATATATGAGAAATGAGTAAGTACAAGAACTACGGGGCATACCCCTGATGACCCAACAAGAGTTAACCCACTCTAAAACTTACAAGGCCCAACCGATCTCCAATAAGAGCAGGGAAACAAGCTTTGGGCAAAAAACTCATTACAACGCACATTGCAAGCAACATTTGCCAAAGCATCCGCAACCTGATTTCCTTCCCTATACACATGTGTAATCTGAACCCGATACTGCTGCACAAAATCATGCACAATCAGCCACCATCTACAACACTCCTAGGAGGGAGGAATCCCAGATCGTAGAGAGTTAACAACCACCAGTGAATCTGTGGAAATATGAGTTAAATAAAAACCTTTCTCCAAGGCCATTTCCACGCCATCACACATAGCACGAACTTCAGCAAGCAAACTTGTCCCAGCGCCATAGAAGTGAGAGAAGGCAAAAAATATGGTTCCAACAGCATTTCGAACTATACCACCGCCCCCACAAGGTCCAGGGTTGCCCTTAGAGGCGGCATCAACATTCAGAAGGAGACCATGTGAAGGAGGAATCCATCTTACCATTTTAACATTCTTAACAAGGTCCAGGGTTGCCCTTAGAGGTTGCCCTTCGATACTTAAGTGAAATCGATGTTTTCTTTGAAATCGATGTTCTACTAAGGAAGTTGTTGTTTAAGTGAAGCAGTAATCGTTCTAAGCTTTTACAAATAAGTCGATGTATACTTAGACAAAATATATGCAATAAGCTTCAAATGACAGTGAGTGTAGACAACTTACAGATTTTGTTTGAATTATTGTCTGTGGATAAACTTTAGAAAATGTTGTTAGATAATACTTTTCAGGATTTTGTTAATCACCAAAAATACATATAAATAATAATAAATTACATGGAGATGGACTGATCATGAATCTCTCCCTTTTTGGTGATGACAAAACATAAAGAATTGCATACATATAAAAAATTGAAATAAATTGGTGAAAATTTTGAAGGATTGTATTTCAGAATATTTTCTTCCTCTTTTTGTCATTAAGCAAAAAGAATTAGATAAACATAAGATAAAAGAGAGAAAGACAAAGATGAATGGGAGCCAAGAATGGAAATTTTATTCATTAGTGGGGTAGACATGTAGAAGGCAGGAGACAGACGGGAAGCATGGCGAGTGATAAGCTGCCAAGCTTTGACTTCCTACTCTTCAAAAAGATCTCTAAAGACACCCCAACTAATATCATAAGAGGGCCCCATCTCTGGACTAAGTCTTTTAATGTGGAGTAATCTCTGCTCTTCAATGAATTTGGTGTACCCTTGATTGCTGAGAGTTGACTTGTAGAGTCCAGCAGTCCCAAAACTGGCATACTGAAGGAATTTGTCAATTGAGAGAGTATAGTGAAGCTTGTGAGCAAACAAATCCTTCTGCAGACCTACATAAACCTTGTATCTTTTGATCCAGATGGAATAAGGATCTGAGACCAGGTTGATGGAGTTGAGATCCATGAACTGCTCTAGGGAAAGAGTGAGCTGATTAGACTGTGATAAGGAGGTGTTCAGCTTCTCAAGCTGACGGGCTGACTCATGATAGACTTTACACCAGTCAGAGTTGACAAATCTTTCAGGCTCTGCTAGAAATGGAGGTAAAACTGAAGATTTGATGAACCCTTTTTAGTACTCCTAGAACAGGAATCTGTGAAATGCAAGAGGAGCTCCCCTCTGAACAAAAATTCTAGCTATTACTCTGGCAAATATTTTAACGATGATAGGACCCACATCAGAGTCCATAAGAAGAAAGTGTAGCTTAGGGAGAAACAACCTCAGGCATCTTTAAAGTTGCAAAGTCAACCTGAAGAGGGGCATTGACTAGATTTTTTTGTGCGGAGTTGAGCAATGGCTCCCCTGAACTGGCCAAGCTGAACTTCTGGAAGACGATTTACAAAGCAATAGTCTTGATACATCTGAAATTGCCTAACTAGTTTGATCTCCTTCTGAATGAAGGGATGCCAAGATGTTTTGTGCTGGTAGACAAACCACTCAGACAGGGTGAGAGGGTGGTCTGAGGGTGGAAAAATGTTGCCCCTAGCAACCTCAAACTTTCTGTAGATGGCTTTATTAGCTCTGGCCCACTAATCCTCAATCTTGGACTCTGCTGAAGATAGGATTTTGGATTGGTCAGGCTTGGATATTTGAGAAATAGAGAGAATGATATTGAGATGCTCAGATAGATTAAAGTAGGGAAGACCAAAGGTGACAGCAAATGTACACTGTTGGAGATATTCAGAATATAAGTTTTTTCTTCTATGGACTACGGAAAGAGAGTACCACAGAGGAGGAAAGAGACTTTCAGAGGAAGGGAAAAGAAGCCCTGTAGATGTCTTCTTTTTCTTGGATGCAGGACTGGAAGAAGGCTGAGATTCAGTCGTGTGGATATGGGCAGATACAGAAAGAACTGTGTGGAGGATGGCTTCTTCAAACTCATCCTTGATGTCTTGCACAGTATGGCGAACGATACTGGCACCCTCAGGAATGATAGTGATGAAGGAGGGTGGAGTAGGTGGATGAAGAGAGGCAAAAGATGAAGTAGGAGGAGGTTGTGTAGATGGTCCAGCAGAGGAAGGACTAGCTGAAGAGGGACCAGCATAAGAGGAGGAGGCAGGAGGTGCCTCAGAAGTTGTATGAGGAATGGAAGAGGAAGGGATAAGTGAGGAAGAGGAGGCAGTAGGGAAAGGAGTAGGAGAAGAGATGTGTTTTGGAAGGGGTTTCTTGGAGGGTTCAGGAGCAGATGGGGCAGTGAAGGAGGTAGGTGGAGAGGAAGGGGCTGGAGTCTGAAGACTAGGAGGGTCAGAAGGCCCTGAGGGCACAGCAGCTTCCTCTACTGAAACTTGAGGCCCGGTTGGCCCTGCCACTAATTCCACTTGTTCTGATGGCCATGATGGCCCAGCTCTAACTTCCTCAACTACTGATGGCCCTGATGGCCCGGACTCTTCCACTAATGGCCCTCGTGGCCCAGATTCCTTAAGAGATGGCCCTGATGGCTGAAGTGCGGCATTGTTGACTGTGCACTTTCATTGTCCAGAGTTCCTTGCACAAGTCAATATGCTCACCTTCTCTAAACTGTATCACAGATTTAAAATAGTAAAGATGAACTAGCACAGTGGTGAGAACAGGTCATATCCACGGAGAGGCTGAGTAAAGCTTGAACTAAACTACTTTGACTTGAAACCATTCTAACGAACACATTTTCACCAAAATAATATTGCATTAAAATCAATTCTGTAAACAACTCCAATCAGATCCCTCACAACTCCGATAGATCAAATATAATGAAAGAATGAGTTGAAATGAAATTAAAGAAAATTAGCATCACTATACCCTCTCAATTGAGGGATCGAGCCGGTAGACAGAAATCTAAACTAGAAACACACGAACTTCTAATTCTGAAACGATTCGGAAAGATGACAAAACACAAATTCTCAAAAGAACATTATCAACTCAATGTACCCCTATGGCTCAGGGGATCAGATAGAAAATAAGAACAAGAATCTACAATACTACTCAAACAAGCATCATCAAGTCTGAAATTCTTAATGCATTAAACTGAACTACAAGTCTTGTTGATTGATCAAATTAAGCATCATATCTACTTAGGGCAATACAAACTGTAAGCAATGCAATATACCCTCACAGTTCGAGGGATGAAGAACAAGTCAAATAATGAGATATCACTTGCAACATCAAACTTCCGATCTGTACAGAGAAGAGAAGAACACTAATCGAAATAGAAATATCCAAAAATAAAAACAGAAGAGGAATCAAAATATCTGATCTCTCAAATGTTAATTGCTCTCTCTAACTTTGAAAGCTCCACAATGCACCAACCAGAATCATAGAAGACGGATCCCCTCGCTTCCCCTTCCAACAGCAAAGAAGAAGCACACAAAATTGCAGTCGCCTTCTAGATGAACAGAGGAAATCGCCTGGATCGTCCTTCTCCCCTCACAGATGTTGAAAAACTCACAAATACCGAACTACATAGATCTGCACAGAAGAAAACCCAAACATCTCCAAAAAATGCTAAACAGAAACAAAAACAAACTCACTCCTCTGGAAGAATAGCAGAAGAGAAGGAGAACAGCAAAAATCCCAAAAATCTGAACTAGACAACCAATTGCTGAACTAACACCATCTCAACCATTATAGATGAAAATGGAACAATAAAACTAAAAAAAAAAAAATCCAAAACTCCTAATCTGTCTCCCTTCTTGCCTTTGCTAAAAGGAAAAGTACAGAAAGAAATGGCAAAGAAAAATATCTCCAAACTCTCTACTGGCGAAGCCCTTACAGAACTGAAGAAGAAAACCCAAAAATTACTGAACCAAAACCCTCAACCCTCACAGCTCTGCGGAAAGAAAAGTACAGAAGAAACTAAAATTCCTAAAGAAATCGAACTAATCCCCTAACTCGTCGAACCCCCAAAGCAGAGGACCTTGGGGTCCTTAAATAGCCACCCGAGCCTTCCTGATTCCTCTCCAGCTCTGCACTAGGATCACCAGCTCTGCACGCCCGGATCGCCAGCGTTGCACAGCCTCCAGCTCACCACGAGCTCCTCAACGGATCCACATTTGCACACCGCACCCAGCAGCTTCGCACTACCAGCCTGCTAAATCAGCAGATCCGGCCGCTGTGCACGGACCTCCGCCAGCACCACCCACTCAGCAGATCTGGCCGCTGCGCATGTACCTCCGCCAGCTCCTGCCGCTAGCACCGCCTAGCCTCCGCTACACCTGCTTCGCACCTGGGCACCTTTGCATCGCGCCAGGGCTCCGCACGCACCGCCCAGCCTCCACACGGGTCAGCTCCAGTAGCACACGACCTCCATCGCTGCGCACGACAGCCACCCCAGATGCGCAGCAAGCTCCTTCCCGCCCAAGCAGATTTGGCCTCCGCAGCAGCTCCTGCATGCACCCATCACCAGCTTTGCACACTGCCCAGGAGAGCTGCTCCAAATCACCACAGCTTCCAGCTTCTTCTGAACTTAACAGGAAGAAAGAAAGAAAAAAATAAAGAAAGGGTTAGTCGTGGCCAGTGAGATGAGGGAAGTGGCATGTTGGTATTGGTGGGGTATTTAAACAATTTTTATTTATTAATGGGATTGGGTGGGGTGTTAGTATAAAACTAATATTTATTTATTTACAAATTCAAACTTATCTATTACTAAAAAAAATTTACAAAAATTTTATTAAGATAAAAATTATTTATATACAACAAATATCTTTTTAATTTTCAAAGTGTATTTGTGAACAGAAAATAAACTTGATTAGTCCAAAGGAGAAAGAAAAATGACTTACTGAAGGAAAATCTAACATGCGTATTCTAACCCAATATTAACTAATATGTTCAAAAATTTATTCATGGATGAAATAAAAATTAAAGTCAATGTGCACATTATTTATAGACAAAAGATGTCTCAAATCAACTACGTGTGTGAAATTTAACACTAAAAATTTAGTAATCATCAATGGCCCTGCAACTTCCATAGATGGCCCTGGTGGCCCTGCAACATTTTCCACTAGTTCAGAAAGCCCTGATGGCCCTGCACTTTCCTCTAGTACTGACTAGGTTGGAACAGGAGGGGCTTGAGCTATTAAATGCACCCTCACAAAATCTGACAAGTCTGTCACCAACTTCTTCAACCTTCCTAACTCACTTCTCATCCCCTGGAGCTCAGATTTGACTGCTCCAATATCTTTGGCCTCGGTGCTCTAGCTGAGAAATATGGAAGTGACATCGGATTGCGAAGAGCACAAGATCTCTCCTTGAGCATTCACTCTAGCAATGACTGGCTCCAAATGCACATGTATCTTCTTCTTCCTAGATTTGTGGTGTGCCTTTCTGGTAAGCAAGGGAATTCCTATGGCAACACCCTTACCTTTTGGTCCTGAGCCTACAGCTGGCTCATCATCCTCATCTGAAGTGTCTTCAACCAGATCTTCTTGAAACTGATCTGCAGGGGCACTAACAGTAGGCTCCCCCTCAATATCTTGCTCCCCCTGAGCTGGAGCATCTTCCATTTGAACATCCTCAATGTGGCCTGGTGCCACAACCTCTGGAATCATGACTTCATGGCTCTCCTCCATGGTAGTTTCTACTACAGGAATATTAGGGGATTCCTCAATCTGAATATCTTCATGCTCCCCCTCAGTGTGAGCAGTACCACCAATAATAGATTCTTCAATAATAGCAGGTGCGGGGACTAGAGAAGGGATCACACCTTCAGCAGATTGCCCAACACGCTCAATAAGTTCTGGTGCAATGTCTTCAATCCTCCTTTCAGATGCAGGAGGTTCATCTTCTCTAACTGCAGCTTCTTCCTCTTGAACTGGTGGAGCATCAAATGCTTCTCCAATGATGGCTTCACCTTCTGCCACCGAGGCATTTGACCACACATTTCCTACCAGTGAAAACCACTCTTCTTCAAATTTCTGGTCCTAATGGGCTGACCCATCTTCTCCAACAATTCTCCCTTCAAATCAATCTCAAAGTGACTCAAAGTTCTTCTAAGTAAATGGGCATAGGGAAGGGACACTACCAATTTGTTCTTCCTGTCCTAAATGACTTCAGCAACAGACCTCATTCTTTCTATAATAATTTAAGCCATGTTGATATCTTGCTTATGAATGGCCCAGAACGTCACATCAACATCTCTCTTGGTGCATGAGGAAAAGGTAGCACTCCTGGGCACCAAAATCTAACAGACTATAAAATCCAAAATTCTATTGAAGGCATTAAACTGGTTGATGTCAATCTTCCCATCCTTCAGCTTATACTCTGTTCCAATAATACCTAGCCCCTTGGCATGAATATTTACTGAATCCACTAGACTGTGCCCTACAACAGATACTCCGAACAGCCTCTCGAATAGGTCATGAGTGATATGTATCGATTTACCTTTGACCATGGAGGTGAGAGAACCATCTTCTTCTATCTTCAATCATGTGTAGAATGCCTTCGCCAGGTGTGGATAGCTTGGTTCCGAAACAGTATAAATCCCTGTCCACTTCAGCCTCTGAAGGGCTTCGACTACACTGTGCATACCATGCTTCTCCAGGTCTTCTTGGTCCACTGCCTTGTTTCCACAGAGCTTGATCCTGACTGCTGAGAATCACTCCAGTTGATCTGTCGTGAGGAAGGCAGCACTGTAGCCACCTACACTGTCGGAACTCCCTGGAGCGGCCATGGAATCAAGTAAAGAAGGGTTCTGGAGGATCGTGGGAGAAGGAGGAACAAGACCCCTCAAGAAATTTGAGCAGGAAGTGAGAGATTCTTCGAAAGCACAAAGAGGGATGCTAGAGTCGATGAGGGTTTCACAGGCTTTCGAGTCGAAAGAGATAAGAGAGAGAGAGAGAGAAAGCGAATCGGTGAGGGAAGAATTCCCGTCGTAATGGAAGGACGTAAAGGCACTTTTGAAACGACATAGCAATAAATGCAGATAACGACAAGATACGAGAAGATAACGCAAAAAGGTAATGGATTTACTTAAATCTAGAGGGGAAGGATAAGTCTTATTTTGAAATTTATTATATTATTTCAGTTACGTACAGATATATCTGTTACAAATGGCACATGCCTAGTTCCCTTCTAAGAGACGTAAATCTCTCTTCAGGTAAGGCTTTTGTAAAGATATATGCTAACTGATTTTGTGTATCTACAAATAAAATACTAATATTACCATTAGCTACATGATCTCTAATAAAATGATATCTAACCTCTATATGTTTCGTCCTTGAGTGCTGCACTGGTTTTTTTGTGAGATTTATGGCACTTGTGTTGTCACATAGCAATGTGATTGTCTTGATGTGCAATCCATAATCTTCAAGCTGCTGTTTGATCCATAAGAGTTGAGTGCAACAGCTCCCAGCGGCTACATATTCAGCTTCAGCTGTTGATAGAGCTACTGAGTTTTGTTTCTTTGAAGACCAGGAGATCAAGCATCCTGCAAGAAATTGACAACCACCACTAGTGTTTTTTCTATCTACTTTGCATCTAGCATAGTCAGCATCTGAATATCCAATTAAACTAATTTCATAGGTTTTAGGATACCATAGACCTAAGTCATGAGTCTTAGCTAAATATCTAAAGATCCTTTTGACAGATATTAAATGAGATTCCTTAGGATCAGATTGATATCTTGCACACATGCATACACTAAATAAAATGTCAGGTCTACTAGCTGTTAGATAAAGCAATGAGCCAATCATACCTCTGTAGAGTTTCTGATCAACTTTCTTACCTTCCAGATCATTGTCTAACTTGGTACATGTGCTCATGGGAGTGGACAGTGGTTTGACATTCTCAAATCTAAATTTCTTTAATAGTTCCTTGGTGTATTTTGCTTGACTGATATGAGTTCCTTCATTGCTTTGCTTGATTTGTAATCCAGGAAAGTAGTTGAGTTCTCCCATCATGCTCATCTTAAATTATCCCTGCATGAGCTTCTCAAAATACTTGCACATAGATTCATCAGTAGATCCGAAAATAATGTCATCTACATAGATTTGCACAAGTAATATATTTTTGGTATGTGATTTAATGAATAGTGTGTTGTCTACCTGTCCTCTAGAAAAACCATGATTTAGTAAAATGCACTAAGTCTTTCATACCATGCTCTAGGTGCTTGTTTTAAACCATATAATGCTTTATGCAATTTGAAACATGATTTGGAAAATATGAATCATCAATGCCAGGAGGTTGTTCCACATAACTTCCTCCTTTATAAAACCATTTAAAAAAGTTGATTTTACATACATTTGAAAAAGTTTTAAATCTAAACAGATGTATAAGAAGCAGTATTCGAATAGCCTCTAATCTAGCCACTGGTGCATAGGTTTCATTAAATCTATGTCTTCCTCTTGGGAATAGTCTTGAGCAACCAGTCTAGCCTTATTTCTAGTGATCACACCAGCTTCATCCCAATTTGTTCCTGAACACCCATTTGGTGCCAATCATAGGATGATCTGATGGTCTAGGAACAAGAGACCAGAACTGATATCTCCTGAACTGATTAAGTTCATCTTGTATGGCTAAAATCCAAGATTCATGTGCTTCATTGACTGTCTTCAGCTCTATTTGAGATACAAATGCTAAATAATCACAGAGAATAATTTACCTCTTGTTCTTACCCCAACTGATGGATCTCCAATGATGTTGTCTATAGGGTAATCCTTCTTGTATCTCCATTCTTTTGGAAGATCATCATGAATGATATCCTTCTGTTGCAGTTCTTCCACGAGTGGATCTTTATCATCTTTGATGGTTGTTTCTTTCAGCTTCTTGGATAGGTTTTCTACATCTTCATCATCACTACCAATATCCTTTCTCAAGGAAGGGTTAGACTCATAAAAATAACATGCACAGTTTGTTTAATTAATAAAGTTCTTTTATTGAAGACTCTATAACCTTTAGGTTTAGAAGTGTACCCCATAAAAATACCTTCATCAGATTTGGGATCCAACTTACCAATGTCTCTCTTACCATTGTTGTGAATGAAGCAAGGACATCTTAAAGTTCTGAGATGGCTGATCTTGGGCTTCCTTGCTTGTACAGCTCGTATGCAATCTTCTTCAGAATTGGTCTGATCATGACTCTATTGATGATGTAGCAAGCTGTATTTATGGCTTCTGCCTAGAAGTATCTTAGAAGATTGTACTCAGATAGCATGTTCTAGCCATATCCAAGAGAGTTCTATTCTTCCTCTCAGCTACTCAATTTTGTTGTGGGGTTCTTGGTGCTGAGAAATTATGTTCAATCCCCAGATTATCACAAAATTCTGTAAACCTATCATTCTGAAACTCTCCTCCATGATCTGATCGGATACTTATGATATTGTTCTTCTTATCTTTCTGAACTAGCTTACTGAACTTCACAAAACTATCAAATGTGTCATCTTTATGCTCAAGAAATGATACCTATGTAAATCTGGAATAATCATCAACTATAACAAATTTGAAATTCTTTCCTCCCAAACTAGTTGTTCTCATTGGTCCAAACAAGTCCATGTGAAGCAGTTCTAGTGGTTTGGAGGTGGTGACTACTGTCTTGGATTCGAACGATGATCTTGCATGCTTTTCTTTTGCACAAGGTTCACAGATGTTGTTTAGTTTTGAGTTTTTCTTCGGTAGACCTTCCACTAGATCATGTTTGATCAGTTTTATAATTCCGTCCAAGCTGTAATGTCCTAATCTTCTGTGCCACAGTTCAACATTCTGTTCTTTACTTGCTGCTAGATAGATGTCTTGATCCTTCAGTTCTTCTAGATGTAGTACATATAGATTCTTTTCTCTGTTGGCTTCAAAATTGTTGTACCATCCTTGATGATCGACACTTAGATTCTTAAATTTTGATCTGGTGACCCTTGCCACACAGTTGACTAATGCTGATTAGGTTGTGCTTGAGTCCTTTGACGCATAGAACATCTTCTATCAAGATTCTATATTGGCTTCCAATGGATCCGCAACCAATTACTGAACCTTTACCATTATCACTATAGGTTATAGTACCTTTTTCATTTTTGATATATGAGAATAGCCTTTTGTTGCGTGTCATATGCCTTGATGCTCTAAGGCCCCTGCAATAATTAATGAGATTTAGGTACCCAAGTTCTTTTTGGTCCTGGTTGGTTGCTTTATTCACAGTTCTTTTTCGGAATCCATTTAAATGTTTAGTTGTACAGGTTATTTTTAATGTGACCTAGTTTGGTACATGAGTGTAGCAAGAGATATTGTTCATTGTCTTGGTTGGCTTATTATTTTTATTTTTGTTTGATTTATAGTTAGATTTTGCTCAACTACAAATTTTGGCATTGGATAAATTTTAGGATGAATGACTGTTTCTTCATTATCAGGTGGAGTATATCCTAATCATATTTTTTCTTTCCTGATCTTCTTGCTCCTTTAATATTAACGAGGATTTTTCATTTGTAAATTTTTTAATTATTACAGTCAAGTATTCATTATCTTTTGTTAGTGTGTTATTTTACTTTTAAGTTTGCTTGTGGTTTCCTAATTTTCTACGTTTGTTTACTTTTTATTTTTATTTTTCACATCTTCTCATAATAGTTCATTCCTTCTTTTCAGTTAGAAATTTGTTTTATTATTGTTAGTTTTCAGATTTTAGATCTGAGTTAGTTACATATTTTTTTTCTTAGTTGCTTTCAATAGCTTACATATGTCTTTTTATTTACTGTACAGTTCTTGAAAGCATCTTCTAACTATCAAAATCAGATTCATTACAAGATGTAAAAGATGAGTCAGAAGTTACCTTGTCATCGATATGCCCATAAGGCCAGGTTGGCCTTTTCTTCTTCTTCTTCTTCTTCTTCGCTGGTGCTAGACTCACTGTCTGAGTCACTCTCATTGTTCCATGCAACAACCATGGCTTTCTTCATGTACTTCTTGAATTTCTTCATGTTTGTCCTTTTTCTTGAACTCAGTCTTTTTCAGTTTGGACACTCAGCCTTGAGGTGTCCAGGATTCTTGCACTCATAACATATGGGTTCAGGTTTTTGACTTCTTTGCCTTTAGATCTTTTGAATTCTCTACCTTTCTTAAAATACCTTCTTCCTAACTTATATTCTTCTTGGCTAAAATGCGTTGTAGTCATCTGGAGAGAAAGACTTCTTCATCTTCACTGCTCTGATTACTCTTATCACTTACTGATTCACCCTCAGTGGTGTCTTCTTGTGGCCTTGAGAGCATTGTTGTGCTTCTTCTTGCAGGAGGATTCTCCCAGCCTTCCCATGTTTATCTCATGGGCCATTAAGGACCCAATGAGTTTTTCAAGAGACATTCTTCTGAGATCATTGGCTTCTTCTATTGCTGTTACCTTTGGAGTCCATGAGGTTGGTAGAGATCTCAGTATCTTTCTTACCATGTCTCCAGTCTCATAAGTCTTTTCCAAGCCCAGCCAGTCCATTGGTGATGTCTGTGAAACGACTGTACATCTGGGAAATGGACTCTCCGGATTGCATTTGAAACCTCTCGTATTGAGCTACCAATATGTCAATTCTTATTTCCCTTACCTTGTCAGTTCCTTCATGTGTGAGCCTTAGCTTGTCCCACATTTCTTAGCTGACTTACAGGCTGATATCATGTTGAATTCTTTCTTACTCAGCGAGCAGCAGAGTATACTCTTTGCTTTGCTGTTCTGAGACAGTTTCTTCTTATCTTCATCTGTCCATTTGTCTTTGGTGTTGGTTACCTCGAGAACTCCTTCTTCGATTATTGTCCATAACTAGAAATCAAGTCCTTGAAGGAAGAACTCCATCCTTGTCTTCCAGTAGTTGTAATCTTCACCATCGAATAGAGGAGGTCTGTTGACGGATTGTCCTTCTGCATGACCTTGAGCTGCCATTTATCTTTGCTCTTCAGATCGTGAGATCTACTTACTCGAAGAGACTTGGCTCTGATACCACTTCTTGCCCAAATAGCAAGCCCAGAGGGGGGTGAATGGATTGATGACATTTTCTTATAGAATATTCCTATAAATAAAAATGCTTGATAGAAGACACTAAGTTCGATGGTTAGAGTTAGTGTTAAATAAAGACAAAGAGAACAATCACACAGACAACAAGAATTTTATCCTGGTTCGGATCTCCTATCACAAGGAGTCCTACGTCCAGTCCCTAAGAAACACCTTGGGATTTCACTAAGCAAGGGTACAGTCCCCCTTAAGGACACTTACACATCCACCAACTGCTGGCCTTCTCTTCTCTACCCGAAGTGGAACTAAAGCACCTGATGCAACAGGTCTTCCTTCTTTCCGAAGGGAACGACCACCCACTTAATAGCAGGTCTTCTCTTCACACCCGAAGAGGAACACTCAAAGAAAATGAGTAAGAAGTGGATGGCCCCTAGACCAAGCTAATACAAACTGCTTGATCTGAGGCATGTCTGAGAGACAAAGAATATTGACAAGGAACTCTCTCTCAGATCTACTCAGTCTCTCAAAGGCTAAGCAATTTGCTGTCGAGAGCTAAGAGCTACAGAAGGTTAGAATGGATGAGCGAGCTCTTCTTTCCTTCTAAGATCTTCATAATGCAAGCTCGAAAGTTCTCAGGGAAAAGATATCTTGCATGGAGTCACCAGTCTTCTATTTATCTTCTTTGAAAGATTTTGACCGTTGAAGTATCTGTTGTCTCACATGTTCATGCACGTTGGAATGTCTGGTCCGAGTGTGGAGCAGGAGAGCCTGCAACCATTAATGCTAGGGTAGACATTCACACACAAAGGAAGATTTCTGAATCTCTTCTAGCTTCTATCAAGTTGACAGATCCAACTTGGCAACGTTGCGCTTCTACCGGAAACCCTACACACAATAAATGCTAACACATAGACAACTTATCTTTATCTAAACTGTCAGTAACATTAGTAGTCATGCTACATGAGGATACACCAAAAAGGAAATGTCATTCTGTCATCATATAAAGTGTGACTTTATGTGACATAAATGATATAAGCAAAGATATATCGTGCATAGATTTTTACCATCACAATAAATGTTAGAGAGCACAAAATACAACATAATATCGCAGGAAAACTTGAGATCCACAGAGATTTGAAATGTATTTGAATATCGTGTGAGAAATATCTTAAAAGAATTTAAATAAGAATATTCAACAGCTGTCTAAAACATAATCGTTAATAAAAGAGAGTTGATGTTTGGAGATAGTCTGTGTGCAGAGAGAGTCGATGTTTATATGAAATCGATGATATAATCATAATCCATGGAATGAAATCGATGTACTATACAAAGTCGTTGTTTAACAGAAGTCGGTGTACAAATGAAATCGTTATTAACTGAAATCGATGTGCAGATGAAATCATTGTTTGAAATTAAGTCGTTGTTCAAGTAAACTCGTTGTTTCATATCATGTCGTCATTATTTATGAAATTGATGTTCTACCGAAATCCATGTTTAAGTGAAATCATTATAGAAATGAAGTCGTTGTTTCATATGAAGTCGATGTTCTATCGAAATCGATGTTTAAGTGAAATCGTTGTAGAAACGAAGTCGTTGTTTCATATGAAGTTGATGTTCTATCGAAATCGATGTTTAAGTGAAATCATTGTAGAAATGAAGTCATTGTTTCATATGAAGTCGATGTTCTATCGAAATCGATGTTTAAGTGAAACAAAGTCGTTGCAGCAACGAAATTGATGTTCTACTGAGGAAACCATTGTTTAAGTGAAGTTGATGTAGAACCGAAATCGATGTTCCGAATATGAAGTCGATAAGTGAAATCGATGTTTTCTATGAAATCGATGTTCTACTAAGGAAGTCGTTTTTTAAGTGAAGCAGTAATCATTCTGAGCTTTTCAAAGAAGTCGATGTATACTTAGACAAAATATATGCAATAAGCTTCAAATGACAGTGAGTGTAGACAACTTACAGATTATGTTTGAATTACTGCCTATTGATAAACTTCAGAAAATGTTGTTAGATAAAACTTTTAGGGTTTGTTAATCACCAAAATATATAGTTGATAATAAATTATTTGGAGATGGACTGATCATCAAATCTATCGACAGATATGGTTAGGTTTCAGAAACCAATGTTCTAGTGATTAAACATTGGCATTTTAATTGAACTCCTACCCTAAGCTCCACAAGGTTTACTTATGCGATGGTTTATCTTACTATCTGAGCCCCTATAAAATTAGTTTATCATCCCTCAAATGCATCTTATCACCTCTTTCCTCATCCGTTTTCCCACATGTACTAAGTAGACTTTTCTTGTTGGCTCTTTCTCCACAAAATAAAAAATTCAACTGGAATCCTTATATAATTATTTCTATCCATTAATCATATTTGTTTATGGTTCAAAAATCTGGGTCGTTACACCCACCCTCACTTAAAAGAATTTGGTCCCCAAATTCACATGGTCTAATTATGTTGTGATTACCAAATGATCCTCAAACCTTCTTCTTAGTTGACGCCCCCACCTAAGATTCATGCCAACAAGGCATACTTTCTAAGGTTATCAAATTTTTGGTTGGGTTCACACATACACACATCTATTCATTTCAAACACCACGAAATTCCATACGATAATGCTTCGACAAAATATTCAAAGGTACCAAGTTCTACATGTTCCTCAAAACAAGATTACAACTCAAAAATCAAAGTGATTCTATCTGCTTAGGACCATCTTGCTCTTCTTAGAGGATTCCTTCCTCTTGCTTCTTTTTTCTAACCTATAATTCTTATAAACATTTATCAAGTAAAGTTCTATGTTTAGTCCATGGCTCTATCAAATCTCACCATTGCCCAGACCATCCTCCTTATTTTTAGAATAACTTACAACTCTTGGTATCGAGGCCAGGTTTCCATTTTGTGATTGTAGCCCATACCTTATTATGTTTTGAATTTAATACCAGTTCGCAGAGGTTAACAAGAGTCCTATCTTAGTTCTAGACACATATATTCCAAGAATTAGGGATTCTCTCAACACAGTCCTATAATTGAGGTTTTCAGACTTAGACTTTAGTAACTCCTAACACATTTAGTATTAGGAAAATCTAGGATCCAAAGGCGAGGCTTTAAGGCTAAGTTTGTAGCTCAGATAAGCTGTAGCTCCGATAATGCCTCTCTATAAAAAGAAATGAGGCTAAGTTTTTAGCTCAGATCAGCTGTAGCTCCCATAATGCCTCTCTATAAAAAGAAATGGTCAAGTCTAGCACATGGCTCTACCGACTAACTGGATGACAACATGGGACAACACAAGGATCTTAAGTCCTTATGACAGAAATTCCCATATTCAGGTTATAGCTTAGCCTGAGGGCTCTTAGATGTCTAGATTGAAATCCTATTTAGGATCTAGGCCAAAGCCTTGATATTATCCTACCAACCAAGGTTCAGGGTTGAAACCTTGATGCCACTCCTATGAAATTCCTAGAATCCAAGATTAACATTCTGACAGTATTCTTATCCTTCCAAAATCACAAGGAATGTTTCTGATATTATTTCCCCCTAACTTAGGATCATTGGAAACTTTGTAAAGTTTCTCCATCCAATTCAAGATCATGGTTGGTGCACCAATTGTTGGCCTACTTACGGAGAGAAGGCAGCAAGCTCACTATCTAGAAGGGGAGGGGGGGTGAATAGAATAGCTACAGAAATTCTGAAACTAAAACACACAATTCACAACTGAAAAACTTTGGTTAGTGAATGTGATAGTGTGTGATAGATAGTAGAAGTGTGGAAGCAAATTTAAAAAATCACACAAATGAACACAGAGAATTTTTTCCTAGTTCGGTACTTCACAGAAGGAAAACCTACATCCAGTTCCCAAGCAAAATCTTGGGATTTCACTAACCGAGGTACAATCCCCCCAAGGATATACAAACCCCCAACTCCCCTCTAGTCCTCTTCCATTCCGAGTAGGAAGGAAACTCACTTCTATTACAGGTCAAAAAGCTAGCCTCCTGGAACAAACCCCAGTGCAGTTCTGTTGGAACAAACCCCAACAAGGTTCTGCTGACCCAACCCCAGCTAGGTTCTTCCCTTCACCAAAGGAAGTGCTAAGAACATCCCTTAGCTGGATAGAAACCGCCAGCAACCCCACTGGCCTTCTCTTCATATAGAAGAGGATCACTGTATACAGTCCTACACCTGGACAGAAATCTTTCTTAGAAAAGAAAGAATAGGCCAAGAGCTATACAAGATGAATAAAGGAACTCTAGCTCTCAGCCGAAAGACTCTCCCCAAAATTACAATAGAGCGCAAAGAGAGTGAAGAGAGGAGAAGGAGCTTGATGATAGAAGACTTCAGATGGCTGCTTGCACACTTCTTCTTGGGCTCGAGCTCTTTCTCTCTTCCTTTGAGTGTATATGGCATTGAGGCTTCTCACTGGATGTACACTCTTTGAATGATCTTCAAGAAAGCTCTCTTCTTGTTCTTCAGCCTTGCTTCATCTTTTTATAGAGAGGCTTTGAACAGATCCATTGAGATAACGTTGGAGTTCTGAATCCGTGGAGACTTATTGTAGTCTTTCTTTATCTACACTTCTCTTCTTTTATCTAACAGACACTTGATGTCGAGGGAAGTCTTATATGTATGCACAGAAGATAGAGTCAGACTAAAAGGTCTTCTGTCAGAACCCATACCTTTACCTTATTTCCTTGTTTTCTGCTGACAACATCTCACCTACCTATCGACTGCCGATGAGCATCTGTCGACAGCCGATGTGCAGCTAAGAATTTTTTAGCGGTCTGTAGACATCGACTCTATAGAAGTCAGAGTGTGACTTCAACTTTCCACGAGTCGAAGTGTGACTCAGTCGCTACCACACTTCGACTGTTCAGAAGTCGAAGTTTCACTAGACTTTGACTGTTCAGACGTTGGAGTTAGTATGATATCAGTAGATGTGGGGACTTAGAAAAATCTGAGCGGTCAGAAAATGCATCATTCAAACATAGTGTTTATAAACATATGTTTTTTTTATGATTTACTATAGTGTATTTGAGGATTATTTGCAGATAGTTATGCACTCATTGAATGTTCAGACTTATACATGAAATGCATGAGTTTTCAAGTAATATCAAAACATGATATGACATAAACAAAAGATTTATTTAGTCATGAGTTTTAGTTATCACCAAAACATGAGATACACAAAAGAGTGGTTCGACAATCTCCCCCTTTTGGTGATGACAAAACTCATGTGAATTTTCTTGAAAGTGAGAAGTTTGAAACAGAAAATTCATACATAAAATTCTCCCTTTTTGTCAGAACCAAAAAAGGAAGGATCTTACCATTTGTTTTTTTGCTCTTGTAAAGACTTCTTACCAATACTACCTGTGAGTTTGAATGAGAGTGGTTCAACAATATTTGTCATGAATTTATTGCTCCCCCTTAGTGTATACTCCCCCTGAATGTGAGGCTCCCCCTTGATATGAGGCTTGATGAGTCTTCACTTGTCTGTGTGGAGCTTTTCTGGGCTCAAAAAGCTCGTATGCAATGGTTGGATAACGGATAAAAATACTACTTTTTACCATGCTATGGTTCAAGGTAACAGGAGGCGCAATGCTATTCACAGGCTCCAGGTGGATGGGGTTTGGAATGAGGACTAGGAGGTTCTTAACATGAAGTGGTTAACTTCTTTCAGAATCTTTTGCAGTCCTCAGATCATGTTATTGATGACTCCCTCTTGCATGTCATTCCCACTCTTGTCTCTGAGGACCACAATTAGTCTCTCTGTGCTATTCCCTCCAAGGACGAAATTAAGAAAACGGTGTGGAGTTTGAATGCTAATAGTACCCCTGGTCATGATGGATTTACTGACATTTCTTACCTCTGCTGGGATATCATTCATTAGGAGGTCATTGCTATGTGTTAAGCTTCTTTCATGGCTTCCCTCTACCAAGAGGGGTTACTTCTTCCTTGATTGCTCTTGTGACAGACCACGTCGTTCAAACCCGTTAACCCAATAAGAGCTGATCCGACTCTACCTCCTGCGAACAAGTCGAAGCCTCGCCAGGGATATCACACACTTGTCCGTGGAAACATAAAGGAACACACTGATATATATATATATAAGATTCACATCCCACACATATTTACAATGGATTCACATAACCAAATTTCAACAAAGTCAAACTCAAATGCAAAAGCCTGGGGCATACCCCGGGGCATAACAAAATAAAATTACACTACTGGAGGCGTGAACCCAACACCGCTACAATGCAGCTCCAGACTAGAAGACGGGAGAGAACCTCCTGCTCTCCCTCACCTGAAAGCAATAAGGGGTGAGCCTCACGAGTTACTGACTCAGTAGGGAAATTCCTTCAAAAGCCACAAACCACAAAACACAGAGCAGCAGGAGTAAACACACTATTTATAACCACAACACAACCTGAGCATGCAATTATAACCCATAATGCTTAAATAAAATTAAGCTAATAATAGTTTTAACTTCCATAAATAAATGCAAACCATACTCAGAAGTACGAGCTAAAGAAGGTAACGCCAACACGAGTCACAATGACTGGTTCGCGACACCAGCTACAGACCCGACAAACAACACAGGTCTACCTCTCAGCCTCGTAACCAAGGATGAAGGTCTAGCTACCGCTCCACCACAACAGAACCACCAACTGTGGAGGCTAACTCACACCACAACTGCAGCTCACACGGCTACAGCTCCATGCCTGGCACCTTTAAGGTCTCTGGCCCAAGCACCCTAAAGTGAGGCACTGGAAACAACGACTAGCTGGGGACCAGTAGGTCTACCAGTGTCCGTCCCCCAACCAAGAGCATGATACAAGCGACTAAGTACACCCACAACACACAATCCGTTGTCCCATTATCGTCTTTCCCTCAACTGGATGTACTACTCAAACTACAGAGTGAGGGTGTCCAGTAAGATGACACAAACCCTAGCAGTACACAAGTACCGGGACAGACCCCGAGCACAATGTGTCTGGCTCACAATGAACCTGGGGTACCAGACTCGAGAGGTAACTATGGGTGACATCGTATACCCAACTTGCCTCGCACACACCGCACAAACTCGGAAATGACACTTACCACAAGTGCCAATGCACCGCTTAACAACCACTGCACGCAAACCAACATTCATACGGACCCATATATGTAAATAGTTCATAATACCTTGAGGCAAACCAGGGCTCGGGTAGCAGTCATTTGAATCGCATCAGACACAGAGGTCGCAATTCAATGACTGAAACACGACGGATCCAACGGTCATGTTACAGACTGAAATGTGACGTCTGGTTTCGTCGCATTTCAGCTGTAGAAACCCTACCCGAATCCCCTCCGAGAGAAGCTCAAACCACCCTATACAGCCCATTTGCATGCTAATTTGCAGTAAAATAAACTCCTACACGTGCCTTCTACCTTCCTTACCCCATTAAACCCATTTAAATCTTTACACACGATCCTTTTAATCAAAAAGGAAAAGAATTCTCCTACCACACAAAGAACTTGTAGAACGTGTACAATGGCCTACCTTGGCATTTCCCACGCTCCACACGTCATCCTAGCACCGGAACCCGCCACCCGCTGCCAAATCTCCAAATGCCAGAAAATCACCACGCACACCTCCCCCACGGCTGAGCAGTGTGTTTCTGCACTGCTTGGCCTAGGTCGTCCAGGCCGATACACAAACAGAATCACGTCAGGTCGCGACGTCACGATTTAATCGCGACGGGTAATGCCGTCGCAATTAAACATGACGCCTCTGCAAAGACGCATACCTCGGGAC